>JAHREE010000131.1:9789742-9903303 GCA_033628505.1 Tringa tobata
ACATTATGTGTTGGCTCATCTTATCTAAGTCCCATGAAACAAACCACTTGCTATTTTTTTCCACTATTGGAATTATCTATTTTATTGCCGTTCTTAAAAAAATAAAAGCTAATACCAATAAAAACAACCCAGATACTCTCCCTTAAACCACCAACAAATCATTAACTGAGCTCAGAGTTAATAGCTAAAGAATATAAAGTATAATATATTGTAACAGCAGTGATAGAAAGAAAAAGATTTTAAGGGCATGGAACTATTACAACTAGTTTTGAGAGAGCTCAATGTGAAATCAACCAGAAAATGATCATTCCACAACTATAAATACAGAGTAGTAAAACCAAAACAAAGTCTCTAGTTTTGTGAAAAAAATCCATAAATAAAAAAAAACCAACACCCCCTAAACCATTTTAGGGGAAAGTATTTAATGCAGCTATAAAATAGAGAATTTGTTTTCTTTATATTAAGTGAAGCTTTGATTGAGTCTGTAGAATTAAACACTAATGTTATTGTAAGTAAAACACAAGGAACTGGAATTTGTGTTTGGCATATAATCAGGAAATAAGTGAGTCACAAAGTCGAGGGATGTGATATGCCTTTATATGGCCTAGTTAGGGTTACTTTTGATGCACTGTAAAATAAAAGTATTCCTTATGCAAAGAAACAAAAATCTTTTCATTCCAAATACACATAAAGAGCTTACACTCTAATACTCTGTATATATATGCTCTCTGTCCAAGTGCAGATTAAGATGTAACACGCTTGGGGGGTTTGGCTGAACGTGTTAGATAGGTATAGCTGATTGACAGCATGTTCTCAATTACTTTATAACAGATTGAAGGAACATATCATTTAATTTTATTTTTTACAGCAGTTTAGATGACCTACTACAATCGATCATGCCTGTAAAATAAACTGGCAATCAGAAAGCCCAGTCTTGCCAGCTCTGACAATTTCAATCACAAATGTTACAAGATTTCCTGCTTTGTTTAAAGTTCCAGCTCCCAAAAGTTAATGCTTATGTGAGACCTAAAAAAAAAAAAAAAAAAAAAAAGAAAAAAAAAGACTTTAAAACTGAGTGGTGTAAAATAAAAAAAGGAAACCCACCACTTAAAAATCATGACCCACCTGGCACCTTGAAACTCAAAAACCAAAAGATATTTTAAAAGATAACATAAAATCCCCTTATCATGTAAATAATTTGGGGTTTTTTTTCTGCATGTTGCAACATAAACCTTTTGGAGAATTAACTTAAGACCTTTTAAATATCTGGGACTGGTGGCATGAGAACCCAGACAAGACATTAAACAGCAGCCCAATGACTCTGCCTAGAGATCTCACCCTGCGAGATTTCCACCTCCTCACGTCAAAGCCGACAGAATCCAAGGTACTTGTCAGCTGAGCCATCAATTTACACAGGTATCACTAACGTATTAGCACAGCAGTAACATCCAAATTCCAGTTTCCAGAGACCCTGGGATAACACTAGATTAAGCTTAAATATTTAGCTGTCCTAGACACCATAATTTCATGCTCACGATTCTGCTGTTTGTTCCACTGCTGTAGCAAACTGAGACATTACAGTTACTCAGAAGTGTATGAGCTTGATCCACTCAAAACCCTCTGCCTAGATGTAAGGAATCTGTGTAACAGAAAAGCAGGTTGTACCAAATCTCAGACAACAAAGAAAAGTGTAGTAAAGCATATTTACAGGTGTCCAACAGGCTAAACACATGTATTAGAGCAGTAGCAAGCAGAGGAAAGGTTATCTAAATGACAAAACAGCCAGTTACTGCAACGCAGCCACATTGCTACTGAAGAGCTAAATGTCTGATCCTGGAGTCACTGTGAGTTGGGTGCTTGAAAATCCAAACATAAAATGACTGGGATTAAAATTAGAATAACATTCACTATAAAGTGCATTAACATGACAGTGAAGACAGCAAAGAGAGAAAAGCCAAGAAACATTAAATAACTGAGATGAAAGGGGAGCTCTAAGAGTAAACACACATCTTTAGTACCTGAAGGACCTGCACTCCATCTTTCTAATGGAACTATCCTTGAACTTAATACAAATAATGGACAAGCTGTGATGGCTCTGGAGCATCATAAGCAATCCAGCGTACAACTGCCCTGTAGCTGCTCCATGTACCATCCCAATATCTGCATTCCTTTTCCTTGCTAGCTATCCAATTGCATTTTATTTTTCTGCAGGGAGAATCCAGTCTGCACTTGTTGCTACTAGTTATAATTGAAAACGTAAAATGCAAAGGACAAGAATATAATGCTAGAAAGCCTACTGTTAAGATTTAATATCTAGCATACACATATAATGCAAAGTAATATGCACTAGTTCTCTACTGCATATTTGGTCACACTGTATGTGGAGCTTTATGAATCTAAGCGGACTTGGGATGAGTCTGTGAAATCAAATTGGTACCCCACAGATCTGTACAGAAGTTTATACTTAAGTGGCTTCTCTTTTGGGGTTAAGGATATACAAGGGATCATATTATCACTGCAATTAATGGCATAGAGCATACTGTAGGTAAAGAGTATTCCTGCCCAGTCCACCACCATGCCAAATCATGTACCTAGAAAAGTACAAGCCTATGAAAAGTGGGGTACATTACTATCTACACCTTGCATTTATCTGTATGACATCACTTTATCTGGCCAGAAAGAGATTCAAAATTGAACTCCCTCTGTTGAAAAGACTCAGTGGGAAATTAAAATACAGCCAGGGATAAGACATTCCCAGGTTAACAAAACAAAAGCAAGTAGAACAATAGTGGCTATGTCATTAATTGGGAAGGTGCTCTTCCTAGGCCTCAGTCAGAACTTACACATAGAGAAGTCATCCAAGGCATCATAAAAAGATGTGAAGAGGAGGAAGGGAGACAGAAGAAGAGAGGAACAAAACCACATTTTGCATCAGGACAGATGACTAACACTTCAGATATGCCTCATTCCTGGGTATATTAAACTTTTCTCCATTTTAACCTTTTTTCCTGCCCATTTTTTTATAAGAACCTTGACAAACAGATGATATTTCCATCTGAAAAAGGCTACTGAAAGTAATTCAATCTTGAAAAAAAAACCAAACAAAACACCACCATGACCACACTGAGCAAGGATAAGGTAATATAGGACTGTAAAATGACAAGCATTACAGAAGGGACAGAAATCACTGATGTTTTCTTTCCCTCCCACTCTCTCATTCCCCCTCTCTTTAGAAAAACACAGATGGAAAAAAAAAAGTTAATAAAAGCTAGGTTCAAGACACGAAGATGTGGTTCTCCACGCCACAAAGAGAAACCACAAACAACTCCTTGCCAAAGGATTCTGCAGATACTAAAACCTGCTGGGAAGATTTGGTAAGTTTCTGGAAGATAAATCCAATGAGGGTCAGTAAGACCACAGGAAATGCTTCCAGATAAGAGAGAGACAGACACGGGGAATATTATGGTGAAGTATCACACACACATCCCTGCACTCTTCTTACTCTTCATTAAACAGTCCACCTGCGGCCACAACTGGAGAGACTCTACTGAGATAGGTGGACCTTTGCTTGAAGCCAGTATGACCACTACCATGTCCTTATAAACCTAATCAGGCACGTATCGCAGGCTCACGAGGAAAGCTTCTAGCAGGTCTCAAGTACAGTGAAGTCTACCACTGTAACTCAGTTGTGAATGTGGGATGAGGGAGGGAGACTGATTAATCTGTGATGGAGAACAAGAGCTGCACCCAAAGAGTGAAAGCAGAGAAATCTGGGTGGATATGGGCACACTAGGGGTCTGCAGAGTAGATAGCAAGGTACTCCATGGTGAGAGACTGGAACAGAGGTGATTATCACACAAAGATCCAAACCTCTCACTGGGATACACTGAAACAGCCCCATACTGGATGCTGTGACACTTGGAAAGAGTGATCAGAGACATCACAGGTACTGCTTTCTCCTGTGCCTTCACATAAGGACAGTGCTAATAGAGAACCAAGGACCTGCTGACTACATTTCAACCGCCCTCCAGTGCTTTCATTCCAAGAACTTCCTGGAGAAAAAAGGAGGAAGTATGCTGATAAGATGAATACAGATACTACTTATCTCCTCCTGCAAATAACCAAGAGTCTTGGGAAAAAAAAATTCCCTTTGGCTGAGAGGTCTGACACATACGGCCTGAATTCAATCTCAACAGCAATTAGCTTCATGTCACAGAATGGCTGAGGTTGGAAGGAACCTCTGGAGGTCATCTCATCCAACCTCCCCGCTCAAGCAAGGTCACCTAGAACAGGTTGCTCAGGATCAGTCATCCTCATGGTAAAAACGTGTTTTCCTGATGTTCAGATGGAACCTCCTGTGTTTCAGTTTGTGCCCATTGCCTCTTGTCCTGTCACTGGGCATCACTGAAAAGAGCCTACCTCCATCCTCTTTGCACCCGCCCTTCAGGTATTTATTTATATACATTGATGTGATCGCTGCTGAGCCTTCTCCTCTCCAGTCTAACAGATGTCTCAACAATCTTTCTGCCAAGAAAAGCAAGGTCAGGCATAGGCCAACAGACGTTTCCACTACCTACGTGCATATACCTATTTGGAAGTGAACTGGGACCAATTCAATTAATATTTCATCCAACAAACATGATTCTGAGCCAGATTGGTGACTTCACTGGCTTATCTGCAGGGCCTATGGCTATTTAATACAGGAAATATTGGGCGCTATGTTTAAGTATGTTTAAATGGAACAAATTCATTTGTTGGATTGCTTATATGCAAACGTGAATATTGCTATTTCAACACTAGTTCTACTTGCTAAAATTAGCAGAATATAATTACAGGACTTTCATGCAAAGTTATTCTAAAATATCTATTAGTAGACAGTGAAGAAGAGATACCACATGATAAGTACGTACCAAAGCAGAGCTTGATCCCAGCTGGCCTGGGACAAAAGTGCTCAACTAGTCACCTACTGCAAGACAGACTTTTCCACCTGAAAATAAATTCAGCTAACAGCTGAATCTAAGACTTCATTGGTGGAAGAGAATATCTGAGCACACAGTCTTTATGATTGCAAAGATAATTTTCCAAATACAAAATACTACAGCACTGGCTTCATAAATCTATGGCTAATAGCACTGTCTGCCTTTACTCATAATTGTGTAGGTCTCTGAACTGCAGAACTCAAACCTTTGCGGGCTACCTCATGGCATTCTATCAGTGTCTTCTGTGTGGTTTTAAAAATCCCCTGCAACACTTCTGAAATGGTTGCCAGTTCTTTAAATGAAGTCAATTCAAGCAAGAGTCTGGAAAGAATCTATGTTTAGAGTTTGATTACAGTTTAACCCTGGTAAATTTAAATCAATTTAGTTAACTGAAATAAGCACTTATTTGTAAATTTCTTGCTATAAGCAGGGTTTTTTTTCAGTTTGCCCTACAGCACCCTGAAGCAAATTTGACTAAAACAAAAATGGCCATTCCCAAACTAAACATCCACTACCTGAATCCCAAATTTAAAGCTGATTAGAGTTTAACAAGTACCATCATCTTATAGAGGCATGGCTTTTCTTCCACTTCTTAGACTATACATTAAGTGAATCTGTTCTTCTTCATCTTTGATTCCATAAACACAATCAAGTAGCTACTTGAGTTTACAAAAGCACCTAATGTTAACAGATGTAGTTTTGTGTGTCCCACCAAGAAAATGCTGTCTCTTCAGGCCAAGACAAACAACACGAAAGATGTCCAGACAAGGCTAACAATGAATTTCTGTGGCAATCCACAGACAAGCTGTACCCACTTTCCAAGCTGAGCAGAAATCTTGGTGAGATGAAATTTGTAGAACTGGACTCAGTCTTTTATATCTCTAATTTTGTCACCATTGATGGAGCTCTGTTCTCCAAGACTGTTATGAGTATGACCTATTGCACATATGACTTTAAAAGTTGGCCCTACCACACTTTAAACCATTTGCTATGTAGAAAGCATTAACGTTTTTCAGGAATCTCTGGAGTTCCCACAGGAATACCTGGTGAAATAGCAACCCAGATTCTGTGTGGCCAGAGCAATTCCTGCCTTGGAGGTGAAGGATCAGCTTATACCAGGGCAGCTAATTCCACTCAGAGCTGGTACATCGTCTTAGCCACAAGAGCAGAAACACAGGACAGACAAGCATTTCAACACTTCTGGCTAGGGGATCTTGCCCTCAACACACATACTGATGCTTGTACATGGTCTCCTGGCTGTCTATACTCCTGTCCATCTGTTGGGATGGCATTACGCCAGCTAGCAAGGTAGCATGCCAGCTTCACTAGCACAAACGTGCCAAATAAAGATAGGCTGTTTTGAATGCACTGCTTTCAGAAGACTGCAAGAGCCAGATAGAAATTGTCCCCGTGAAAGAAAAAAAAGCAAGAAACTTCTGCACAACCCCAGCTCTCCTACAGTTACTTCAGATTTGATCTCCCTTTCATTTTCAATATTCAAGCACCTTCCCAAACACGGACATCTGAACAAAGTTGTTGAATACGAGAGACTGCCAGGCAAAGCAGGTGGTATTTTTAACAGACTCACTGGTAAGACCATTACGTGCCTGCAGGAGGTCCTAGCTCTCTATACATATACATCCTGCTAATAACCTTAGGAGACAGCTTTCCCATCTAAACCTGCAGATTTCTTCACTGTTTTCCTTCTAGTCATCTCTACTCCTTCATATTTTAAAGACCAGTTCTCATAGAACTACAGTTTTTCAAAATACCTATTAGCCTCTCAAATAGAACCACAGTTCTTGCTGCCAGAGCAAGTATATAGGAAACCCTTCACATCCAGCAGTACCCAGATAAATTCAATTTTACCGTGAGCTTGAAAATTACAGAACCAGCTCAAGACTCTGTGATATTGATGTATTCCTAAAGGCAGGAACTTCCCTATAAGCACTACTTTAGAAGTCTGGAGAAACATGCAGAGTCCCTCTTTTGAGAAACTTCCCTGTGCTTGCAAGCTACACAGCCTCAGTCCCTGAGATGAACAAGTCATAAGAGCCATGATATATAGGGTTTAAGAAACCAGCCAGCTTGCCAGCTTTATACGTTACCGAACACTTGGGAAATACTGGAAATTCTCTCCTGTAAAATTTTAAGCCTAAGCGGCACACTTGCCATATGAAAAGAGTCGGCCAAAACCACAGAGGGAGGGAAGGGAGGGGAATAAAATTATGTAATAAACATTGTCAAGAGGAAGTAGGAAAATGGAAAAGACAGTAAAGACCTGAACAAAGCAAACAGAAGCAACATGTGCTGACTCCCTCTGGGTTAACATTACAGCCATCATAAAGCTGCCACAGCAGCCACAGACAAATCCAGGGAAGTTGTTTTTTCTTTAAGACGCAAAACTCAGAGAAGGCTACCTGCATGCCTCCAAAAGCCTTTCCTCAGGAGTTATTTCTCTGAGCAGTTCATGCTTAGTTCACTGATAAGTATGTCATTAGCACGGGCACCTTTCATGCTCTGCCACAAGGGCTGGCTCCACGTTCCCCAGCATCCTGGTGAGCAGCACCACAGAGGGACAGAGAACGATGTGTGTCTCAAAGAGCTGACTGACAAACCAAGGGTCCTGCCTGCCTGTATTTGTATCAAGTTCCCAGAAATATTACATCAACAGGATACAGTCATCTGTCATTTCCTAAAGTCATCACAGCAGCGGGGACCTTTTCTTCTCAGGTCAGTTCAGCCCAGTTACTTAACTGCTCTGTCATTCAGACCCCACTGCTTTTGACACCAGCTGGCTGCTGGACTGGGCTCAGGTAGAGACAATGTGATACACCAAAGCCAAAGAACAAGCAATTGATCCACCCTACCCTTTCCTTTCTGCCACAGGTATTCTGCCCCGTGAACAGACATAAAAGACTGCAGCTCACTCTACACGATCTCGCTTTTAGTACAGTTTGTCCCTGACACCCCTAAACAGGGATCACACTCGGAAGCATCACTTTTGACACCAACAGAGTATGTGCTGGTGATGGGAAACAAGGGGTGTGGAGACGAGCAGAACTGGGAAAGGCTTGTGATAGTAAACACAGCCAGCATGAAGGTAACCATCTGCTGGGAGGCGACTGTGACATGTAAAATATTGAGAAAGCATGAATGAGGAACAGCAAACCCCACCCATGCACCAGACACAATCAATCTGACCCCCTTGAAATTTTTATTTAAATTAATGCTACCTTTTAATAACCTTTCACTGCTCTCTGCAAAGATAACAGGTGTCATTAAAACAGCTGTCACTGTGCCAATCTTCCCTGAGACACCTATTTATTTGGATCTTTCAAGAGAAATGTAAATGAATTCAGTCATTCTATATTAGAGGGTTCCCAGGGACAGTTAGTTGATTGGCATCTCACAGTAGTGGGCAAGTCACCGCAAGACACTTGTAGAAGAGAGCATTTTCCCTGAAGTCTTGATGCTGTAACATCTGACAGGAATACGTATATATGTATAGATTGATTTTTTTTGATGAATGATACTCTGTGAAATATCAGAGAGAAAAATGTCAGACATACATTGCATAGCAATCGAGGGCTAATGAAGATCCAGGTATTAAATCAATTAAGAAGTATCAAAAGCTACCTAATCATCAAGGAACAAAATTGGCACCACAATATGTAGTGAGTATGGGAAAGCCTAATTTACTAAACATACCCTGCAGTCACATAATTGCATGTAATTTTACCAGCATAATTAACTAATTTAATTACCACTTCTCAAGTGCATCAATTATTGACATTACAGAGTTTTCAGACAGCAGAATTACTGTGTGGTACATTCAGAGAATGCAAAATGCTTTGTACGCCTATTTTCCAGTCACAGTCAACAACTGAGAGGGAACACAAGCAGCAAAAGGGGAAAAAATTTCAAGTGCACCACATAGAGCACAGTTTAGGGGTCAGGTTTAAGAGATGAATCAGACAAAACCATGTTTATGTAGGACTGAAAAGTCAACAGCAGACAACTGGAGAGACCAAGGAGACAAAACTAAGCATGGTACTAAACCAGACAACTCTTATTTCTGAACAACAGAGCCTATTTTAAATGAAATCTATCCAGGAGGTGACAAGCTCTTTTGAGATCTACCAGCCACACTTACCTCTTAATCGAAGGCTTGATCTTACAGTAAGATTTGCAAGGATATGCTGATACCTGCACCAAGCTCCACTGGCCTCACTAAAAAGTCATAAAAGTGCCAGGTCTGTCTGCACAAGTCTCAAAGCAGAATCAAAGCCCAAGTAGACTTGGGCTAATATGCAACAAGAAACAGAGATGTGCTTGAACAAACTCTGGATGCACTCACTGGTTCCCTGCAAGATAGCGGGGGGAGTGTGGGGGGAAGGGGGGGAAGTACAAACATGAAGTATAGATGCATTCTTATTAATTAAAATGTAGCTTTGCCATGTGGGATCATTACTCAGACTTGAAGAACTATTGATCCTCTGCTTAATGTTTAGACACTGTATGTAAATCTTTGCATAAAACCATTTTGTTTCAGCAATAAGCTTTTCAAAGTCAAGGGAGATGTCAGCATCTGCTCCCTATGGAGTCTTAAGAGTCAGTGTCAGTAAAAAATGGGCAGCGTCAGTAAAAATTATGCCCTGTGTCAGTAAATTTGTTAACAGGGTGGTTGGAAACCCTGGGAGCTGTGGTGTCGTTTTCTTTTCCCATTGCCCTCTTGTACTTGACCTTTGCACAGCTGTTTCACAGTATCTGGAGATGGCTGAACTGTGAAATAGTGATTACAGGAAAAGGGGCATTTTAATGAGACAATACAACCTAGAACAAGAAGAGGGCATTCTTTCATATGCCAACTGAGATCTTTAAAGTCTTTTTTGCCTTTCAGATTCAATTAAGAACAATCACCACAACACACACACCCCCTTTTAAATCCAATGCCAATGCTCAGTTACCCTTTTTAAGGTCATGAAAGCTTACTGGATTCATTGCAGTGATTATTCCAAGCAAGCAGAGGCACTTTGTTAAAATACAATAAAAGTCCAAATAAATCATCAATACCCAGAAGGTACTTAGAGTCATAGAGCATAAAGCAAGTGCAGACTGGGTCCAACCAGTCGCATCCCTGTCTGGTCTCTGGGCACAGTAGAACATGTGGTAAATGTTCCTTCCTCAGAGATGCGTGAATGATACGTTTCTACCAGAAATTCTACCAGAGCAAATCCACTGCCACCCTGTCCCTTTAAGGAGTAGACTTCATTCTCCACCGAGCAGCACTGCAGAGATGGAGCTATGAACCTGTTGCTCTCTGTCCCTGTGAGGGGGCTCGGGAGGTCACAGTTCTGGCAAAACTTAAGCATGTGCTTAAATTTAAGCAATGGCTTAAGTTGAGCAACTGGTTTGAAGTATGCAGACAAGTACCATCTTTGACTAGAGATGAATCAGATTGGTCTGGTGCATGTGGCAGTAATGAAGCTTCCTCCAAAAAGCACAAGAGACTCCTTGAATCTTCTTCAAAGGTTCCATGCAACAGCAAGACACAAACTAGTCCCACCTGGAGTCGTGACTTGAAACCATGATGTGAAAAACCAAGACAATGAGAAAAAACACGTTGCGATCACGGGCAGTGGAAGGAAGAGGATGGTGGAAGGAAGAGGATGGAGGAGGATGGGGACCAACACATTTTCATGCTAACAGACAAAATTACTTTTTGTAAGCAAACCTGATGAATGATGCTCTTCATGCTGCTCGTTCTGCAGGCTGCTCTCTGAACACCTGCCACGTGGCTGCTATCAGTAAAAGCAATTCCGGTAATGACATTGATGTGTGAGGGGCCTGCACTTGTGAGACACCAGGCCTAAAACATTATTCATTGCAATTGTAAGTGGGTGGTGGAACTTAACCAGTCAGCTGAGTAAGTGCATATAAATGAGTGTAAACAGACAGCAAAAAGAGCAGATGAGTCAGTAGCAGCAGGAAAGGAAAAAAATAAAACACAAAAATCCTCCTCATACACTGTCAGCCCTAGCAGGGACTGTGTCACACCACTCCAGCCTGCAAATGTCCTCTCAAGTGACTGTAAAACCTGTAAGAGGGTTGTGATTTTTTCCGACATCAATAAGAGTTACCAATCTGTGGCATATGTGTGCTACTAGCTGTATGTACTTAGCAATCTGAAAAACAAATTACTAATAGTCTGTGCAATGCATAACTTGGCAATTTGTATTTCAAATTGAAAAGCTGTGCCTTGAACAAACTACTCGAAGTCATCATCCTGTACACATACCATACACCCTGCAAGTGGTGTGGCCTGTCACAGTACGTGCGCAGTCACCGATCTAAGACACGTCATGATGGAAAAGTTTGAGGTTGATCACAAACGAGGCTGTAATATGTTTCCCTTGCAGCTTGCAAACAGAGCTGCCTGGTTTCCTGTTTCACAGAGACTAAGGAGTGAAAGTAGAATCGGACATTCATGCTCATCAGTACTTTAGCATCCCTCTACCTGGACTAGAGACCAAACAGACCAATTGGAAAGAATAAGATGCTTCCTAAGTTATCTTCTGTCATTTCCAAAGTCTTCCCTGCAAAGCTTTTCCTTGGCCTCTCTTCTCAGACAAATTAGTTTGGACGAATCCTTTTCTCGCATATTCCATTGCCCTTTGGCAGAGCCTGGGAGTTTGGTGACCTCTCTTGGGCGGCCTTACTGCCAGTGGTAAGGGAAATCATGCTTCACACTTCACTAACTCACCCAGATACTATAGCCTCCCAGATATCACTGAAGTTAAACCCTCTTCGGCCTTAATTCTTAATCTGGTATTTTGGGCAAAATGGAGTTTTTCCCTCCCCTGTTGTGTTCTCATGCTTTCTAGATGCTTCAGCATCCCTTCAACGTGGAACGTAGCACTGCAGATACAGATGGGAACAAAGCAAGAAGGGCAGCACAACACTGTGAAAGGCGCATGACCAGGAATAGCTAACCATCTGGCTCTCCTCATTGGCATTCTCAGTACCATGGTTTTCCCTTGTTGTTGTACGAGAAGGGAAAACAGGTTGACTCTCCTCTCCTACCCCACATTTGCAAGCCAGACTGCAAAAAATTGGCCCAAAGGGCAGCACATCTGGTTAATATCTCAATGCTCAGCTAATTGTTTAACACAGAAAGTCTGTTCTGAGCTGCTCTGGATCTCTTTTAAATAACTGGACCCTTGTGTAATTGCTACCCATTCACCACACCAGGGTAGCTGAGAAAGAAGCAGTCTGTGTACCACATGTGCTACCAACACACAGCAGACGGCAAGGACAGTCCGTACTGGGCCTGACAGCTCTGCCAGAGCCCTTCAGCTAACCCAGGACAGTGTGGAACTCCCAGCAAGAGCGGCATCAATTATTAGCTAATTCTGTCAGTTCCACATTGGGGTGGGTGGGTAGGAAAACAATCCAAGTCAATCATCAGAATTTAGTGAAAACAAGGAAGTGGAGTGGTGTCTGGGTCTCACTGAGCATCTCCATCCTATAGTACATATCATTTAGGCAGATAAGGAACAGAAACAGAATTAAAAACTAGTGTTGCCTACGTACAAGTGAGCGTGGCTCCAGTACACCTATTATATTCACTATTATGTTTCAAACCAGTTCCCCTTCCACTTGGTGCTCTTCAAGGGTCAGTTTCAAATACGTGTATACAATCAGGGCCAAATTCAGCCAGCAGAAAAAATAAATAAATAATAAATAAATATATGATGGAAAGATGACAACAATTGGCAAGAGCTTAAGAACATCTTATTATTAACCCTAAAAGCCACAGTGTAATGATTCAAAAAAAGAATCACACTGGTTAGAGAAATGCAGACAGGCTTACAATGGAAGGGAAAGCATTTATGATTTTTTTGAAATGCGTATAACAAATGCAAGAAAGAGAAAGGTGAAAATAGTAAGTATAAACAGAAACTAGATGTTATAGAAAATGGAGAAGAGAAGGAAAGAGACATAACAAACCAATAGCCAACAGAGCCAAAGAACCAGGACAAATATTTTAAAGTTCATTAGGAACAGAAGGACCTTTCACAACGACAGTAATCTATTACCGGATGAAGCAAGTTGTCTTGTGAGCAATAATAGCAAAAAGGCAGAAATCTAAGAAAAAGCCAGATGACCTAATACTGCTGAACAAACCAAAAATCCCCAAATACGTCCTCCCCTCCAGAGGAAGATCATGATCCTTCCGCTATTTATTTACAATAAAAGAATAAAGCCAGATTTGACAATGGTTTGTAAGACTGTAAAAAGGGAACTAGAATTCAGTAGCTAAGTCTTCTATTCAGCAAAGTCAAAATACGATTGAGAAGCAAAATAAGGCTTGAAAGCTGCAGAAAACAAACCTCAAATAAAACAAGGTTCTTATTTTGACTTTTGCAAGGTTCTAAGCCATTGGCTAGTTCACTGTTTTACAAATGCTTCACCATCCACATTCCCTGCTCTCAAAGGGCTGGTGGACCAGCATGACCTGAGGAGATATTGCAGTGCACATGCTGATTTACACCAGCAGGAAATTTGGCCCTCCAGGTTTTGGGAAGAACTGTGTTTTTTTGCTATTTTTGTTGCCTTACAAAGATGAAAGACGAGAAGAATTCAGAACTGGTTCCAAAGGTGCAGGTGCTCTGCACAGTTCTGCTGGGGGGTGGGCAATATTGGCAGGACCTCCTCACCACTGCTACATCAATACCACACCTTGGCTCATCAACCAATGAGACCAGCTGCATGAGAGACAGTTAGGAAGCTTCCTTTTACACTAGTCCAGACATTTCCTTTCCACTACCAATTAACTACCCACAACACAGAAAAGCTTATCAGCAACATCAAAGAATGCATTCCTCACTAACACACACGGTATGGCAGATAACGTCTCTGGCTGCATCAGATTTTCTAATTAAGCGTGTGGGAGTGAGGGAAAGAACAGGGGGGGCTAAAAAAAAAAATTAAAAAAAATCAAGCAGAGCGCACTGTGTGTGTTGTTAGCAGACACTACTGTAAACTGAAATACAGGTGCCATTAGCAATCTGCTGTCTGCTGAGCTGCACTGCTCTGGGGCCTCACTTCCCAGTTAGTCTTTTTTGCCTCTGTCTTATAGAAAGCAATGCATAGAAGCCTCATTCAGTGTGGCAAGGTGAAGAAATAGGACAGCGACTGTACGTTTGCCTTTGATACCTACCGCCTCACAGTGAAAATAAAGGGACCACATAATGAAAGCCATTTCTTTCACAAAAAGACTGTGTTGTTTTAAAAAACAAAAGCCAAATGGAAGAAGAAAATAACTAAAATGTAATAGGTTGAATTATTTAAAATTACTTATTAAGGAATTTCTTAGATTAATTCAGCTTCCCCCCACAGTAGTTTAAATTTCACTTGAAAGTATCCAATTGAGTTGAGGGCAAATCTCTGTTTCAACTCTTTGCAAGTGCAAGCACAGATAGTTCGATATTTTCTTTTCAAACTCTATCAGTTAATTGAGAGTATTTACACATTTTTTTGTTTCCCGACTGAAAGAGCCCTCATGCACTTCCAGCACAAACAATTGTGCATGGAGTTTAAAAAAATGGGTGTCTTTACGTATTTGTGCCAGCAAAACTTGACAGCAGGAACATTTGCAGGAAGCAAACACAAAGAAGACGTCACTACAGATGAAGCAAATTAATTTTCACATTGAACATTCCCAAAAATACTCTCCAACTACAGACAGATCATTATGCTGAAGTATGAACTGTGAAAAATTAACAACAGAAAATATGCAGTGCTTACTTTGCAAGCCTCAAATTGGGTAAATCACCTTAGGTCTTGTGGCTGTAGTAGCTGCATTAATTGTTCAAGATCTGGTTCCTAGATAAACTTTGCTGCATGGAAAACAAGTCTTTGTTTCATTATTAAATCCTAACACAAACTGATGGCGCTATACAGAACAATCTTCTTTTGAAATTCCAGTAGCGGCTCAATTGAGTTCAGCTTGAAACTGGCAACGTGTATTATTCCATTTTAGATATAGGAACCTGTCACATGCTGCTTTCTATTGTGTTTTAAAAAGAGTTAATATTTGGCTAATATGTTTATCTTTGCATAACATTACTGTCTATGTGCAGGAAAGAAAGAAACAGCTGTTGCAAACCTAACCCTTACTCATTAATCTTTCATCATCTAGGGACTTCCAGCATGGTATTCTCTATTACAGCATCAGCTTTCTATTCAGCAGTGGTATCCGAGAGCAAATTCCCTACAAAACTGCCATTTAGACTTGCCAGATCCACTTGCGCTGAACCTGGATGCTAAGGCTCCACACACATCATCACCCAGCGGACCCAGCAGTAGTTCCACCTCAGGGAGGCTTGCAGATCCTGCCTACTGGTGGCTGCTTGTTCCAAGGGGAACAGGAGGCATCCCAGGTGCGGTATTTCCTCCTGGGTAGCACGAGGAGCAATTTCAGCTCCCTGGCATCAGACTGATGTTCTGAGGTCTGCTCTTACTCAAACACTTGGCAAATATCCTGAACCTTGGAGCGCCCAGGTTACACCCAGAAACTTAAATATTCAGCAGCAGAGGACTCTCTCCTCCTCCTGTTGCAATGGTCTCACCGTTGCCTGATTTTCTTCTCGGCCTCCTTTTGGATGCATGCCCAAATCCACAGATGTGCACAGGAGGTAGATGGCACTAGAGGTGCCCTTAAGCACCTCAGCTGTTACTTCGCACTGCCTCCCAGGTGTTATTAGCAGAAAACATGCATTGTAGAAACCACAGTAGGATTCTCTTTACACTATTCTTGTTTTTAATCTTTTCAAATTCTCAGGAAACAGAGTGAATGGGTATTTGGGAGTCAGAGCCGTATGACTTCCTCCTCCTCATTAGGCTCTGTATTTATATAAACATGTAGCGAAGCCTATATTGGTTTCAAACATCTGTCTGTGGCACGTCAGGATCCACTGCTGCAGTGAAGTCACAGCTCTGGCCAGCAATCATAGCTTTGCCCAGCTGACAAAGTAGCATCACACACACTCTGCCCTCGGCCACCTAATCTTTGGGCATTCAGGCCACGAGCACCAGAGAGGGGAAAGACCACCATATCTGTGCTGCAGACAAACTTCATCCAACACCTCATGGACATGTCAGTTCTGGATGGGTCCGTGCTTGACCTGTCGCCATCGCACTGACTTACATATGACTTAAATACATTTAATTCCTCACGCCATGCTCTAACGCCAGGGAAGTAACTGTGGTATTACTGACGCTGTTCCTCAACAGCTATCCATTACCATGCACGTACACGCTGGTACAAATATAGGCTGGGCCATATTTAAGAATAGCATAAGCTACTCAGGGCAAGAACTATGCGGTATTTCTTCTTCCGGAAGGTGCCTGTAGAATTTTTGATACTTTCATAATACAAATTATAAATTATTCATGGAAGCATACATGCAGACCATTTGCACCAACAATGTGTTGCAGAATTACTAATTCACATACCACTCATGTCAACAGAACTGAGCATAAGACTAGACTCCTAAAACGGGTAACATGGTCCATCCTGAGGTTAACACCTATACTTTTTTTTTAATTTAGTTTATACGTGTTCTTCATACTATCTTTTCTTATGGTGATCAGCCTGATGAGAATCAGAAGCCACTCTTACCTAGCACAGCAAATGCAAACTAGTCTTCACACTGACAAATGAAAAGAAAAGCACACCAATATCTTACTATTCTTTGTGCTGTGTTACTTATGCTTACCGCATCTGCGTTTAATAGGTTGCCTTCATACTCCCTCCACAGAGCTATGGATTCTCATGTTAAACAAGGAAGCTCCTGACAGCTTTCTCTTTCCTAGGGCAAGATTGCTCAACTAACAATAACAGAGATACCTTTTGACAAGTGCAGCTAAGAGCCAGTAAAGCTTAGTCAATCTGCATCAGTCTGTCTTGGCACCTTTCTTTCAGTTTCTTATCTAAACGCTGGATGCCAAAGTCTCTTGCAATGATTACATAAAATTATAAAATGGGAAATGAATGCAAAAGCAGAAATCATATTAATCAGTTGAAGGAAAATACTTTTCCAACTACAATTGTGGCTGAAACCCATAAATTAGATGACTGGAGTAATAAGACATGTGAAATGGCTTTTAAGTCCACTACCAGTTCCATGCAATAAATTTCAAATGACATCCAGGCTTTTAGTAGAGGGGATGATTTATTGCAGTCTACAGGAAGAGAACTTTCATGGATTATCTCTAAAGTGGCAAAACTCTATTCTGAATTTTTCAAAATTAGTGCAGCTCAGTGAATGTTACTGACAAGCAAGTCCAAAAGCACTTAAAAAAAACCAACCACAACCTTTTTGTAAGAAAAAGGGCAAAGATATTTTAGAACATCCACAGATTTTGCTAAGGGAACTACATCTTGTCTTTTCATAAACCAGAAAAAAAAATAGCAAGAGAATAACATTTGCTGCATGTGCTGTTCACCTGGGCTTCCTACAGCCAGAGATATTTCACTAGTGAACTTTACAAGGCAACATTACTCAGCTGTTGACACTAAAAGTCTAGAAACTGCATTATCTGGCAAATTATTTTGTACCAAAACCTATACACCTAAATGTACTCTTTCCACTATTTTTGTCATTAGGCAACACGACTGAAGCACTGACTACAGAAATGCTCTCCAAAGACATCCTGGAGCCTATGGGGTCCTGCTTCCTTTGAGTATCCAGAAATAGATTTATTTCCTCTCCTCTGGTGAAATGAATCAGAGAAAACGTGTCTCTGCTGGAATTGCGGAGCGCCGTAATGTCAGAGCATCAGAGCTGTGATGCTCACTGCAGGGCTCCTGCATTGCGCCTGATGAATGAAGTGTTGGGCAGCATCTTGGTTCTGAGTTTGGTCCTTTTCAGGGGTGAAAATGACTGGTAAGAGCCCTGGGATGTTGTCACAATCACATTCCTAGGTACACCCCTGCTCAAGACTATAAATGTAATTATCTCTAAGAAGAGGTTGTTCCAGGGAACAGGCATAATCTTCTTCAAGAAGCATAGGTGTACCCTGTCTAAAAGCTGTTAGACTCAGGCCCCTAATTCTGATTGCTTTACTGTCTAGTGATAGCAAATAATTCTGGTAATTCTCAATACATGGGGCACTAAGTTTGCATACCAATGGCCGTTAAAACTAGGGTATGTTTGTGTTAAGTAATGGAAATGTTATATATGGAAAACATCATCTTACGCTTTTCTGACACCTTTCACCCAGAATAGTTCTAAAATATTTTATTGACTAAATAAAGATTTAATTTAATTGGCATTCAGAGTAGAAAGTGAAGATCTGTGCTTTAGCCAATTAATTTATATAGAAAATGTACAGTGGTGTGATTTAGTCTCCCAGGAGAGAACACAAGAGGATACCAAGACTAACAGCTCTGCTTTTACATGACTGTTAATGATGCCTTGGTTTTCATTAGAGTCTTTTCTACTAAAGATTAACCATTAGCCTTTTAAAGCATGAATTCAGCACTGACCTGGATTTAGAGCAGTATTTCACTGACTCCACAGTACTTACAGCTCTGAGATTTCCCTTGCAAGTCACCTACCCAGAGTCTGGTAGTAATACTTATTTTATGGGGAGTTCTGGAAGCAATAAGGGATTCATGCAAAGATCTTTTACAAGGAAGTCCATCCTAACTTGAGACATAATCTACACTAAAACAGAGCTGGAAAAAATAAATTAACAACTTTACCACCCAGCCCATTCTCATCTACTGTTTTTTTTAATGACTCGATCACAGCAGCTTTTATGAAGCTAGTCACGGACATTATCTTAGTTTTACAGACAGAGAATCTGAGGCACAACCCAGTGAAATTACTGACTTAAAGTTGTTGGCAGGCCAATGAAAAACACCCAAACAGAACCCAAAGTTTCTCACAGAAGTACTTTAAATAGCCAGACACATTGCAGATAACACTCATTAGAAAGTATGTGATGGGTTTTTCAACTCAATCTAAAATTTTTAAATCCTATCCCCTACCTGTTTTCAAGTGAAGCCAGACACATACTCTTCTTCATCCTTGCCTTAGGGTATGCAGACACATACTAAACGTATGTCTTACTCTGTACTCCATGTGGCACAAGCCATGCAAACACACTGAAATCTTTAAGTGATGGCAACTTCTCTTCAACAAGCATTGAGACAAAATTCAGAAGAAATCTCTTTTTGTGCCATCACTTAATAACCACATAGTTTCCCAAATGCTCAGTCAGACTTAAGGGACTCAATTTATCAAAGATCAGCTTTAATCTACTGTTTATAGGCACAAGATAGAAGATATTTCTCTGGCTATGCAAATCTCATTCCTTGGATGATGGACCCAAGTGAACATACAATAAAAAAACCCATCCCTTAGAGAGCTTTAAGTGTTAACGACTATGTTAAATTGTAAATATTCACAAGAGGACAAAATGGACGTTATTATCCATGAGTACATAAGAACACCACTACCACAGAGTCACAGAATGGCAGGGGCTGGAAGGGACATTTGGAGATCATCTAGTGCAACCCCCTGCCAAAGCAGGTTCACCTAGAGCAGGTTGGACAGTACCGCATCTAGGCAGGTTTTGACTATCTCCAGAGAAGGAGACTCCACACCCTTTCTGGACAGCCTGTTCCAGTGCTCTGTGACCCTCAAAGTAAAGAAGTTTTTCCTCATGTTGACATGGAGTTTCCTACATTCCAGTTTGTACCTGTTGCCCCTTTTCCTGTCGCCAGGCACCACTGAGAAGAGTCTGGCCCCAGACTGATTCACTTAAAGCATTTTAAGTAAATTACAGGCTGGGTATCCAGCATTTTTCAGTTTTTTGATCATGTTTATATCTTACATTTTAGGTAATGCACAGTGACCATGTTGCACGTAGTGGCAAAGTGATGATAAATGACAGAGTGCTCACCACTATTGTGGCACAAACAAGCTTGCGTGTTTTCATGAAAATTAAATGGAGAAAAATCACTTTGATATTCTTTCCCTACATCTTAAAAAAATAAGTTTTTATGAAAGAAATGGCACAGAGAAGATGAACTGTTATATCAATTATTTATAAATTCAAATTGAAATGCATGTAGAAGTCTTCCCTTCTGGCCTATCCATAGAGTTTCATCTGCACCTATTACTTCTGTAGAGCTCTACATCAGTTTAATCCTCCAAAGCAAAATCCCCACCTATAGCCTGACTTTATAGGTGGGAACATGTCCGGAGAAGCATTAGAGTAAGCAGATAACAGAAAGCTCTTGCCTGACATGTCTAACTCCCTTTCTCATTAATGGTCAATATGCCTGCATGGACTGGAAAATTTATCTCAAAGTTTGTGATAAATCAGTCAGATTTGATCTGCTCTATGTAAAATATACAGCCAACACTGATTAAATGAGCAGCATAGGGCTCTTTCAATAGTGCATCAATGCTTTTCAGCACATAGGCATGGACAGAGAGCTCATAGCTATAAATGAAGGAGAATCATGACTTGTGTTTTCAGTCACTGGAAGAATTAATCATAAAATATGAATACAGTGATGTGGCTTCCTTTCCCATTCCTGCTCCACATGTCCATTAACATGTTTTACTGGTCATTTATATTATTATGTGTGAACAATTTGGGGTGCAAGGAGTTCTACACACACTGTTATGTCATTTTGAAACACTTTGCAAATGAGCTTGGATTGTAGTGCAGTACCATAACACATTTTTAATAAAAGAATTTTTAGAAAATTTCTACAGTTCAATCCTCAGTCCTGTTATCTCCCTCCTTCATGTTCCTCAACCCTTCCTTCACAACTAAGAAAAAGAAAAACGTCTTCAATAAAGGCTGACCTATTTTGTTTCCTAGAAGGCAAATCACAAAAATAAAGAGATGTCCAAGCTGAACCTATATTAGTGATCCAGAACAACCCCGATTTATATATCTCCCCAAACATCAGAACCCACGCACTGCCTTTGCTCCACAAGCAAATCTACAGGGAGCTTTAATCTACAAGTTCTCTTGGAGAACCCATGCATACAATCAATTCTTCTAGCTCTCATCTAGGCTCCCTCTCAACCTGCCAGCCTCATTACAGTAGCAAGTGACAAGTCTGATATAAGCAAGCTCCAGTGAGTCCAGCACAAGACCTCTCTTCCAGAAAGCCAAGGAAAGGTCTGCAGCAGAGTTTGAGGATCTGATATTCAGGGGACTGTTCTTTCCTCATATTGTTGAAATCCAAGATCAGAAGGAAATGGAACCAAAGAGGGAAAAATTCAAGCAAATTCGCCAGAGAAACGATGCTTTCAGAATAATTTCTGAAGTTGCACGTTACAGATGAGTTCCCACACTTAGCAAAAGCCTAGCCAAGACTCACCAAGACAGAGAGGTTCATTTGGCATGTTCAGGAAGATTTATCACATCCATCGCCAACAGAGAGGCTTGATGTGTACCAGGGTAGCAGTGGGCTGAGAGGGGATTCCTACATTTCAGAGACACTCCCCTTATCATCCTGCTTGGCACAGATGCTCTGGTTAGCACTCCACCCATAGGCTCCTTTCCCTCACTTCTATCTTGTGAACTTTCAAACTTGGTCTTGCAGCTCAGGGTGCACAAGCCCTGTTCATAAGCTTCTTGGGTGTGTAAAAAGCAAGAACAAACTCATACCACAAGAGCCCCACCACAATAGGAAAGGAACAGCTGGCATCTGCCAGCCCCTTGGAAAGCACTCTTTAATAAGAGACAAACCTTACAGTAAAACAATCTCTTCCACTGAGAAAGAGAGCATGGAAATCAATCACAAAATCTGAAGGCAGAGAGAAATAAAATATTGTACCTTAACCTTGCTGAAGGATGGTAACGTAATTTAAGGGTTCTCCTCAGCTAGTACTCCCAAGTCAAGGTTAACACTGAAGACAAGGATTTTAATTCCTCAGACTTTTTTATTCCAATACAAATTTGAGGTGATTCCCCTTTCTCAACAGGGTTGCAGTTGAGGGCTTCCAGAGAGTCTCTGTATCGACGGTTCATTCAAGGCACTGACTCATGTCTTAAGCTAACGAGATCTTACCTGTCACAAGCACAGTTAGTATCATAAGAACACCTCTAAAATACCCCTGCAGGGGTCCCAGCCAGCCTTTAACCTCTGTGGACTATACTCAAACAAAACCTCTTCATGGAAGAGAAAGAAGTTAATACCCATAATAGACATATTCTGTGAATTATTAAAAGTTTTATTCCACAAATAGTCATTATAAAATCCCAGAGGAGCAAATGAGTCTTGTTACCAGTGCTAAAGACAAGCAAATGTTGGCAAACCAGCCTGAGACAAATAAATGTTTGGATTGGAATGGCTGGAGACTATTCAGAATATAGGTACTTACCTCCTCAGCAAAAAGGGGAAAGTTAGGAAAGTACAAGAGAAAGGAGAAGGAAAAGTAATAAAGGCAGGAAAAGCAAGCTGTCTTGAAAAGCATGGCCAGAAGAAAAGGTGTGAAATTGAGAGAGAGCAGAGTAGAATCAGGCCAAATAAACAAAAGTCCTGACAATGAGATCCATTCATTGTGGAATAATCTCTCTCAGGAACTGAAGCAGAACCCCATTACCTGTAACGCTTTTGCTCAACTATCACTGTAACGAGCTTATTAACACTAGAATATCAAAATCTAAAATGAACCAAATGCTTGATAATGTAATGCAAAGGGAAAACATTGCATAGACAGAACAATACTTCCATTTCTATCACTGTAACAAGCTCTGAATGACTATGTCTGTGTCCTAGCCTAGTTTACAATGTTCTGTGAGGAAGAGAAAAAAGAAAAGGGGGATGAAGATAGCAAGAAAAAGATTTAGGGAGAACCATCTTATTTCTCTTTAGCAAATTCAAAATTGAAAATCTTTTGAGGCTAGTCAGGTAGCCTTTGAGGTGAACACCAAGTACTGCTCAGTTTCCACTGAAAACAAAGGGATGCAGGAATCAACTCTTGAAATTATTTTGACAGCCTTGAGAAACTGGAAGTAAAAAAGCCAGGCTGGTTTTGTTTATTTCCTTGCCCAACTCTATTTACAGTCCAGCAGAAAGATGCCGAGTTGCACAATGTTTGATTCCATTCTCTCTATTCTGCCAAAGGACTGTATCAGCTCCAGAGCCCTGAACTAAACAGGAGGCATGCCAAAGAATGAAAATCCTATATAACCATGCATGGCGCTTTTCTTCACACAAATAAAACTACATGCACACATATAGCACTAAATCAAAGGGATAGCAAGCACCTTTACATCCATATATCACATGGTGAATGTAGTGTATGTCAGAGGACCCTATGGACTAATCCATTCCATGAAGAATCCCCAGGCCTTAAGGTAAACTACTTTTGACATGTAGATTCAAACAAATGGTGCATTTGAAGAATGGCCTGCCAGACAACTCAATGAAATTCAAGAAAACAATCATAGAATGGTTTGGGCTGGAAAGGAACTTTAAAGATCACCTAGTCCAATTCCCCTGCAATGGTCAGGGACATCTTTCACTAGAGCAGGTTGCTCAAAGCCTCATCCAGCCTGGCCTTGAACACTTCCAGGGATGGGACATCCACAACTTCTCTGGGCAACCTGTGCGAGTGTCTCACCACCCTCACAGTGAAGAATTTCTTTCTAGTATCTAATCTAATTGTTCCCTCTTTCAATTTAAAATAATTTCTCTTTGTGCTGTCACTACAGGCCTTGATTAAAAAAAAAAAAAAACAACCAAAAAACCAACCCCCCTTTGAGCACTGGGAGGCTGCTATAAGGTCTCCCCAGAGCCTTCTCTTCTCCAGGCTGAACAACCCAATACCCTTAGCAGAGAGGTGCTCCAGCCAAATCTTCAGAGAAGTAACAGCCACAGAGTAACCTACCTGTTTTACACTGAAAAATTAAATTAAAAAAAAAATAAAAAAAATCACAGAATCCTCAAGCACCCAGCTAAATCAGAAGCAAGAATAAAATTGAATCCTGGCAATAAAACAGATGTGTGAATAGTAGCAGTACTACCAGAATACACCTCATTAGATGATCCTGCCTTCTCTTTTTGTACTCCTTGCAATCCAAAGTCACCTGCTATTATCTGCTTATGACAACCCCTAATGGCATATGCATAAGCTCTTTAGCTCTCAGGTAGCCAGACAGCTGCAATTATCAACGGTCATTTCTTAAAACTAAATGAACACCAGGACAGACTCCCTGGCTACAAAAGCTCAGAGATTATTTTATATACCAAACTGCAAAGGTAATAGTTATATAGAAGCTATTGCATGGAATTCTCAAGTCTTTCAGAATCTTAGTTCTAGGAAGAGCTTTGTTCAACTGTGGTACTATATAAACGTACTGGAAAATGATGGGGTTTGGCCCAAAGAACTTTCATTCTAAATAAATGAAAACCAAAAACTGAGTCACACAGAAAGAGAGGAACCAGTAGATAGCTCTAGTAAATACGAGAGGAGAGGTCAAGACACCAGCAGACTGGAAGGTGACACGTTGGCTTGCTCAATTTTAAATTATTTTTTTTACATGAGCATCAGGAAAAAGGACAGTATGAAGACAAACAGTTGATATGTTTATGAAGAACTCTTCCCAAATGGCACAGTGTGGAAGGAAATAGAGGCATTTACTGAATCTTTAATACGAAGGATGCAAAAGCTGACACTGTATGGCATAGAAAAGCAAAAGTTGTATTTCTGTAGTGAGTAACAGACGGTTAAAAAACTGGCAGAAGCCCAAAATGCCTTGGAAATGAAGACAAATAGCTCACATATGATACAATAGGAAAAGGAGAGACAGAAGAAAGATACAGAGAAAGGAATTATTTGGACAAAAATACAGGGTAGCAAAGTGATTTTTATATCAACATTATGGGTGAATTTAAGTGGATTGTTTTTCAGATTATATTTTCTTGCATATTACATTTTATTGTATATATGCTAAATTTATCATTACCTTATAATTACTGAATCATAGAGTTTTAATTAAGCAAGTAGTCCAGAAGAAGAAAGCACATGGTTGCATGTTTTTACACCCCTTCCATTATGAAAAAATCTACAATCTAATTTTTGTAGGCACATTTTGTAAATGTGTGCTTTTCTATGCTGAACATTCTCCATGTCTGACAGAAATGTGAAGGACAGATGTTTCTGCTTCCAACATTCCCCCTCGAAATCTTCACCTATTTGCATATTATAGCAACAGTGTTCCCATCTCCACAGGAACAAATGTACTTTAGGAATTCCTCGTGGAAATCCATGCCTCAATTTTCCTTTGTTTAAGCAACATGAGAAATGAGCAGAAGTAGCTCAAATTCCTTTCATGAATAAGGTCCTTCATTCATGGTACAATATATGGAACTTTAAAAGTTTCAGTCAATAGCTTGGTCAAGCAACCATATCTGAACTCTTATATTAACAATTCAACCTTCTGAAACTAATGAGTTATAATATAACCAGCAGTAATTATGGCTCACTTCCCATAACCAACCTCAGATTACATTTTTAAGTAATTTAAAATCAAAAAGCACAAATAAATGTATTTTACTGTTGCATATGAGTTTTTAAACAAGAGGCACCGCACCACATAATAGGCTTTGCATATTTTTAGATAACTGAGCTTATCCATGTGTAATGGTCACTGTTATGCTATCGCATGACGCTGCTGCCTGTAAACACAATTTTGGTGTCTAAAGGAAGGATGATGGGGGACAAAAGTATAGGAAAACTGAATAATGCCGTGAACAAATTAGGGTTACCGTAACAGGAAAGCTTGTCCAGCACATTTTGGTGCAAGTTGGAACACCTTTCATGCTTTTTATACTTTACTAGTGGGATTACACCCAAGTGAGTATCAGTATTTTCATTAAAACCACTCCAAATTGGGGAACAGCAAGAAATTTTACAAGCTTGCTCAAATTTCAACAGGATGCTTTTGTTTTTAAAATCTAAAAAAAAAAAAAAAAGCCATAAAAGCTAAAAACAATCAAGCAAATTATTTTTCATCAGTTTTAGACTTTTATAAACACTTATAATCTCTTGAAAACTAAATAGGTTATATTTCCAGAGAGTCAAAGAACCATGTTCAAAACATGGCAGTCTCAGCCATTTTAAAGTTAAACTGACAAACAAAAACCTGTTCGATCCAGTCTAAAATAATTTTCCCTCTCCAAATTTTGGAACACTGAACAAACAAAAAGAAACGCAATTATTCAAACATCTGTGTAAGTCCAAAACATTCTGAATGAAGAACAGCCTACCCAAACTTAGCAGGGATTCCATGTACATTTTTCTTTGCTTCTGAATCTGTCTCCAGGTACTTGTATCACGTGGGAAATGGCCTATCACAGCTGAAACAGTCAGTATTGCTGCTGACTCTTTCCCTGGTGTCAATGGTCACATCAGGGTTTCTAAAATAAACACTGGGATCATATTGTATTTTACACTGCTTATATTGGACACTCTAGAAGAAACAAACTGGGTTATATCAATGAAAAAAGAGCTAAGAATTATATTTTGGTACGGAAATGCATTTCTCTGTACAAAAATTTTATTGAAATTCACATCTACTGCTCTATGTTGAAAAAGAGAGAGTAAGGACCGTAAGCTAATTTTATCTTCCCCCTGTTTGAGCATATTTCTTTTCTACAACCAGGTTCCGTGTCATATGTCTTATTGCTAAAGCAGCTTAGCATTTAGATGATCAAATGCTCCTGCTCTTAGGAAAGTATTTAAGGCCATACATCACCTAAGGTACCAGTTTTAGAAGCCAAATGTCCTTGCCACAGAAAGGGACTATGTGATGGCACAGCAACTCTCAGCAGAAAAAAAGGGTTTTCAAAACTGGAAGTACACCGTGGCCTGTGACCCAAAACATGTCTGCCTACATCGTTAAACATAGCCAGTACCAAGTCAGAAATGCTTCTACACACATAGGACCATGCACTGGGATAGGCATTAGTTCCTCTCACGAGAGAAATGGAACGTACCATTCAGCAAGTTCTCATTTTCTGCTGCAAGCCCCTGAAAAGGGCTGCAGGCACATCTAACATCCTTATGGATTCTGATTTCAAACATATCGGAGTAACACAGTCAAATCCATGTTAAAAACTGAGAGGACTCAGGTATTCTGGGCTCTCCGAAGGAGTCTGGGAGTTCAGTCGTTTATAAACTTCCCATAGCAAGACACCTCAGTCACAACTAGAGAAATCTGTTCAGGTGAAGATGCCTTAATGCTTGTTTGTGGAAGGCCAGAACTGCAAGTACCACGTACAGGAATGAGCGCACCAAATGTGAATAACAAAATGGATACCTGAACCAGCAAGTGTGATTACAGCTAATATTTAGGGTCATCAGCACTCGGCAGCAGCATTCACACACAAGGCGGCTGATTTATGACATCCAAATCAATATATTCACAACTCATAACAACATGCCACTCATTCATCTGAACTAGAGAACGTTATTCAAAAAAGCTCAGATCCTTCTCCTATACTCAGCTGGAGACCATGAATTATTTAATTTCTTGGTTGCCTTTGTGTGTGTAGCGGGGGGACCTAGTTTTCGTTTGGTTTGACAGTTATATCACGCTTGTATTTTTCTCTCCCAAAGCCTTCACACAGTTCTTGATGTGAAAGCTTCGCTTTCTGCAGACAACTGTTATTTCAAATTAAAAGCTGCATGAGTTTTTGTCAATATAAGACTTTATATTTAATTTTCCCTTCATAGTTCACAAAATGGCTATTTCTATCATTCATTCCATGTTACTTCATAGAGAAGATTACTACTGCGGCATACACCCATCAAAGTCATCTTTCTCATCAACAAAACGTTGTTTGTAGCAGCCACACATCAATGAAACTTCTTCAAGCCTGTGACTGTTGCTTTTTCATAATTATATTTTCTAATCCCCCTTTACACATGAGAGCTCAATTCACTTTCTGGTACAATGCATTAGCATCCTCTTCAAATCCATTAGCAGTACCACAAGATTCACAGCATCTCTCCCTCTTCAAAATAGTGTGTTATTAAGTTACCATACAGCAGGCCGAAGACTATGAATATTTTAAGTCCACTGTATGTACCAAATCAGAGAAATCAATCCCAGTCTTTTATCATACTGGCAATATTCTAAGAGACACTTATGGGCTTTGTTAAACTTGTGTCACTGACACAACGATGTCTGGTATATTTAATAGAAAGATTTAATATGTAATATGATGGTAGCAGCATAATCTCTCTGGCCATTTTCAGCCCATGGTGCTCAACGGTGTGTGACCTCAGCCTACCGCCTGGCTAAGTTGGGTCAAATATCTCAAACATGTTTGGTAAAACAAAAATTAATTCATCTGATGAGGTGTTGTCAGGAACATCAGGTGTGAAATGTTTCAAAGCACTCCACAGAGTCTAACAGTAGGTTTACTTACACTACAGACCCTTTGGGTTTTATTTATTGTGTCCCCCCAAAATGAACATTTATTTTGAAGCATTCGAGGCATTTTACTGAACCAGTTATCAAACATTCATACTAAAACTCATTTAGCCTTTCCGAATTAATGGTAAAATCTGCAGTTGAAATGAACATGGCAAAAAAAACATGAATTACCCCGGTTTACCCCCTTTGCAAGTACATGTCCAAAACAAGGCTTAGAACCTGATGTCTAGCACAAGTGCAGAACATGCAGATGACTCCAGTTAATTCCCAGCTCTCACAGGCTCCACCGCCAACAAATTCCAACAGCTTTTTCAAAAAGGGCCCTCTTCTAGAGATTTTTCCATTCCAGAAATCCAGGTGGATTTGCATATGGGTTTAGAAATTCCTTAGGTGGCATATGGACCCTCTATGTTTTCAACCTAAGGGCTTTGATCGAATAAAATACAGGCAACAGCAGCTCAGCTTCTAATGCTATTCTAATGCATAGCCCTGCGATGAGTTTGAGGCATTCTGCTTGGCAGTAACCAGTCTCCCAGTGTTAAAAGCACTGATGGAGCCACACTGGTCTCCTTAAACTTCCATTTGAGCAACATAAGGTATGTGAGCAGATAGCAGCATATGAACACAAGCCACAGTGTGAGTTTGTCTTCTCCTTTTTATCCTCTCCACTCTAAAGCCAAGGCAAATTTTCTTTCACCAGTTTTTCCAGCATGAGCTAGCCTTTATTTTTATTCATTCTTTTACTACTTCCACTATTTCACAAGCCACATTTCGTCATTTTCCTCCTGCACCTGGGAAATGCTTCTAAAAAGCTTAAAACAACAACAGCAAAAAAACCCAAAAAAACCAACCAACCAGTAAGTAGTTCTATATAAAATTTTTAAGCAAGATAACTGTCACCCTCAGATACAGAAACTCTTTTTCAGAGCGGCTGTCTTTTCTTCCCAGTTTTACAGCTGACATGCTTGAAGCAAATTAAGGGTGAGCAATTTACCATCATTAGAACATTTCCCTCAGACTGAATTTGAACCCCTCAGGTTTCCAGCAGTTTGCAATATCCATTAAGCTACAGTTATGGGTCTGGCATGCCTTGGGTTCCTACAAAAAAGCAGTGCTTCTGCTGCCCAAGATGACTGTTATCAAAACAGATGCTGACATACCAAAACCAGCAGGAATTCCTCAACTAAGAATAGCCAAATGCTCTCACATAGGAAAGCTGCCTTTCTTGAGCTGTGTTCTTCTTTGGACCACAACTGTGTAGACAGCCCATAAAATAAATAGGATCCATTATTTACTCGTGCATTTTATTTAGATAGGAAAAGACATCTGTATCATATTTGAAATGGTATTAGTAGTTGCATCTGATACAAAAGTACTTTGCTAGCACTGTTTGGAGATCCTGTTCTTATCATCAGCAAACTTACAATTCACCAGTCAGCAAAACTGACCACAGGGTAAGGAGATAAACTACAGAACAAATAAATGGAATAGAAATACAACATCAGGGTTTAGGAGATGGAACCACTGTTCCGTTGAATTTGAATTCATTTTCCCAAATTCAGAGAGCACTGGATGTAAAAGGTTTCTACTTATCAGCTCTAATTTACTATTACAAATTGCACATGATTCACTGGTGTCTGCTGAGAAAAAGAGAGCACAGGAGCAGGTAATCAGCAGCATCGTTCCCAATAATCAGCCAGATCAGCCCCCATCGAAGTACAGAAACTAGTGCTCCTCATCAAATTCCATGCTTTCCTCCCATTCCCCTTTTGCAAGGTCTAAGTGAGACAGCAGCCACAGCAGGAGACATTAATCTCACTAGTTAGCAGCAACAGTAACGACTACGAACAAATAACCTCTCTTTCCCATCTTCTCAGTGTAAGGCATACAGACTTCAAAGAAATTCCTGTTATTAAAGCCACGACATACTATACAAGACTAAAACAATGAAGGAGTTGGAAGCAGCATGGAACAATCTAGTGGTGACTCGCAGTGGGAGTTATCAAAGCTGCTCAGTAGCTGACCTGATAATCAAGAGTTTGGTTAGAAAAAAAACCCCTCATCTCATTATATCCAGGTACTGCAAGCATTCACACAGAATTTGGTACAACACGAGTGTTAGAAGGTATACATACTGCCTTTATAGCTTTTGTGTGTTTACTCAGCATGCGTATTTGCTTTCATATGCAGGCACATCTTGATCCCAGAAGAGTAGTTGCTATTTTTCATAGCTTTAGAATGTTTTATGCCTCTTACTGACAAATGCAATGCGTGCTATGAAAACAAGATTCACTTAATGGGCTTGATAATCTACAGACCATCTCTGTAATAATTTCATAACTTGCAGTGATTCGGCAGGAATCAAAACAATCACCACAGAATTGAGTTTGGTCTGTAGAACTTCACCACACACCATATTTCACAATGTCACAGTACCATGTGACATTTATTCCTTTCCTGTGAGAATACAACCTTCTATATAAACACTGGCTAATGAAGCCTTTCTCCATGGCAATAAGACTGAGAAACATGTCCTCATTGTACAAAGAGGGGAATATTGAGGCCTGAAAGAGTCTTTCAGCGTTTTAGGAATAAGAGAGTAAACGCTTTACAAAGAAGGTCAATCAAATTACCCTCACTTTACTAAGGTTAGTGAACCACCCAGTTACCCTCAGACACATCCTTTACACCTAGCCGACCAGATGACTCTGACAGACTACCACTACGCGTTCACCTTTCAAGTGCACAGCACCTGTACCAACAAACCTCATGAGTGGACCAACTGCTCATGTTCTTCATGCACCCAAGGAAACTGACACATTCAGGGCATATCACAGGTAGCACATGTGCTGCAGGCATCTGTGCAGCTTCAGATCCAGGCGCATCACTGGCATACCAGGCAGCACAATTTTTTTAGTGAGAAGTATGAAAGGTTAGGAACTTCCAGTCTTCTAAGTGAAGCAGGAGATTAAAATTGTAGAGACTTAGTTTCTGCCCTGTTTAATTGCTCACTCACTCTTTGACCACCTTTATATCTTTTCCACTCTTCTTCTCCCCTATTTCACTATGAGCTTCACAAAGCAGGAACCACATGTTTGCTTGGGTTCCTGATACGTAGGCCAAGGAGCTATGGCTCACCTGAGCATTTTCTGAGCTGCCTTCTGACACAAATCAGCAGTATGAACGAAATGCAACCTGACAAATCACTTCGTCTTGTGAACGCCTAATGGGATTTAGAGGTCTCTCACACTCTGAGCACAAGTTACAACAGGGTGTCACTCAACTACCTAAGTGCAGGTGTCTAGTGGTATTTTAGATGTCATACAAAGTGTTGTTTTTAGGTGTCACACAGTATTTTACGCAGCTTTTACCTACCTCTCCCAGATAGCATGCCTACCCCATACATCCAGTGCTGTATTTTGCAGACCCACACAGATAGAATCATAGAATCTTCTAGGTTGGAAGGGACCTTAAAGATCATCTAGTCCAACCATGAACCTAACTCTGACCAAAAAAAAAAAAAAAAAAAGAGCATAAAAATCACTAAACCATATTCCTAAGGACCATGACAACCCGTCTTTTGAACACCTCCAGGGATGGTGCCTCAACCACCTCCCTGGGCAGCCCATTCCAATGCCTGATAACCCTTTCCATGAAGAAATTTTTCCTAATATCCAATCTAAACCTCCCCTGGTGCAACTTGAGGCCGTTTCCCCTTGTCCTATCTCCTGTGACCTGGGAGATGAGACCGACTCCCACCTCTCTACACCCCCCCTTCAGGTAGTTATAGAGTACTATAAGGTCTCCCCTCAGCCTCCTCTTCTTCAGACTGAACAACCCCAGCTCCCTCAGCCTCTCCTCATAAGACTTACTCTCCAGACCCTTCACCAGCTTCGTTGCCCTTCGTTGAGGGCTCAGGTACCCTCAGACATCTAAAAATCACAGAATTGTAGAAGTTGGAAGGGTCCTTCAGAGAGCATCTAGTCCAAACCCCCTGCCAAAGCAGGTTCACCTGGAGCAGGTTGGACAGGAACACATCCAGGTGGGTTTGGAATCTCTCCAGAGATGGAGACTCCACAACCTCTCTGGGCAGCCTGTTCTAGTGCATGGCACTCACCATTCGTGGTTAGGCAACGGAGACTACTGGAATATTTGCTACACAGGTACATCAGAAAACTATGAGGGAGACCCTACAGATTCCCTTCTAGTAGTGTGCAAATAATTTCATTTCTCTTGTTTCCCTTATTTGGGATGCAAGTGAAATAACATTTCTTTAACACTGTATTGTAAATCATTATTTAAGCCTCACTTGTTAAGTGCTTTGAAGGAGGAAAAGAAAAACCAGGTAAACATTAGTGCCTTTATTTCCTGCCCATTGTATTTTTAGTAGACCTTGGCTGTGATAACCAAGGACTTTCGTACCTGTTCTCACTCTTTCAGAATACAAAAGGCATACAGACATCAAGGTGCAGATCTTTTCAAAGTGTTCAGACACCCAACTGCTCTGTGTTCCACGCTCTGGGAGCCTCAGGCCCCCCTGAAGTAGTGGCTACTGGCCACCCAATATGCTGACAAATGATTTGTAGACATGCACTGCAAGTCAGCTCAGAGTTAAAAATAAACACTCACTTTCAGAGGACTACTTAAACCAGCTCACTGAACAGATTAACAATGCATGGCCTACAAATAGTTGCATCAGCACAACTGACAGGGCAAAGGGCTGTGGTTTGGAGGTGGCACCGAGCAGCTGGAGCTGGAATGCCTCAAGTTTGAATCTCCTCTCCAAGTTACTTAAGCTTTAAGCAGACCTGAGAAAGTCTGACCCCTGGTTCTTTAAAAAACATGCAGAGCTTTTTCACCAATGAAATAGCAAATTATGAAGCCACAGAAAACTCGTCAGAGGGTTGATTGCAGCAAATAGTATGAAAGCACTAACACGGTATTTCCAACGAACACTATGATCAACAGCATTCTGCATCAATCAGAACAGTCTGGTAAAAGGGACATTAATAAAATTAAGAGTCTCATGTTCTTTTCCCTCTCTCCCTCCTACCCCCATATATTTATCTTATGCAAGGTGAAAAACAAGAAAGCAGGGAATATTTAGTGAAGAAGGTAAATCTTACAAAATAGCCAAAGTTTTTAGAAGATTATCATTCCTTTGCACATATGAAAGATCATAAACTTCCAAGGAAATTCAAACTGCCTTTCTGTGCCCTTTGAACTTAATTGACACCAATGAGTATAACTACATAGATACCATATAGGTGGATTAGTTTTTATTTTTAGCAGGTTCATTTATTAGCAGCATGCTGCAATTATCAACAAGGTGAATCAATAAGCATGAAGTACACTGGGCTGCCTATGTGTGACTAATACAGAACAAGTTCTGTTGCAGTCAGAGACAAGGAATGCCATGCTGTTGGACAGGTCTTCTCCTCAATGTCCTACATCAGTGCCAAAAAAATCCACTCCTTGCAAAATGGATGACTTATTAAAAAAACATTTTGTTAACAGGCAAATTCCTATGTTAGAGGGGGGAGCCTGCAATGCAGAGCTAAGGATTCCATGCCTTTGCCAACAAATTCTGTAGCAAACAGGAATTTTTCTCATTAATTTCAGTGGCTTTGTTTCAAGTCCCTAATGATGAGAGGACTTATTCTATCTTCAGTTAAGATACACGTCACTTCACTCATCATGATCTGGCTAAAAGGTAAGAGCAATGAGTTAGTGGTGTGGTAGCTCACTCATTTCACACCAGCAACAAGAAACAATTTTTTACTAATCCAAAAAGCCACCACGAGATTTTTGCTGGAAACTGCCACAGACAAGTAATTTGATCTTAGAATTCGTCCTAAAGAAGCAATGACAGTAACATTCAATAATTACTTTGTACTTCAGTCACAAACTCAATAATGCTTAAAATGAGGTAAGTCTAGACCAGCACCTCTTTCAGTATTTTATATAACCAAGTACAGTGTCCTAATATTCAGTTAGCTCTGGTCTTGCAGCTTTGCAGTGCTTTCATTTTCAGGTTTTCCACAGCCTGTAAGGCTACACCGAGATACTTGCAAACACTACCACCAGCCCTTGGTTGGTATTTTCCTTGCGGTGTAGCTGCAGTGAGCAGAGGAGGGAGAGATATGTTCCTTCAGGCTCTAGAAAGAAATGTTGAGCAGACACATAGCATTTCTCTTTGATGACCAGAAACAGGACACGAGGAAATTGAATGAAAGCTGCATCAGGGAAAATTCAAATTGGACATTAGGAGAAGGCTCCTTACTGAGAGGGTGGTTGGTCAGTGGAAGAGGCTCCCCAGGGAAATGGTTAGCACCAAGCCTGTCAGAGCTCAAGGAGCATCTGGACAATGCTGTGGGTCATATGATTTAGTTCTAGGTAGTCCTGGGAGGAGCAGGGAGTTGGACTTGGTCACCCTCATGGGACCCTTCAGACTTGAGGTATTCTTATGATTCTATGATTAACTCAGGTGTCTTGATGTAACCTGTAAGCTTGTTCATTGACTACAGAAGACAAGCTTCTCTAGGCTAAGGTTAAGCATTGAGGATACCCTTAAAACATCTGATTTTCTCATTTGCATTTGGTACATGTTAACATAAAGAATGTAGCGGAAAAAGAATAAGAGTGTCCTAAAATTTGTCCTTTGTTGGTTGCAGCTCCTTCCTCCTACCGGAAAAGTATGCCACAGTTGCTAAATGACACAGGTTTACAAATACTCCTGGTCCTAAACGTGAGCACGATTCATTGCAATCAAAAGTCATAACAAGTTACAGACATCCCCGAGTTATAAAAGACCTTTCCAAATAACATTTGCCTCCTCCTTCCACAAAGCAAGGCATTTTCTGTAGACTTCCCTACAAGTTCACAGGCAGTGGCAGCCAAACATAACTAAAAGTTGACATCACCTTCTGAAGATGAGCTTTAACATCAAATTTAGAAGTCAGTCTGCCTCTCTGTCTCAACTCTCATCTTGTGATGTCATTATAGGCGAGGCAAAAGTCACACACATGAAGGGACATATACACACTCTTGAACATCACAGACCAAATCAACAGTACCCCTGCTACTACTAAGCCCCTAGCTACTAATCAGCTAGCTAAAACCAAATCTCCTGGGACTGCTTATGCCTCCTCCTCAATTACCTTTTTCAATGTTACCAAGAAGTGTTTGATTTTTTGAGAAGTGTGTTTTGGGTATTTTATGAAGGAGACAGACCAATGAATTTGTACCAAATGTAATTTTACAGCAGATTTCCACAGAGGTCTAGCACACGTTAAGTTTAAGTCCAGCCACTTATCACACGTGAGTTACTCTGCTCCCAGAGTACATACTAGAGGAGGCATTGGGGCTAATTAAACATGCATTCGTTTGTAGCATTTGGTCCTTTATCTCTAAGTTCAAAAGCAAAAAGAGTTTTCTGGTAATGTGTTGGCACTGGACCATGCTAGAGAACTCCTGAATGAATTCACATTTTTAAACTGCTGTTCCAATGCCTTTGCATTAATATGTTCATTTCCTTGTAGTAATCAATACAGAGTTTAATAAGTCAGTATCACATTAGTTCTCCTGCAAATGGAAGAACTGGCTCTGTAGCATAATCTTTTTTTTAGAATTTATAGCATCCTATCAAACAGCATCTAGTCCCATGAAAAGATACCTTGAGGAGTAAAGAAAAAAAAAACAAAACAAAACAAAAAACAAACCCACAAAAAAAGCAAGAAAGTATCTGAATCAGGATATTTCCAGCAGGACTTCAGATAAGAACACTTGGGACACTTATGCAAAACCCATTCAAGGTTTCTGACCTTCACGGTGGTCATCTTTACTCTTCTGAGGCAGTTTTGCCTCAATTTACTTTATCCCTTATTATTATTTTCTGTTGTCTTGCATAACTTTATTATTTTTTCAGAGCAAATGACAAACTCCATATCAATTTCTAGCATAATTCTAACTTCTTTGACCTTTATTATATCTCTAGCAAGTGAGTCACAAAAAAATAACCTCTGTAGGAAAATTTGAGAATTAATAAATGCTTCTGACTTCAGTAAAGATAAAAGTAAAAATCAAAAAAGTCATAATCATGAAGAAAAATACTGACTAATAATCAACAAATTTTCTTTCTTTTTTTTTATCATTTTAAGTCTTTTTCAACCTCTACTGAGATTATGTTTCTACAAATAAAGCTGGAACTTTGTTATGAAAACATCAATATAACAGTTTAAAACCTTCTCTGTGCGCATACTCAAAAATTTTCAATTTGAAAAGGCTATCCAATAAGCCAGTTCACAAAGCAATTAATAGTTTGTGAAAACAGCCATTTTTCATTAAGAAAATTAATTTTTATCATACAGTGTGGGGCCAAAAGGTCATATGTGCCAGACTGTGAGACACACGGGCACGTGGACTGCCCCTTGCTTGCACAGGAAGACAACCTCAGAATACCTTGTCAGATCTAACAGGTATTGATATTTTAAACAAATGTGATCTGGGATGGAGTGTCCTTTACCCTTTGCCTGGAAAGAAATGCTTCTTGGTCAGACTGCTGACTTCAGTAAAGATAAAGGTAAAAATCAAAAAAGTCAGAATGATGAAGAAAAATCCTGATTAATAATCAACAAATTTTCTTCCTTTTTTTTTTTTTTTTTTTTTTTTTTTACCATTTTAACTCTTTTTCAACCTCTGCTGAGATTATGTTTCTCCAAATAAAGCTGGAACTTTCTGCAAACTATCGTCTTGAATCTCCGGCAACGAAAAGCTTTTTAGATACCCACGGCACCACGTGTTCTAGGCACAGACCTGTCTAGTTTCTCGCTCCTTTCCTGCGAGACCCTTATCGTCTCCATCGTGCACCTCGCTCCTTCACCTCCACCAGCTCCTCGGTGGGCAGCCACAATGCCACGCTCCGGGATCGGGCAGCTGGATGCAGCCCCGGGGCTCACGGAGCTGTTACCTCCTGTACAGGTTTTCCAGGGAAGAGGCAGAGGCTGTACCAAGGGAACACAAACCTCCTCAACAGCACCCTCCACGAAAAGCAGGCTCTTTTTGTGTCGCCTAATGCGGTGCAGGAGAAGGAGGAGGAAAGGATGGGACAGAGAAAGACCTCTTAGAGTCACACACGAGCTGGCACACGGAGCTCCCCGTGCCAGGTAAGGAAAAATCCTGAGAGGCCTGTAATATGGCTCCATCAGCCAGATGCAAATGTCCACAGTAGGTGAGGAATGCTACGCCTCCCTGCTGCAGATACCTGAGCAGGCAGTGCGAAACACTCCCGCAGCGTTCCACACGTTCCATCCCCCCCCCCCTTACTGTATCTGTGCCCAACAGCTTTTAAATGCTGCTAATTTAGTGTGCTTTCAACATCAACACACAGATTCCAACTGGGGAAAAAAAAGTTCAATTCTTTTTATTTTTTTTTTTTTAAATAAAAAGAGGTAGGAGTAAGTAAACATATGAATTAATTTCTATAGAGAAGCTAAAAAGTTAAATACTGCTTGGACTTTATTGTTGTGGCTCAGGCTTGCACTCCCTTCACAGGCCTGGCAAGAAAGCAGACTCACTTTTTTAATGAACACACTGACATTCTTCCATCACTGCAGTGAGCTCACAAATGGTTTCAAAACTGTGCACACAGAAGAGGACACAACCTTTCAGAAAGTTGCATTCTCTTTCTTAATAGATACAACAAAACACAGCAACTGCAAGCAGCCGCAAAACCAAGTTTATCCTCCTTACATATATATCAGGCTTGCAAAAAGTTGACACGCAGTTGCAAAAAATAAGGTATTTCCAGACATTACTCCCAAACAGGTATCTACATAGCCATGCTTTAATATAGCTGCTGAGGTTGCACCTACCTACATATACTAGGTGCATGCAACATCCACGTATGACTTCGGCTCTCCCAGCCTTGCAACTGGCGACACAATTCCAGTGGGCAACACTGTAAACTATAGTCCAGCATGATCAGAAAACACCATGAAAGGAGAAATTAAGGAGAGACATTATTTCTGCTCCACCTGTTTAAATGTTAATAAAGGCCTGTAGTAATGACACTTTCCTGGGTGTTCTGATCATGCCACCAATGTGGTGTCCAAATCGGACACCAAGCCACCTACACCAGCCCCCATCAAAAACATTGATTTTGTAAATAGAGGATAATGCAGTCTCCCATGATGTAGTCAATACTAAAAAATATAAGTACCTTAAAATGTCTGATAAACAGTATACAGCTGACACATACTCCGACAGTAGGCTGGTTAATATTTTATAGTTTATCTGATAAAGTTAACAAAAGAATTTAAGTCAGAGTGGAGGCATACACTGAATATTTCATCACCTTCTTAATTGGAGAATACAGACAAGACAATTTTTTCCCTTTGGGAAAAATAAATGTTAAAAGTTATTACTGATGGGAATCAGTTTGGCAATTAGGTTAAATCCAACTGAAACCAACCAGAATTGGAGTGCTGAGAACATCACAGAGCTAAAACATATTCAGCTGACTCTATTAATTTACATGATGAAGCAGAAATGTCGATAGCAAAGCCTGTGTAACTCAGCAAGCTGAGGTTACATTAACACAGAAGAAAACACTGCTTTGTGCTTTTTCTTATAGTTAATTTGCAGTCTTCAGAAGCAGCTATTCTTTTGCACAGCAGACAATATGATATACCTAAGGCTTTTCATTCCGACTTCTGATTTAAAGGTCTTCGGCTTGTGCTACAGACCTTAGCCTTGAAGCCAAGTGCAAATTAGCTTTAAATCAATGAAGCTGATTAAAGCTTCATTGTGGCTGAGCCCTTTAATAGAAGGAGAAAGGGGGAGGGGAAAGACCCACTTGAACATGGCAAAAGAGCTGCCTCTCAACTTGGAACATATGTAATGCTTTTCAGCTCCACTTTACCCTGACAAAACCATGAAGAGTTTAAGGCCATTTACCTGCTGACAGGGTGAAACCAAAGTCCCAATTCAGTGAGAAAGGCCAAGAATCAGAGATGTTGCTATGCAAGCAGAAAGTAAAAGGTTGCTTTCAAAAATAGTGGGGGAAGCAAAGAGGGCAGAGGCAAGGAGATAGACATCAAAACATCTCTCCAGGAGGGAAACAAGGAACAAACTTCCCACCCTACTGTAGCAGTATTTTTGTTTTCTTGGTGGTTTCTGTGTGAGTGTGTTTTGTTTTGTTTTAAATACAGAAGTTCCTATTTAGAGAAATAAGCTGTAGGCAAGTTGCAGTGCTATGAAAGGAACTAGCTCTTTCATGGAGTTCCACTCTCAAAACAAGCCACTTGTCTCCAGAGGCCGTCTTTCACTTGGAATGCAGACAACCTGCCAGATTCACCTTTAAAAAACAATAACAGTACCAAATGAGAACAGAGGAAGATCCTTACACTGCTTTGAATACCACCGTGGGAATCTACATCGCACAAATGCTGGGACTGCTCTCCTTTCTTTCCTTATATTTCATACAACCCAAATATGCCTAACTTCAATAAATAGGATGATAGGCTCCCCCCCCCCCCCCAACACATACATATGTGGGAATCTTCACAAAAGGCTAAAATATAAAAACAAAACCATCGTACTCCAAGATAATAAAATTCACTTCTCCCGCCAGAGTAGATAATGGTTAGTATATTGCTAAATTATACTCAGAGCACCAAGAAAAATTTCACCCTCCTCTCCTGTTTGAAATCTTAGCCTTGAAGACAAATTCATCCTCTGATGACAACTCAGTCACCCTGTGTCCCTCAATCTTTTACCTTTCACCTCCAGACATGAAATGAGGCAAGAATACTGAAATTCCCAGAGTAAGACGCTGCAAAGAAGAAATCAGGCTGAAAAGATAAAAAAAAATAAAAACAAGTAGCAACAATCATACTTAAGGTAAACAGCTGACTATTAGAGCAGAAAAGAGGATCAACAATACAACCCAGCATTTGACAAATAGATGTTTGAATTTATGATCTGAAGAAATGAAGAACTGATGCAAGGAAAGTGATCCTGGATAATTTGCTTGGTACGCAAAAGTTAAGTTAGCTCTACTTCACTTACTCTTCCCTGATCTATTTATTACACAATCATTCTGAGCAGATGTCAATTTAGTACTAGCACCACTACCCTACTAACATCAAGTAAGTCACAATAGATAGCAGCACGCTGTTACAGAATATTAAAAGCCTGCCACAAAGATTCATTCACCCTGAACTTATTTTCTGGAAGATAAAACAAATCTCACAGATCAACTTAAGACTTCAGGCTTAAAAGTAGGAATCCTCTCAGAACAGAGGTCAACAAATGGACAATCTAAAAGCTGCAGTGTCCAATTCCCTGTATTTTGTGTGCAGAAGTCCTTAAAGAAGATTATGTCATTGTCCATTTTCACAAGTTATCAAAAATATTTAGCATCACATAAATGTTTCGCTCCGTTATTGCAACTCAGGCGGGAAGTAGCTACATTGACTAGTCTGGAACATAAACATTCAGCAACTTGATGGAAGATCTTTTATTAGTGGACTTCAGTATGGAGGATGAATACTCACATTGCCTCACTTAGCAAATACATGAAGCTAGTCTGCATAGGCTCTCATCTCAAGTTAAGGCAGTGTTATTGTCCTGGGTCTCCATAGACACATATCAAGTTGACTATGTACAAGGCAAGGAGTTAAATCTGTGCAAAGCTACACCCCAGTGGATTATCTCCTTCCTTCCTGGATTTTAGTAATGAGAAATCTACACTGCAGAGGGAGAACCGAATATTTGTTCTTCACTATGCAGGGCTTTTCCTTAGCCAACCTACACATCAATCAGCACGAGAAGCAACTTTTCATCACAAAACTGGCCAAAAAGAGATCTATTTTCAATGCAACTCTGATCAAGTAAACAGAGTTACAGATGACAGTAATGACAGTAGTCACCCAGCTCATACATAAAGGGCCAGTACCAAGGAAGCTGCTGCAGAAGCACTCGCACTGTAGGTTTGCAATTTTAAGCACTGGTCAGCAAGTTGGCGATTCACTTTTGGAGGAGCATGCATTTTGGTTGCTTTCTTTTTATTATCTACTATAAAAAAATATCACTGTTTGAAGCAAGGAGGTGTATTTGCTGCACCAATATTCATGCTTGTTATTTCATTTCTGTATATTGTTAATGCGCATCTCAAATGCCTCAAATATGGCAAGATTCACATTACTATAGATTTGGCCAGATCAGCAATAAAAGGTTACTGTCAGTGAAAAGAAATCCTCTTCAGCGGTAGATATTTCCCCTTTGATGGATTTCACACTTTGGGTTTTCTCAATTGTTTGGGTTTATATTTGTTGGTTTGTTTTTGGTGTTTTTTTTAAACACGCTAACATCAGGCATGCTGATGTTCTGTGTGCCAACATTTCACATAGAATTTGTCACCCAGATCTTCCCCAATCGGTATTCACTTTGCCTGCTGCTCATGGAATATATTTTGCTATTTGAGTAAATTGGCTAAAGTTGTTTTCATCTTAACTGCAGTAGGATCTGGGGGAAATGGTTTACCTTTCTGCATGTTAAAAAGGTGGGAGCAGATGAGGGGTAAATATTTTCTGCAGCATTAACAAACTGGCAGGATGTAGAGGGGTTACATGTAGTCACTATTCGTGACTCTCTGAAAACAAATTACCTTGGAAATATACGAAGAAACAAAACTTTATCATAGAACAGCACCGATATTTACCTACCAAAATTGCAACAGGCATCTATTAAAGCCTTTAAGGCTACTGAGCAAATGTGACTACCCTATTTAATACTGACAGCAGTAGGCTAGACACCTTGTTGAAAATCTGCTCTCAGTACTTCCTGTAATAGGAAACACGAGTTTTCAGGTCAGATTCTAGCTCTTCTTGGCATAGGATTCAGAGACCTCATTTCATATCTAGCTGCACTCCACACAAAAGCGAGCACCATCATTCCTCCACTTCCAGTCTGGGAACAGCCTCCGGCACAGAGCAATAGAGCAGGCAGAAGGACTGGTACAACCACAGTGCTCCAGACACAGTTTTTTGCTCTATCCCTACTAAGACAAACCTGTTATGCCACTTGGGGGCTCAGATCCAACAACCTCCTGATCCCTCTGTGCCAGGAGATGTGGATTACTGCAAAATACGGTTTTTAATGACTACACCAGAATTACTACAGACAGGACTTGTAGACCATTGCTGCAAGGCATCTTAACACTAGACACCCTAAATTAAAAGAAATATCAAGTGTCTATAATTAAAGGTATCATAGAATATTACAGGGGGGAAAAGAAATCCAAACCAAAAAGGTCAAACATTACTATATGTGACCGACCACATCACAACTACAGGCAGAACAAATGGAGTTTTGGAGAGCCTTCAATACACACAACTACACACTCCCAACCAGTCCTTATCTGCTAATGAGATAGGCAGTGGCCAACACTGTATCACAACAGCATTTGCTGGTGTGGGAGAAAACATGATCCAAACGCTACAGTGTGCCGAAGAGATCTGTACCATTTTCATCCATCCATTAGGGAGTACAGAGATATTTCCCACTATTCTGACACACCAAAAGATATAAAAGAAATAGCTGATTGTCATTTCTATTCTCACAAATCAAACCTTAGTTTTTCACAACTCCAGATAGGATTTCTCGGCACTAGTAATTTTCTGGGAAGTGTTTACCTACGTCATGAAAAAATCTTAAGGATCAGTTTGATTAAAACCACATATTGCAAGACAAGTAGGACACTGATAGCTCTTCTTCCCCCTCCCAGTTTACAACCCAGACTCTTAATGACATTAAAATTGTTTTGCACTGCACAAAGTAACTCTAAAACCATAATCACCACTTAGAAACTTAAATATACACATCACCTCATTTTCATAGTATATAGCAAGCTCACCTCTTTACCTACACAATTTTCCAAGCTAAATAACTCTAAAATCAAGATAAATTAAAAGAAGGACATAAACATGGCACAGTTAGTATAACAGTTGGTATCACCTATTTAGTATCCACAAAGCTGACAGGAAGATGTAAGGTGACAGGAAAGGACAGTTTTCTGGTTCATTCGTGATCCTCAGCTGGTGAATAATAAGCTGGGATTTCCATCTCCTGGAACGTATTTAAACTTTCCCGAAGACTGCAGAAGTGCAAATTCAGAAGTCTGCTGTGGAATTTCTAAATGAAGCCAAAACATAGGCCTGAGCTTGTTGCTCCTTTTTTTTTTTTCCTGGTTACTTAGTAGTGAACACAAAGACAAAAGAAACACCTGAGCAGGCCAAATACATTCACCTTTTTTAAAATTTTATTTAATAAACCAGGATGAGATAAAAATTTGGCTCATATTCTTATCTCTCAGGCAAGCATTACAGTATACAAACTCACATTACTATTGTTTAGACAATCCTGGAAAATACAGCCCAAGCAATATTCTCACTATAAAACCAATACCAGAAACTAAAAGGTAGTTGATGTGTCAAAAACAGGTAAATGGATGTAAATCTAATCTCAACAGATGTGGGTTTGCCATTTTTTTTGCATACAATGCACACAGCATAGGTTATTTCTCAAGTAGGAATAGCTTAGTTAGAAATACAGCAACAGCTTCGCTTTGATTTGAAAAGCACAAATTATCAATTTATAATTAACCGAGTCAACCAGGGGATGTCATATTTGATTGAAATAAAGGTAACAACAGGAAGCTGATCTTTCTGTTGATAATAAAATTCACCCTTGTCCCTGCAAGACGTGAAAAGAAGGAAAAACACTGAAGAGTTCAGAGCAGGTATTACTGTTGAGAAACCAAAGGGGTGATAATATAAATTGCAAGAAAAGTGCAACAGGGCATCTATTTGAAATTTGTTTTTCACACAGTTAGTACAAAAACAACCGCTCCTGCAAGAGAGGTCAATCTACCCCCACATTAATCCCCAATCAAGCAGCACTCTGAGAATCAAAATGTGATTGCAAATCTCCTGCATGCCAAGATGAAGGAGTTTTTCATTTCAATCTATTGCTACCAGCATTTTACATTCATTATGGTCAGAGGGTGAAGTGAGTACCAGGTACTTGCTGGTTCTGAATGCCAGCACATTCTTGATTACATTACTAGAGAATTAACATATGGAACCTGGATTAAAGTAGTACAAATGGGCTTCCTTAAAAGCCACTTTCATGGCTAAAGCTTTTATAGCAGTCTGTCTTTCCAACTCAGAAGGTTAAAAGGTTAAGAGGTTAAAAAATAGCTGTATAAAGCTGTATATCCTATCCATTGCTACAGAGAAAGGTCTAAAAGACCAAGCTTTGAGAATTACAATGACACGAAGGCTATCTTTGTTTTTGTAACCTCCTCTTTAAAATACATTCAGTGGGCTAGCAACCCCGGGCCTTGAGGGTGGGGGGGTTGGGATTGGTTTGTTTTTTTAAAGATATAATTGGGCAGATCAAAATAAAACTTAAAATAATTTTCTATAACATCCAGATCTACAACAGTATAGCACATGAACTAACTCTTCACAGTAGAGATCACCAGAAACACAAGTTACAATGACTCCTATAGGGTCATTACAATCTGCAAACCTTAGAGAAGATCCAGCAAAGAACTACTGAACACATTAAAAGGAAAGAGGATCATACCTACAGCAACAAGTGAGATAAGCAGTTTTAAGAGAGTTTAAGACCTTAGTACACTTCTTGCAGAACTTCTTTTGCCATTTACATCATAAATGCACCCCAAGCACTCCGATCACAGACCAAAGTATTGAATATTTCCATAGTAGAGCTATGCATTAAATCATTTGTATTAGGAGCATCAAGGGATGTAAAGCAAGAGAAGAGACAGTGACTCTTCTACAAATGAAGCAGTTACTAGCTGTTGTTAGCTGCATGAGAGATTGTCTGGTTAATCCAATCATTCTTTGGGAGTGCAAGTTATATGCAGTGTATTATACAATGATGATATAAAATAACTTCTTGGAGTCTCATAACATCATAAGGTTACTTTCTTTAAAGAAAAGTTTACCTTTTTATTTTCCATTGGACTTAAATCACTTCAAACAAAATCCTTTTAAAAAGCTTCAGCATGGTACTGCATTAATGAAGATTTATTATTTCCAAATTCTAGTTCACCCACATATGGCCAGCTCACGTGGTGGGCAGAGTGGACTTCAGGGGCTTCTAGGTGCAAGAAACAAGGAATGTCTGGCAGAGCTATAAACTTTGGGACCAGTAGCTGAGCTGGCCCCATTCTTTGCTCTACAGGATCAACCAAAACAATTTACTTATTAAAATAAAAATAACAGATCTAACAGAGTCATATGGAATACTACATCATGCGTGCCTTGCTGTAAGCAATCAAATGCTAGGTACACTTGGATATTACACACCAGCTCTGCTTCTAAAACAACCAAACAGATATAGTTTGATTACAGTGCTTTACCTATAGAGCTGGATCTTTACTGTAGAGTTGAGGCATTCCTTGACACATAATAATATAATCTTATGCTAATGTGAATCAGAATAGAAAATAAGTCCCTTCACCCAGAAGTAAACCAACTCTAAAGGATGAACAGCAGACAATACCAGTTACAGCTACCTAAGAAATAATATTAGACAATTTCCTGGACAAAAATCTAGTGGTTATTAATCCAGTAACAGTTATTCTAACACCAAATTTCAGCCATCACCGACACTAAAACACATCAACACAGTTTTTCAATCAACTGGTACTGGAACACAAACACATGCTCCCTTGCTACACAACAGACCCACATCAACAGATTCATTAGACTAAGTACAGAGACTGAACCATGCAGAAATGGCCTCCTAAGAAACAAGGCTTCTCACACTTTTCACACCCTAGTACTAATTCCATACTTTGCAGGTTTTTCTCAGTGGGAGGTTCCACGGAGGTTCACTCAAGACTGTTTGCTGCTTTGCATTTGTTTCTTTCACTTTGTTCCTACTGATCAGTCTGGCTGTATTTGCTGCAGTTCCAAACAATGTTTTCAAAGCAATTCATTAATTCAACAAATTCAAGACTCATATGGACGGATTAATTCTAGTTAACAATCAAGAGAACCACTTATGTGATTTGTCCCCACAAGAGCAGACAAGTCAGGTGATCATTTAGGAGCCAGATTCTACAGTTGTAAAGTATTTTGTGGGTTCACATGACAGGTTAGACAAGCACTTCTGAGGAAAGACGTTGCTACAGGTGATCTTGCCAGAGGATAGGGAGATGGACTGGATAGCCTATTGAGGGTGCCCCCAGCTATGCTTTCTAGGGTTCTCTGTTTTCTATCCCCTTGAAAGCTTAGGGAGAATAAACTAACAAGTGTTTGCTTCTCAATACATAGCTTATGGCACTAAGAACAGCACCCCAGGATTTTGTGGCATTTGTACAGAGTTTCTTGTGAGAGAAAGCAACCACCTTGCTCAGGAAACAACCACAATCTGAAAACCTTCTCCAAGGCATTCCATAAAGGAAACTTCTTCCAGAGTGAAGAGGCTAAAGTCCCCAACTACTTGGGACCAGTGGAAGCTCCTTGGCCATTCACATGAATGAACTCAAGACAGAGTTTGCAGCAAGCAATGAATTTCAAAAAATAAGGTCTTGTTTCATTTGAGTTGATTATATTGCCCTGGCACCTAGGCAAGACTATACTTGTCGCAGTTTTGGACGGGTTGGCCAGTGACAAGACAACAGATGCTCTCCCCCACCTCTTGCTTCAAGGAAAGGAAGAAGAGAGAGAGTTATGAATTTAGGAAAAAACTAAACTAATGAATGTTAATGATAAAATAAAAAAGGAAATAATGAAACAGATACTATATATATACACGTATGTACATATGTATATACACATATTCTACAATATATAAAACCGTATCAAGGTCCTAGGGAGATGTCACCAGCAGGCACTGGGGAAACTTCCAGACTGGTTCCAGAATTGGATTCCAGTTCTGGATGGGGAAGGTAGACCAAGTAGCAGAGTCTTCCTCAGGCATCAGTCATCAAAGAAAAAGAGCCATTGAAGAAGAGCCCTGTAAAGAGGAGCTAAACTGAACACTTTAATCCCTCAACTTTTATACTGAGCATGGCAGATGGGATGGGGTACCCTATTGGTCAGTTTGGGTCACCTGAACCTGCCCACTCCTCCCCACAGGTGCAACCTCTCCATGGGGCAAACAACCCAGACAGGTGACCCTGATTGCCACAGCAACAAGTAGAGCAAGAGCATCTGACACTGAACAGAAAGTTGGCTCTGCTCCACCCCAAAGCAGGACAATACTCCTCCCTTAGTTTCACTGGCCAAAATTACCTCTGATGCACATAATCTGACTTGCAATCTTCTCTAGGAGAGCCAGCAGCATCACATTTCTACAATACCAACCTTATAAAGGAGAAGTTCAGCAAAATGCTGAGGGATTTACTGGTATTTTGACGCTACTGAAAGTCAATGAGAACAGTGACAAAAGAGAATTTTGGGGGAAAGACCTAGCCAACAAAAGAAATGGAAACATTTGGTTGTCAAGTGGTTTTACACAGCATTAATATTATTTCAGGATTATAGCATATTACAAGAACAGCAGTGGAGAAATATGAACTGCTCACAATTAAAGTGTTGTACAGCTTCCACAGAATGACTGTATCTCAAGAGTAGACAGTCCACAGCAATGAAAAGTTCATGAAGATAAGTTTACACTCAGAGAGCAGGCAACCAGGGAAGCAAGTTAAACAGAAAACAAGATAGGAAAATACATATTTGACAGCAGTTCTGCCCAACTGGAATTCACTCCTGAGCATCAGTAAAAGTTTTTGGACAACCACCCACCTGGGTATTAATGAAACTGATTCCCCAGTTCCTACATGTCCCTTCTTCTGAAGGCACTGGGGAATGGTCATTAGCATCCAAGACATCTGGGGGCTCATTAAGCAGCAAGATGCAAAGGGTTGGGGGAGGGAGAAATCGGGAGTTTATTTCAGTAACAGTCACTTTAAAAAAAAACACCATCGTTTATAATGTAGAACTCCCTCCAAAATTAGCTTACACACTGATATAAATTGGTTTTCTTTGTGGTCTAAAATTGACTTGCAGTTCACTACTTAGTCAGAAAATAGCTACTGAAAAGCCTTGGCCTCAGAGCTTTTGGACTGTGGACTCCTTTCATCGTGTAAACAAATGCTTCAGATTTAAAGCTTTCCCATAATTGTTATGCTAACCTTGGAGTGAAACCTCTCCATTTGCATTTGAAGGAGCTAAATATTAGGCAGGAAAGAAAGTGGTCTTTTTAAAAGCATGAGAAAATGTTCCTTCTTTTTGGTCCTCAACCATCTGGGCAGGCCCTTCTCCTCTCTCTCTCTGGTAAAGGCAGAGAGAAGGAAAAGGGGCACGGATGGCGGGTAATCTTGCTGAAAGAGAATTAAGAAATTCCTTCAAAACATGAATGAATGAGACTTCCTACAGGGGAGGAGAGTCTGTGTTCCAAGGAGATGTAAGAGGTTGTAGGCAAGGGGGAGGGAACAAGGACACAAATACATCAGTGAGCTAGTGAGTGATGTAAGAAGCACCTATGTTTATTATGTTTTTCTCTCAACATGTTCTGGAACCGAAAGCCAGATTTCTTTACAGACCCCACGTGTGAACCCTGCAGTTAATGGGATGTTAATGTTTCATCTTTCAGCCTCCTGAAGCTAAGAGGAGTATTTGACTGCATGTGCATGCACACGCATACTCATATGTGCATACACATATATATATAGGTGAGTGAGCATAATTATGTCCAAAAAAAAGGCAAAAAAAAAAAAAGCACCATGGATCTCAGTCCCAGGTCTGTGATGAGGGAATTTCACCAACTATTTCAGCAAGGGCAAAAAGGACAATACTTGCAGGAAAACCCCACAGTTTTAAGATTTATAGTAATACGGTTTAAATAAAAATTTTCACAAGAGCAATCATTCTCATTTTAAACAGCTATAAGAGGGGGGCCATCTCTGTCACTTCACAGGTCAAGAGATTACTCCGCTGAGTCTGTTTGGAGTTAAAGCTGTAATCAGTAGAATAAATATTTGATATTACCACAGTAAGCATGTAATAGAGAAAAACAAGACTGACAACCTTCTTAAAAATAATCTAGGCCAAATTATCTGCTGGCACAAATCTGCTCTTGAAGTCATGCCAGCAGCGAGTTTGGTGTTACATTTTGAGCTGCTAAAGGAAGTTATCACAACACACTTTCTCATAGCAAAAACAAACAAAAATAATTAATTGTACTGGAAGGAAATTGAGCGAGGATTACCAGATTATCACCAGCCAGAACAACAGAGCTTGTGTTAGCTGCATTACTGGTTTCTATCTCTTTTCCATCCACTTCCTTGCGGAGCAATGGATCACCATTCTCACTGCATTTTCCGTTAGTATCAGTAGCAAACTGGTGGTTGAACCAGCAAGTGAGATTCACTGCATCTTGGTCATGTATAACATGAGAAACAGATTGAATTCCCTTGATATTTTCCATTTTGTATAAACATTCTGGATTGCATTTGAGTAAAGATTTCAGTTTCTAGAGGAAGGACAACTACAAAATACTGGTTACCCATTTTACTCTGGGATAAAGTAATTGTCATGTTTCATTCCTGGGCTGCACATATGCTTCCTACTGACACATTGAAGGGGTGCATAAGCTCCAAACTCTTCTTTGCTGTGGGATAGAGTATAACACTTCTAACAATTTTTACTGCATACAGTAAAATTTTACTCTAGCAGCAAAATTTACAATTTATAAGAATATATATTTAAACCCTGATTTTCTGTATCTATTTTATTCTGAGAGTAATATCAGAATGTAGAAACATAGTTTGCATTTATAGGGATTAAGCGTTTCCTGTACTAAGCAGTATAAATGCAGTCAAGCTACGTTTTTCCATTTTCCATTTTTCCATCAGCTGCAGACCCTCAATTCTCCTGGATAGGATAGGGATGTAAAGTCAGCTCTGTCTCATTCGTACTTCACCAACCTGCCAGGGGAAGCAGGGGAGGGAGGGAGGCAAGAAATGCATATCATAACAGTTGGGATCTCCAATACACCAATACCTAATTCTGATACACCTGGGTTTCACAGTTTATAAGGATGACATCAGCTTTCTTTTCTACATAAAAGGTCCCTTCTCTCAGACTAACACAAGTCCTAGCAATACCTCCAAAAATGTAAACATTCAAAAAAAGAAAACAAGTATTATCCATTCTTTACAATACCCTAGCAACCAATTATAATTAATGATTCAATATTTATCAGCTGAATGATTGAGGTTTTGGTTCCAAAACTGTTAGACCCTCACGAACCCAAGGAGGAGGAAACTAATAACTCACTTATTTTTTTCTCAATCCCCATTTCTACCTGACTCTGTTTCTGATGGCTCTTGTCAGTTCCCAATCAAGGTGCTGACTGTTCACTGCCCACCTGGTCATTAATAAAGCCTTTGTCGGTGTCCAATTCCAAGCACAATGGGAATTCTTTAGCTCCTGCACCAAATACAGCAGAGTACTATTTCATTGGATGTGCTGTGATGAACCCATGGCTACATATATACAGAAACTATGGTCACTGGCCAAAAAGCAAGGCAGTTGGTTCCAAAACCAGATGCTTCTGCAGCAGCTCTGGCAGTGAGCATCATAGTCACTTCATGCTGTCCTCTTTGTGCTCACCAGGCTTCTTACCAGACCCAATACCATACAGCTTTGGACGGAGACCAGTCTCCCCAGTGAGCTTTTCCTCAGGCAGTTAACTATTTCATCCTCCACCTCTCTCCACATCCAGGAACAGTTTTTCCCTGATGCACTAGCCAGATGCTCACAAACATAACAGATGCTCAGTTTGACTGGTTTTAACCCAAAAGATATAATTAGTGGCAGTTAACACAAACACCAAACAATGAAATTTTTTACAAGATAGTTGAACACAACAGCACTTAGATAAACACTGATGCTAAACACACAGGGGTACATATGGTTGAAAACTGAATCTGTAACCACCTTAAAGTTGACTGATTTTCAAAACTCTCTCACCCCTTTTTCTCCCAATGGCAAGAGAAGGATAATCTCCTTCAGGAAAAAACCTGTCCTCATTAGGAAGGAAAAACTATCTTCATAGTTCTTTCATAGAGATCACTGAATTTTACTGCATGGCTATACCCTTGATATAACATCTACTTGATAACAAAGAATCAAAGAACATTACTCCATTTCTGGGACTGATTTCTTTTCAGAGCATCCATTATGCAGCCAACAGATGCAGCTAGTTAGACAAATTCTGAAATCTAGCATCACGTGCTTTCCTGGGGAGCTCTTTATTTTCTTTCTCAGTATACTGTACAGTTACAACCTGACATCTTACAGGATTTCATTAGTGTATAGAGTTAGACTATTCTATGAAACATTTGATGAAACAAGGAAACTCCAGTCAAATCTGTCAAATATTGCTGTGTCAAGTTAGGTTCAAAGCTCTTTATCTTGACACCTGAAATAGACATTCAATTTCCAGAGAGGATGAGTGACCCTATCATACACTTCTTTAGCAACCAGAGTATGATGGTCTTACACAGGTCCTAATTAAGAATGAAGTTAACAACAGACTTTGGAACGTATTTAAAGTTTTCAGATGAAATTATTAGACATGCTTGATGCCAGATGCTCAGTGTGGTACATCCAATTAGACTTAGGATTTTTAAACTCACACATTTTTGAAAACAACATGGATGCACTTCTGAATTTAAGCCTGACATCCATCATCTTTTATAGAGAGGGTTCCTCCAGGGTTCTTAACATACAGAGTAAATGGCAGATAACAGACAGAATCCCTATTGCTATTATAGGTGATGGACTCTTGTTATCAAGCTCTTGGCAGCTATCGCAGAAGGAAGGGGACATAATTACACACACATGAAGGCTTCATTTCCTTCACAAGTACACTTCATTAGTACTCACTGGTAAATATACTTGCACATCTTCAGAAAGACAAACACTGCTTTTGCTGAATGCCTCATCAATGCACTAATTTGCAGCGGCAAAACACATAGCAAATCATTTATCAGCATTTCTGTGGTCTTTCCATGCACTGGGGAAGCCACAAGCTGTCCCTGCATAATCTGTTTGATAGCAAGGGCTAACATGATTTCATATAGCTTGGTCTGCTTTGTTTCCTGCATAAAACATCCATACGCCCCCTTGGAATAGAAAGGTATGATATCAGCATAAGCAACACAACTACTTTGTAACATGGTGCTACCCGAGTGCCATTCAAAACTGTAGGTAAGGTGGCAAGAGATATGCACATCTCCCAGCTATGTCAAACTGGGAGATGTCATTTGGAAATCAACATGCTTGAGTCCCACAGAGCGGTCCTGTTGCTGTCAGTATTAGGCAACCTGCAGCTCTGCAGTGATACCAAGGTCAGCTACAGGAAGAGCTGAAAGAAGCAAAAGGCAGTGGGATGATTTTCTCAAGGAAAGCCTCCTACCCTTCCCATCCTCCTACTGCCAGACTACTATACTGCAATACCCTGTGCTATCATGTATTTACCACCAGAAGACAAAGTACTGATGTACATGCAAGTGCTCTGTTTTCCGTTTTGTTTGGATTTTTTTGTTTGATTCTTTAAAAAATAAAACCCTAAATTCTACTACTCACTTCCTTTGGGGAAGGCATTTCACCCCCTTCTGCTCACATCTAGTCTGTATGTTCTTCAGAGCAGGAAGGTTTCGACGTGACACTTCCCACAAGGGATTTTGTTGTAAGCATCTCAGGGAGCCTGCTCTGAACTCCGGGCTTAATTTCCCTGCCTGCTGCAGAGTCCTTACATGACAATAGGCAAGTCAGTAAAGCCACCCACACCTCCTTTGAACACCTCTAAAATGGGCATAGAGTAACACTGTGCATATTAGTAAGAGAATTCACAAAGGTGACATTTGCTGAGGCTTCTGGGAGACCGGTAAAATTCAGGTGATAAAATCCCTTTATTATTAACATTTCATTCAATAGTTCTTCCCCAGACATTTCTAAGCTTCAAATCAGATTTTTTTATGATGCTACTAATTTATAGGTTTCTACCTTTTAGACTCTCTTGCGAAGCACAGTAAGATTTCAGGGAGACATCCTATCATCCCATGCATTCTCTGATTTTCCAAAGGGCAGGTAACTCTCCGAATTCCTGTTCACATGTAAAATGTAGGTACTGCCCCCCTCCCTCTCACGCACAAAGGTTATTGACATTTTCAGACAGTAATTTTATTTTCTCTTTTTACCCTTTCCTCGAATTTTCCTTCTAACGCTTCTGTAAAGTTTTTGGGACATCAGCAGGCTTATAGAGGAGATGGCTGCTGCTTCTCTCTGTTCATGTTCTCTGTTCATTCATAAATTCAGAAACACCCTGCACCAAGCAAAACCTTTTTGTGGGTAATATGATGTACATATCATTGCATTAGCCATATTTATGAAGCTATAAGCAAATTATGTTTTGCATCATAGCCGTGAAGACAAATATAGTAATAAAATCAGGTAGCTTTCCAACCAGATGGAAATTTGCTAATGCAATAGGAAGTTGCTTATTAAATACAATGAACTTCTGGTGTCAGGAAATACAAACTGCAAGCACCATCAGGTGAAGGAAAAATGGCTACTTTAACGATCCTACACTCAGATACATAAATTTTGTCTGATTAGTAAAAAAGCTGTCAATACTTCAACTCTCCTAACTGGGGTTGTTAGGTTTTATCTTTTCTTTTTTTTTTTTTTTAATATACATCACAGTATACTGCTAAAGAAAGGGATGTTGTCATCTTTTCACAAGTGAAAGGAGAAGCTATTAAGCAAGTCCTGACTTCAGACCGATACCGGAACGCAAAACAAATCCTTTAAATTACTCTAACATTAGCCTTTCATGCAGACGTCCTAGACCTTTCAAGCAGCAATATGGTCTGAGACGTGCTGCACCAGTATTTTTAACAAGCAACACCAGATCAAGAACGGTGCTTTCATCTAATTTGTGAGAAACCACACGAAGAAGAACGCATGAGCTGCAAACAAGCAGAGCAAGGGAACTAGCAACACGTTTATCCATATCAGAAAAAAAGTTCTTCCAATAGGCATAATCAAATCCAGGATGGCGATTAACCAACAGCCTGTCTTGTCGATTGCTTCTGTGCAAAGCACACTTGTCATTGAGCAGTTACTAAATAGTTCCAGTTTGTCCTGCCTTGCAAAGACAGGTAAGCACTCAGCCTCCAAGCACTATACATGGCTCAGGGAGCGGACTCCGTATGGGAGTCAGAAAAGAGTTTCAGAAGTAGTTTATAGAGATAGGGTGGTGAACAGCCCAATCACGCCTAAGATATTATATCATGCTGTTTAATCAGAAGATGCGATTTTGATAAGGTTCTCACAAAAGAATCCACTTTCTAGAATACAGGTCAGAGTTACTGAAGATTTTTTTTTTTAAAAAAATCACCCTCAGCTATCACACATCCAGAAAAACTACTGATGCCAGCGCCTTTTCTGCTCATATTGGGCGTACAGTCATCACGGCAAAACTCACACAAACACAGCAAAAGTGAGAAATTTCACTTTCACCTGTAAGGCACATCATCTGCAAAATGTACTCAACAAGGCTGCACAAAACGGATACGTTCAAAACATATAACTATGACAAATCTCCAGAGGAGCAAGTTACTTTTATTTAGGTGCACAAAACCGATTCACTGGAATATGCGTGGATGAGAGCACCTGGGCTTGAACTACGTGAAGAACCTTTCTGCCACAGAGAAGCAGCAAGAGCATTAAGTAACTCCTGTTAGAGTAGTCCTCCCAGGTGCCTGGATAAAGGGAACGGTGAAGTACAAACTAGCAGAGTGCCAATAGATGTTCCATAATTACGGCTCTACCAGTATTTTCTTCTTAATGGGTATACTTGGCAGTTTTCTAAATCTCTTCTACCTTGAATATTCTGTTTCAGTAGTACTCTAAACAACGAATCTTTGCAGTGTGGATTTTCTAAGGGTACTTCTGGGTTTTAGAGGCTAAACTATGCAACAGAATTTTTGTTCTGGGTTGCAAAAAACATCCCACAGTCCATTCAGCATTTGTGCACAATAACCCACCTACTTTCTCCATAAAAGAAATTAGTATCACAGATCAATATTCAGCAAGGGATTTGTTTTGTGCTAGCTTTAAGTAACCAAACTGCTTGCTTTTCCTGTCAGAAGACTTCTGCCAGAAGTGTGCATTTTCAGTCCAAGAAGCTGTCACATCAGCATATTTCAGGGAGACGGTAGATGTTAGTTTGTACGCCTTCTCATCCTTCTCTCAGAACTCAACCCAACAGCCTGCCACCTACCATAGTAACCCAAGAGATAAAACACAATCGTTCTTACAGAACGAGAGGGGCTTGTAAGCAAAGCCAAATTAATAAGACATACATTCTAAGGATATAGCTGAGCATCAAAATGCAGCATCACAGCAGGTGATAGCTCAGAAAAACAATGTCCTGCTAGCACAGCTCTACCTTTCCTATACCCAGGTTAACCTAACCCATGTAATACAGTACTGCCCAGACCTGCTGCACGTGGTTGAGGCTCAAAAACCCATTTCTATAGATCAAAACTGTCATTAGTGAGGGTACGGTGTTTGCCAACTTAACTGCCTTGGAACTGCAGCCTAAGGAACACATAAATCTGAGGCAACAAAACCACCACACATGGTACTCTCGTGCGAAATACGAGGTGTCTCTTGCATTTGCTCATGTCATCATTGGGGTGGACTAAATGGGATCCACTGAGGATTAAAGGGATCAAATAAAAGCGAAACTCAATAGTATGAAGTGCAAGGCCATACACTGAAGGGCTAATGCCATTCCTGAGTCTACAGGGTTTGTCACTAGAAAAGGACAAGGAAGAGAAACCAGGAAAACCAGGTGGTCACTGATGAAAGTGAGCAACCAATATCACAGGGCAGCAAGAAATAAAGGAAATCCTAGGGTGTATTAATGAAAAATATCAGTGAAACCTCATCTCAAATGCTAATCTCAAAATCCAGCTTCCAATCTCCGAATTTACCTGTCGGAGAAAAGAGAGCTAAAATAAAACAACTGCAGTGATGGGTTGTCAGAATTTCACTGTAGAAAGGATCGCTACAAGGCAAGACTACTTTGGGGAAGAGGCATTGGTACCCCCTGCAACAACCACGAACAGGTGCATCTGGATGAAGTTCAGCTATGAGACCATCAGTGGACTGTCCTGCTCTGCATGGACAAATCTTGCCTTTCAAAGGCTTCACTTTCAAGAAATACCAGCACAGACACATGTCCACTAAGACAAGCCCATTAGTACCTGATTAACTCACATTACTGGCTTGGTGTACAAGACACACCCAGTTTCCCTCTGGACATGAGATTCAGGCACTGCAAACACTTCCATATCACAGAGGCTTCCAACCTTCTACAGAACACTGCACCATGCCTCTATTCCCTCTTGGCAAATCTCTTCCTAAAGCAGGCATAACACATTTCTTCATGTTAGCTTATACCCACCTTTATCTGTGGGGGTCGGTTTGTGCAGGAAAAGATGAAGCTTCACAGCAGCTTGTGTGGAAAAACACATTTAGTTTCTCCGTATTGACCAAGTCCATTAAAATTTTCAAAAAGATGAACAGTTCAATTTACTACTGAAAGATTTTTGGGCCAGGGTTTCAAATCTAGCATTGTCATTATGTAAAGAAATTCCAGACAGCTAGCAAGAATATAGTTTCACCAAGCAAGGTTTCTTTTCCTTATAACTGCAAAAGCAGCAATGGAGAAAAGCGAAGTAACCCCCAAGTCAGTCTTCTGTATGTCACCCTGTTCTCTTATTCTTTTTTAAGCTAGCAAAAGGTGCAATAAATAAATAAGTTGCTTTTAATTACTACAGCATTAAAGAAGAAATATATTTCATTTTGTATAGCTTGAAATTTTGACATCATTCTTGGCTTCAGTATCATCCCCAATTAGAAACCCCCAGAAGAGTGAGAATGACAAGAGCCATTAAACATGTCACAACACAGGGTGAAGGGAAGAAGTGCTGGAAGTAGAGGCTTTTCAAAGAAAGCATAGGAAATTGTGCTACACAATATGTTTTTTCTTCATCCCCCCTCCCAGCCTCCAACCTCCTGCCCCCCTCCTCATGACATACACACACATTTTATGGCCTAAAAGCAAACGCAAAAGGGTGTGTTCTTTCAGGTTTATAGCCTTGACTAATGGAATTGCTCTAAATAACATTTTGATCTTGTAAGGTCACGCAGAGTGCTATACCTTTCCTTTAATGATTCAGGTCTGGACCAAGCATTTCCCAGAATTGAGATGGTAATGAAGTCATTAGTTTCTTCCTACTTGAAGCTCTGGCTAGGAAAGGGAATTCTATGGGTAAAGTCTGAGAGGGTCTTTTTCATAAAGCTCATACCCAGCTGAGCTGTAACACCTGTTACATTTTCCCAGGAGCCTGAGCTGCAGAGCATTTCCAATCTATTTGCTCTTCTTCTCCTACAGCACATTGACAAAAGCTGGGGGAACGGGTTTTCTAAGGGAGTGCTAATTGAAAAAAATTCTATGGCTGGTACAAACGTTAACTCACATCCCAGCTAAGGCACTGATGATTATTTCCCTGTCTTCTTTGGAAATACAAGTAATTCCAGACTGCATTTAACTTGAAAATACACATTTGAAACAGGTTCTTTAGTAATTCCTTACCTTGTGCATATGATATAAAGGAAGAACAATTACTCCAAAAAAAAAACCCTATTGAAAACAAGCCTTTACAGTAAAAGTTTTTTATGCTAAAATACAGTCACTGCTCAGTAGAGAAACACAGCACTAAGCCCATGACAGTAAGTATAGAACTAACACACATATATAAATTCTTACAAAGACAAATAATATTTCCTGGAGAAACGTTTTTAAAATATGGTTTCTCAAGCAAAGAGAACAATAAGCCTGGAAGATCAAGTTCTGCCTCTGAGTATCTGTGGGGACGTGTGTGGTGGTTGGTCACTTGCAGCAGCAATACATATGATTTAAGGAAATTCCAAATCACTAAAGAACGACATATCCACAAACGAAACTCAAAACTGAAATACATTTAGCAAACAGCAAATGTCATGTTTTGCCACTAGTACCCTCTCAGATTTCCCTCCAAAGTGAACCCATTTATAAACGATGTTTTATAGAGCAGACTCAGGTATTCCAATGCATTTTAGTCTCGCCAGCTAATTAGCACAAAGGCACACACACAGAGTAACAGAGATCATTAGAAAGGAAAGCTTGTAAGAGAACATTCCTTGATGTAGGAATTTGTTCCCCCCTAACAGATCAAAATAACCTGAACTTACTGAACCCCAGAACATGCCATAAAAATCAGCTCTTCTCTGTGGCAAAGGTACAGTGTAAAAGTAGGACACCTCTTTACTCTTTTTGCTGCAGACCTAGCTGGCTGTTCCCATGATCATTAAGGCTTTATAATCAGAGACAGAATGAGATTCTGAAGAAATGTCTAAATAGAATCCCCTGTGTCTTAAACATAACATTGAAGCTTCAATACACCTATTATTGGAGTGAAAATACTTTGCTGCATTGCACTTTGGTTCCTCACTTTTATCTCTGAAAAGGAACTTTGAAAAGTCTCCAAAAATGAAGGTTACTGGGATTTTTCAGTTGTGTTGGTTTTGGGGGGGGGGGGGTTGGTTTTGGTTTTGTTTAGTTTTGGGGGTTTTTGTTTGGTTTTTTTTGTTTTGTTTTTGTTTAAAATTAATCTTGCATTTTTAAAAAAATGGAATGTGTCTTCAAGAAAGAGTATTACAGTCCTCATTTTTATGATTGTTACGCTAAAGTATCATACTAGAAATAAGTAAAAAGCATCCACTGTCACAGGCTAAAGTAGGGGCTTTCTCCGTTTCACTCAGAACCATCAAGCCGAGCTATTATTGGTTTTCTTTTAGTATTACAAATCTTAAGGAAAGATCTTGCTCACTTAGGAAGTAGGGAATTATTATAGACTAATTTCTGATCATTTTGCTCACAGACCACAGCATACTTACCTTCCTGATTTGCCAAGTCTATTCCACACAGCTGAGAGAAGCTACCTGGCTGCCAGGCTCTACTACAAGGTTTTGTTAGTTTCCCAACAAAATGAAGTACAACCAAAATGAAGTATACCCAAAATCCCTGGGCACAATCACACTAATGTAAAAAACATCAGAAAATGGCCTACACAAGGAAGTGTATGTGAAAGTTTATAGTATAAGCATTCTTTTATTTTCCTTTGCCTTCGGTCAACCCCAGCCAGGCAGTGAATCATCCCATATCACCCCAACAGAGGAAGGATCTGCAGGCAATCGGAAAAGAGCACCTCCCAAACATTTAATCCCAATTCTGATCAGCTCAAAATAGCATCTTAAAATTTTCCCTTGTAATCTTAGCCTTAATTCTTCAGTGTAATGCATCCATTTGGTATTTAATGCACCTGGAACATACCTACTCCCACATTTTAGCCATGTCCCACCAGCTACATCCTTCTTCTGCTTCCGTAATTATTTTCTCATTTCCTTCCAACTTGCCCCTTCAATCAGCATGCACTGTCCTCTCTGTACAAAACTATTCCACTTCTTTAGCTTACCCAACCAAGTAAGTTGCATAAGGTCCAGTTCATCCCTTTCTAAACACTTCACAAGCATCTTTATGTATTTCTGCTTTACAGTGGTTACCTCTTCACGCTAGTACCCACTTCTGAAAACAAGGAACAGGATCTACTGGTACTCCATGCAGGGCAAAGTGCCCCAGTTGGACAACCAGATTTGCTATCCAATGCTAAACCTTCCTAGAAAGAGCTGGTTCCTGCACCACCCACAATCAAAACCTGCTGATGGTAAGTTTACAGAGCTCCTATCACCTTTGCTTTTGGAGAACAAAGGCAGACCCTGGCAAATAACTGTTTGGGACTGTCCCCCGAAGACTTCAGAACCTTTAAGCTTCTAGTTGCAACTTAATCCATATTTACACATGAGCTGGCCATGGCCTGACAAAGTGGCAAGAATGGAAACCTAGGATTCAGATACTTTTATCTGTACACTGGAATTTGAAAAGAAGTAGAAAACTGACTCATTTCACCTCCATACTTGGCATGAATTGCTTTCTACACTATACTACAAACTGTTAAGTAACAGTTAATTGCTGAAAGTAAAAAAAAAAATAGCCTTCAGCATTTTTTGCCTGTCCACAGAAGGAGAGCAGCATCAGTCCAGGAAAAGCTGCTCGCCCACATGCTCTGCTACTCAGACAGGAGCACAATTTGGAAGGTAGCACTCAATGGGATCTGGGGCCTCCTGTGGCATAAACAGGCCATAAATCTGACTATATGGTCCAAAAACATCAAGAACTATCACAATACCAACTGCATGTAAACATAGACATCAAATAAATATTAACCTGAATTATAATCAACCACCCCCCCAATAAATTTCACATACATATGCGTACTGAGGCCTAATAATCTTCCATATTTTTGCCATCTGGAATGACTCACTTTATTGCACTTTTCCCCAAAAGTAAGAGGATCAACAGCAGCGCATGACTTCACGTTGCCTCTGGAAGAAAACTTCAGCAAGGCCTATTAAAAAGAAAGATATCAGCCCTAGCCTGGGACTATCCAGAGCATGAAATCACTGAAGGCTAAGGCAGTACTATGGGAAAGCATCACTGCACGTGTGCCCTGTTCTCACACTGCTCCCCAAACATCTGCAGCTGGTCACTGCTGGAGACCAGGCAATGAGCAAGGCGGACGTTCAGACACTCACGTCAGAACTCTGCAACAGAGAAACCACTACTCTCAAATGCTTACAGAGCTCCCAGCATGACAACATTCAAACTTTCTGTTCTCATGGAAGTTGAAGAAATGTGGTTCACCTGGTTTTATAAGTGGGGAACTGAGGCACAGAGCAATTAAGCAAGTTCTCCAAAATGCCAAGGGAAGTTTGAGGGCACCGTCTGAGCTACAGTTCTGAGGATGGATCATGGTCACGATTCTTCTAATGGATGAATACAGTCAACAGCTTCATTTCCAGTAGAAGTCACAAGGAACATGATTTTGTAATCTTGTTTTCATTTGTCAAAACTCTTTGATCCTTCAAGCTGAATTTAGGTGGATTCAATACAGATGGTAAACCAGAGAAAAAGTTCCCTTTCAACTGCAAGCAAAACCAGGTAAGCCATACTTAAATGTGAAGAAAACAGATTTAAAAACTGAATTTATTTCCTTAGCATTCTTGAAATAAAGCTATATGAAATAAATGCAGTATTAGACATTTTATTTACCTTTGTACGTGTTTTATACTTCACTTGCACAACAATTTTATACACAAATTTATAAAGTCATTCTCTGCCACAGATTTGGTTTGAGCAAAAAAATACCAAACACTTTGCAAACTTGTTTAGTTACTGTAAGAATTCTGTTGTAGAACAATTCAGCCTACAACCTCTCTTTTGCCAAATAGCCATTCTGACTTTAAACTAACCTAACAAACTGTTAAGATCATCAAGTTATCATAAACACTTCAATCTTTTCACAAAGTTACTATCACCTACCAATTTCAGATTAAGGCAATACTGGTCATTTGCTGTATACATCCAGAATGAAGAACATATGCAAAAACCACCCTCAGACAACAAAATTCATGGAAATTAGTGTAAAGAATTCTAAGATTATTAAATTAATAAAGTATTTTAATTACTAGAAGTTTTACCATATTTAAAACTTTAACATTAATATCTTAAATCGTCCTTTTTATTTTAAAGCAAAAAGCTTCAGCTCTGTCACCCGAGTGCTGACACTCTAAGATCAGGGAAAAGAGAGGAAAGGTACCAGTTGCTCTCTGATATATCATAAAAATCAAAACAAAATGAGAACCAGTAAGACTGAACATGGCAGAGATTTTAAGCTGAAATGGAATAGCATTTGTATGCCTAAAAAGAAATTTGTTTTAAGTTAACAGCCTTTGAAATATCACATACTGAGCAGCACATTTTCATTATTTTTCCCCTCTGCTATTCAAAGAGCATAGCTAAGGAAGAAAAGAAGAATGGAAAGGAACTCAAGCCTGACTGCTGTTCACACTTTAAGTTGTATGTTATGTACACAGAGTTTTACTGTGAACTGACTTGGAACAGAGCTTGTGCGAAATTTTCTTACTGAGCTCACATTTTTCATTCAACAAAATGCAGAGCCACTTGGAAGGCATCACATGTCCAAATGCCATTTTCATCAGCAGCCTTTCCTCCCACCCCAGTCTCATGAGAGCCAAGTAATTAGGAAAGTCACTTGGGGTAGATATCCAAACTCAAGTCCCCAGCCCTAGCTATTTCACAGCAGAGAAGACCTAGTCACCAAGTATCTCCCCTTTCAAGTGCTCTTCTTGGAGCTGTTACACCTTATACTAATAACAGACAATGTACCACAAAAAGGAATAAAAAATGGTAGGCTTGGTCACTTCCCTGGGGTTCTGGAAGGTACCAAACACGACAAGTCATATCTCTTAAGCTGGTAACCTGACCATAGACCCTTCTACAGCACTGTGCTCCCTCCATCCTACCCAGGAGAAAGAATTTAATACAAAAGGTAAGCACATTCAGAGCAGTGAGGTGGAGACCTAAAGTTGCAGATAGCAGTCTTTGCTGGCTTTACAAGCTACTCCGAAGTCAAAGGGAACTCAACAACACTTAAACCACTCCAGTGTCCTTGAAAAATCCCCATAAGTGCTTATCCTTATGTGTCTTTCCACACTTGAGAACCATGCCTGAGTGCCTTGTATAGATTCTATAAACAAGAGAGAGAAGCATCTCATGGGCAAGCAGATTCTCCAAGGCAACCTGTACAGTGTTTACTGACAATAAAGCATCACCACTTGGCATTTTCTCAAAGCAGTAGGTGTCTCAGATTCTGGGAATGACATTCCTGAGAGTTCTCCCCATGCCGTCTCCTTTAAACAGTATTAGAAAATTCCATATATAACTTTTTATGCTAAAATACTGGTATGGCACATTCACTTCTCAAATTCTATGTCACAATCACAGGATTATTCTGCCTCTTAAATAAAGTATTTGCTATGAAAAAATAGTTAATTGCAGGATGAGATAATATGCCCCAAAGAAAATCTACCTCACTCAAAACGCTTCTCAAATGTATTACTGATGCACTAGCTTGAAAAAAAAATTAAAAAAAATAAACAAACATATAAACTGAAACTTAAGTTACCAGAACCAACAGCATATGTCCCTGCCTTCCAGACCAGACTCACGATCTTTAGCTGTGACTGCATGTTACTATTCCACCAATGATAGGTCCAGTTTAAGTCAGTATATCCTTTACTTTCGAGGCTCATACTCATGCAAAGTTTGTGTGTTTTTTTTTTTTTTTTTTAATAAATATTATCTTATCAGATCTTCCTTAGAGTATCAGTGCGAACACTTGAATTGTGCAACAGAGAGAAAGCAACTTCTGGAAGTGAATAAGTGAATAGAGCCGAGCAGTAGTGCACTGCGTAATCTCTACACTGTACCTGCTCCTGGAAAAAGACATTAACATAGAACCATAGCCTTTATATTATAAGCCCCCTGATTTCTCCTCTCCATCTGTGATCATCTCACACTCTTCCTGCCAAACTCCTCACTACAGGAACTGTGGTACCCTCTCCTAGCTTTAAAACTGGTGTTTGAACATGCTAGTTCTCATATAGGTCTGTAACATACCACTTTTCAAACATTAGTTCACACACAGCTTTACACTAACTCAATTGGAGTACCCAATATCAGAGAACTAAAGAAGTAACTTCATTATTTTTTTTTGTGTGTGGATTTGGCATACATTGAGTAAGGTCAGTTTGAACAGTCTCCCTAAGTGCCATCATACCTTTCCCAAATGTTGATGATCTGCCTTGTTGATTTGGACTATAAACTCTATTGGACAGGTACCATTTACACACAGTGTTCATACACTGTGTAAAGCTCCTTCTTTTCATTTGTCTTGAAGGTAAAGAAATAATAAGAATCAATAACATGCTCAATTTCACAACATTTCCAGCTATTTGCAGTGAAAATCTTCTCGTTTCTTTAGATCACTGGTTTTCTACTCAGCTCTGATACTAAGCACCCCACTCATTAATTTCTGGATAGAGAAACTAGTTGGAGACAAAAAGTTTAAGGTCGACAAACTGCATCCATCTATGGAGGCTTCATCCCAGGAAAGACTGTTCGAGCAGGTCCAGAGGAGGGCCACAAAAATGATCAAAGGGATGGAACATCTCTCCTATGAAAAAAGGCTGAGACAGTTTGGGTTATAAAGCCTGGAGAAGAGAAGACTCCAGAGAGACCTTATAACAACCTTCCAGAAATTAAACAGGGCTTATAAGAAAGAGGGGAACAAACTTTTTAGTAGGGCCTGTTGCAACAGGACAAGGAGTAATGGTTTTAAACTAAAAGAAGGTAGATTTAGACTAGACAGAAGGAAGATAATTTTTACAATGAGGGTGGTGAAACACTGGAACAGATTGCCCAGAGAGGAGGTAGATGCCCCATCCCTGGCAACATTCAAAGTCAGGTTCAACGGGGCTCTGACTCCCACTCTCTCTCCACTCCCACTCTCTCCCACTCCCACTCTGAGACAGCACTCCCAACGTTCCACCCTTCCTTCTTGTTCCCCCAGCTTCACATGCTGAACATGACATCATGTCATGTTCATATGGGATATCCCTTTGGTCGGCAGGGGTCAGCTGTCCCAGCTGTGTCCCCTCCCAATTTTTTGTGCGCCCCCAGCCTACTCGCTGGCGGGGTGGTATGAGGAGCAGAAAAGGCTTTGATTGCTTAGCAGCAACCAACACTATATTCTCATACCAAATCCATTGCATAGCACTACACCAGATGCTAGCAAGAAAGCCAACCCCATCCCAGCTGAAACCATGACAGATAGCTATATCAGTCACCACATATTGCCATAAAAAGTACAAAAGACTTAAAAACTAATTAAATATTACAAGATATTAAATAAATACACCTAAAGTTTCTAGAAAGAAGACAGCCATTCAAGAACAGAAAGTTATTACAACATTAAAGAATGTGATACCAGATATAAAATAGCAGGCACAATTCTGGCTAAGTACGCCAACTCAACAAGCAAAGTCTGCATGTCCGTGTTGGGGTTTCTGGGGTTTGGTTTGTTTCTTTGTTTGTTTGTTTTTTAAAGCAGACTGTTCAGTGTGAATTGCAACACAACCTCCCAACACCAGAACGTAAGCCAGGGTCAAGTGCTGCTCAGTTGTTTCCAGAAGTTACTATCAAACACTGACTCTGGTTATGGTGGGAAGAGTGCTTCACCTGATGAATATACATGCAATGACACTGAGGATGTAGAACAGCAGACACTCTCTGGAGTAGAGATTAAAAGTAGAGAATTGAGATGCAGTATGTTACCATGAAATTACAAGACAAACATTCTTGGTCTGTTGGGTTTCTCAGTTGTTTGGTGATGGCTGCTTACTTCCTCAGCAATTTCTGGGGAAGAAGAGAGCCTGAACAGTGCTTACCAATCCTCCCACTGTTGAATAAACAGGCATCTGGGTCCATCTCAAAAGATATCTAAAAGAGAAGTTGGGGTGGACAGAATAATATCCCAGTGGGAAGGCTCATAACTACTTTGAATCAAAACAAAAAAAGATGCTGTACACCATTGATATATCTTACCAAATGATATAAGAGGGGTAAATGAAGGAAACTGGTGCATCATAGGGGCAAAGACTCTTGCAATAGGGAAGGCAGGTCAGTATCATGTCAAAAACTTCACAAACGCTTTTGGTGGGAGATAAGTGACTATATCCTGACAGCAAATACACATGCAATCAGACACACTGTATGGCTTACTTCATGCTAGAAGGTGTCAAATATGTCTAAGCACAGTAGTCACAAAGGGCAGGATAAGACCCTAGGCTGAAAATAGGTCACAGATAAGAATCTATGCAGTTTACCAATGGATTAATTCCCTGGAAGTCACTAAATTGAAATTGGATGTTTTCGGAAGATATTCAGTAGTTAGCCTGCAATTATAGGCTCTGAACTGGAATTACCAGGAGCAATTCAACACCTTTGTTGCAGCAGCAGTTTGGACTAAGTGGTCAAAGTAGTCCATCCTTGCCTGAAAGTCTACTGCCTGTTATTCCCTGTGGTCCTCCTCACCTCTGGCCACATAAGCAGTATCAGAGGAAAAATACCTTTCACATTGCAGGAACAAGCACAAACCCATTCAAGATATCGTGAGACCCTGCAAAAACGCACAGAATTGGGAAGCCCATGTAATGCACTTGAGGAATGAGTAAGGATTTACCTCCTCTGAACGTGAGGTAGCGCCAAACGATGGAGAAAGTGGGGGAGGGGAAGAAAACCAAAATCCTTCCTGTGATATGGCAAATCCTCAGATTACTAGACATGGGGGCAGGGTAGAGTTTAGGCAGCAAGCTGACAGAACAGCCCTTCCACCCCCTCAAAAGCTCTAATTCTCCACGAGGATACTCAGCTTCAGTTTACATTTGTTATCAGGTCAGCCTTATACGCAGCCTAAACAATAAAATACATGCAGGAGAGAGGGAGGAGGGCAGACTGAATGCACCCTAATTTATCACATAAAGCAGAGACAGCCTAATTCATGGACTATTCCTACCCTCATTCACACAGGTAAGAAAGAGGAAAAGGGAGGAAAAACTCCTGAGAGAAAAAAAAAAAAAAAGCGCCTTTTTATTTTGCTAAAGGACCCCAGGGAAGGGCCCCTGGTGCAGAGGCCCTGCTTTTACAAATGCTTCCCTTTCCTTACACGGTTCCTTTAATACGAGTAAAAATTCCAAATTCCTCATTTGTTTAGCCTGAAATCCCTTGCACATTTCCCACAAACTACTTCCTTTTCTCTCTTTTTAGCCGGACTCCCTCTCTTTTTAATGAAGAGAAGTTCAGAGAGTTTTTCCCATGAATAGATGGCGGGCACCTGGGAGTTATGAATTTTAAAGTGATCATTTTCTTTCAGCCCCGCCGGACAATGGGGATCTCCTTTTGACTCACTTTCACAGCTTTGAGAGGCTCTCAGATCAGCCACATTCCAATCAGACTGGAGTCAGATCAGAGCCGGGCTGGACTGCATCAAGGTCTCTCGCACAGAAAGACAAGGAGCAGATGGCCAACACTGAGCTCTCCTCCCCTTTTCAGAGCCCAATGGAAGGCAATGTGGGAAAGCGTTCCCCCAGCATTGCCTATTGATTTCTGAATAGGACCACCACATGCCACCAGCCTGTAGGTATGAACCTCTGTTAACAGATGGTGAGATCATTATGAGCAATTAATTCCTTTAATGTATCAGTGGGAACATGTTGGAAAGGGTGATGCAAGCACAGGGTGAATAGGGAACTTCTCATTCCTCGGGGAGAGCTGCAGCTACATCACTGAAGGATGGGAACGGTCTTTCAAGAGACTCTGTACGTACTGAGAACCAGAGTTAGCCATTTGGTCCGCAGAAACAAGGCATGGTTTTTATTAACTAATCATCCCTCCCTCGTTGATATGTGATTAACAACAGATTTCTTTCTAGGTCATTTTTGGAGAGACAAACAATTCGAAACAATGGGAAAAATATCCCAAACTATCAACACGATAGGAACACAGGGAATTTGGTCCTAAAGATGATGAGGGAATATTGCTACCAAACTTTTTGTTACATAAAATTTAATTTAGGCTGGCTATAAGTTAATAAGGAAACAGACTATTTTGAACACAACTATGTGTACATAAATAAATGACAGGAATTCATAATTGCTCTTAGCACTGAAAATAGAAGCATACAAAATAACCCCTAGCAGACTTGTCAGAAAGTTACTATCAAAGGATCTTACACAGAAATTATAGATGGTACAATTTAAATATAGATATCATATTGAAATGCAGAACAAACCACAGAAGAATACTGCATATTTACTGCTATTCATTGTGATCTGGGTAAATTAAAATTCACTGTGCTAATAACAACTGTAAGAGTAGGACATTCCCGCATCATCTGCTTTACATGCATTTATATGACAGGCTTTGTTTTGTGAGAGGGTTTTGGTGGTTTTTGTTTTTTTTTTCTTTTAGAGCAGCAGGAAAAACTGAAAGCACGATATAGATGGCTAGTTAGCTCTTGGTCTTAAAGATGACAGCAGAATGTGAACAGGAAATACAGGCAACTATTCACTTATTCATATTTAAATGACACTTTTTGCTTGTAATTAAGACACTCAAGTCGTGTCTCTGTTCATGAAATTTACATAACCGTACAATAGCTTGCCTAAGTGAACAGCAAATGGTAGTTAACCTTGAAGTGTATTATCTTAATTGAATAAATCTGGCTATAGTTCAATAAATTTAAACAGAAAGATATCTTTACTAAAATAATTTTTAAAAACACATTTGCTTTTACATGTTAAGATGTACATGTTAAGCTCACAGTTTTTCTTTTAGATTTTTATTTCTGCTGCAACATTGGTCCTTTAAAAAAAAAAATCATTGCAGAACGCTGAAGACATTGATACATGTTTGCTGTTTTCTCCTTATTGTTTGCAGTTTGAGTCAGTCTCACACTCTGGAAAGCCTTGATAAGAATATCAGAATATTGAATCAAAATGTATAACTTGCCTGTTTGAGATAGTCCCTTACCTACTTTCTCTGTCCTTATTGGACTTGTGTTATTCCCCTCCCCCACCACGTACCAGCTGAGTATCCCATCACACAGTGAGAAACCTAGGTGGGAGAATATAGATTTTTGCATAGGTTAAATAGGAAAGCCACATTCCACCACTCTCCCATTTAAATCAGATTTACATGGGGTGTAAATCCCCTCAGAATAGAGCCATTCACAAAGGGCTCAGAATGTTCCCCTCACAACACTGATTACATTAAATCAGTAGCAATCATGTTTCTTGGATTATATAGTTACAGCAAGGGAAAATGTGCAGCATATTTATATTGGTATGAAATGAGTTAATGAGAAGCCACCTGTGCCTTATATCAGTTTACAAGAAAAAAACAGAGGAACACAGGTGTTTCAGCAGTATAGCTATGTTTTTTTATATGAATTTGCAAACACTAAAAATGAACATATTGTTACTAAATTCAGCCACATACACACTTTGAAGGACAATATTTTGGATTTTGTTTGGGCTGTCTTCGTCTTCAGAAAAAAAAAATACAAAAGCCAGTTTCTTGGCCATCAGCAAGAGCTATAATTTGGGCTTTTCTCCCTCTCACAATGTTCACCATTGTACCTTATGCAACATAGATTGTATGTGCTCAGTTCTAACCCACATTGCTGGCGAGAAGCATTCACACTGTGAATTACCATTTTTCCCAGCATCTAGCGCTACTCAAAAGACAGCACAATAATACACTAGAAGTGCCTTTGTCTGTTAAAACATTGTTCTTCATTACTACATGAAAAGCAAATTGTCTTTGTATAGAGGAAGAGTGGCACACAGTAGCTCTGGGAGTAGGGAGAAGGAATTTGTATCACTGGCTGACCACCTCATAGATGCACATGCCAGTTTCTTCCTCAGTATCAGACACGCTGATGTTTTGGATAAAATTTTGGCCATATCTTTTTTAATTATTAGGTGTATTCTAATGACTCCAAGGGGATCATTTGCTTTTGCCCTTAAGGAGAACATCCAAGCTTTCCCGTACATGTTTTTTGTTTTTTTTGCTTGGGGTTTGGAGAGAAGAGCACATTAATAAAAAGTGCTTAACCTCTCAATTTGATACATCACATCTAAAATGGACAAAAATCAGAAAACCTAGTCCTTTCATTGGAAAGAATTCAGAAAGAACATCGTCAAATGATGAATTATGCAAATCCAAGAACAACATTTATTTTTGCAATACAGTTGAACTAAGGTACTCTGAACTGATGTGTTCTAATGAGGATTTTGCAGAATGTATTGCTATGGTCTTGAAATTGGGCAAGTCACGGGACAAATATCCTTCAAAGGCTATTCACAAGTCCCCTGTGTTTTCCTTTTCATTTTAAAAAAAAAGTCATTACATAAAAAAAAAAAAAAAATACTCTGGTGAACAAGCCAAAAACCAAGTACTTAAAGGACAGAGAGGAATGCAGCCTAATACAACAGCTCCAGATGTTGGATTGCAAGAGGAACAGGCATCAGAAAGTGGCCAGGTTCATACATTCTCCTTAAACAGCATTGCTTTTTGCTGCTGTCACACACAGAACACTGGATTCAACAGACCATCAGTATGACCAATGGACGTTTCCTACATTCCTATGTTCTCCATGGGAAGAAGTTTCTTCTTTCTGGGAACGACCTACAAACCACACAGGCTGTTCCTGGTCCACATAAGACCTGTGAAATCTCACGTCATCTACTGCCTGACAACCTAAAATGTGTGACTGACTCTTTACTCTGGTCACCTGGTCACAGTGCTCCAGTGCTTCCACCCACACGTGATCTGCAGAGCATCGTTCCATGATTCGAGACAGCGATTAAAAGGAGGGGCTGAGGCCCAGGCCATCTTGGCTCGTCTCTTCTCCATGAAGGGACCCCAAATTCCACAATTTTTGTATGGGACAAAGAAGCTTGGCCAGCAATACAATATTTACTCATTCTAGGATGAGAATCTACTGACTTCCTTTCTCTCTCTCTCTCTCTTCAAAAATGCAGGTAATAAAATCTACTCATTTTGTTGTTGCATTTTGCAACCAACACAGCTGAAATCATTAGTCTTTCCCTAGCAAGCTGAAGTGACTCTGCCTGTCTTGGCACAGCCGAATGCATTTAGTCTAGATAACTAAAATTCATAAGCCTCTAAAATATGATTTAATTGAGAATAACCCTAGAAATTCTACACACTCACTGGGCTGGTTTGCCAGCACAAGTGGAACTGTACTTCATAGTCCTGAAGCAGAGGCTGAGCAGGAGAATCCCACCAGGCATGCGCCCACAGTACCTGCATTCCTTTACCTTCAGTGCTGGATTTGGATCTGATTTTTAGATTTTTGAGATTTTTTCCAACTGCTGGTGGCTTACAGTTCAGTACTTAGGTACATGGAGAGCTTTCCAAAATTAACACATAGCTAGGAGCTCCCTATACAGTCACAACTGAACTTCAGGCAACTCAAGTTAAAAAGTTCTTGCCCACACATTTCTCAAACTAAAAATAATTTGATGATTTAAGAGTCTTTTTTTATTTATTTGTTCTTAGTGAAGCAAAAAAAGTATATCTTAGATCTCTTAAATATTAAATATATATTAATAATTTTCAAAGAGTTTTAGTAACCTTCCTTAACAGACAGTTTCTGTTTTCTATTAATATGTAGGTTCTTTTAAATTATGATGTTTGTAATACCACTTTTCCATTCCATGGGCACAGACATGACATACAATTACAAATACGAATTACTTTTAATTAGGGAAAGTGAATCAGTTTGAATCTGAAGGCAGAGAACATTCTGGTGGTGGCAGTTGAGAAGACATTTCAGCAAGCTCCAGGATGTCTGAGCGCTTGGTTCTGGAGACAATCACCTCCATTGCCAAGAGCTAAACCGTGGTCAGGGCCCAATGCTATGCCACAGCACCAAAAACCAACACGGAACCACTTGCCAACATGCCTGCTCACAATTTAATACCTTTTAGAAGTGCTGGACACTTTCTGGCACAACAGACAATATGCAAATTGAGTTTTGCTGCAAGCACACCAGTCCCTGTCTGCTGTTTGATTAGAGTAACTGACTTCAGATTACACACAGGGTCTTGCAGGACAGTACTGCGTTACCCCTTCCACCAGTAATTTCAAATGGAAAATTAATAGGAGGGTAAAGTCATGCTTCAAATTCATATTACTTGATTTTAAAAAAAAAAAAAAAACACCCAAAAAAACCCCAACCCTTGCAAGATTGGATAGCTAGTCTAACCAGAATATACCAAACCACACTGTTCAACCTGAACAGTCACATATAAATCAAGTCATAACAGCATTCAGCACCAAAATCTGTGGCAACAGAATGATCTGTTTCTCGCATACCACACACATTAAGTACTTGCAACCACTCTAAGTTTTTGTTCATTTTTAACAGCGTGTAAATATCCATTTGATTGGAACCAGTCTGTAGAAGATGAGGAGGCAAAGAAATACTAGGTATGAGCACAAATCAAATTCCTCAAGCACTAAACACAATATGGGTGTTTGCAGCTTAATCTCTTCTCCAGAATCAGCTGAAACACACAGGTCATAAACTATAAGAAAGATGAAACTAAGATCTGGGACATCCAGTGTTCAGGTATTCTCAGTATGACCATGTCAGAGTTGGACTGTTGACACAGAATTTTTATTTAATTTTATCTGTCAAATACAGAGGTGGAAGTGGAAGAGCAGCCCTTTATATCAAGGCTACACAGCTAAGATTCACTTAGGAAAACCTCAGTAAATTCTCTCTGCTTGCATATTGACTAAAAAGCACTACCAATTCTAAAAGAGCTTACAAACAAGCTCTGAAAACTTAAGCATTGATTTACTGTTCAAGAGGCACAGAGAGACAGGCATACATGCTAAAGCAAAAACCTCCAAATAATGAGGTTCTCCAAAAAACACAAGCAAAAGCCAAACCATGAACATCTAAGTGAGATTAAGGGGTGGTGCTTCTGGGGAAAAGAATTTTTTAATTCTGAAGGTTTGGTTGGTCAGGACACTGACAAACACGACTCCTTAAAATTAGCTTCTCTTACCCGCGTGAACATCAGACCTGGTCGAGTTCCCTGGTCAAAAACACAAAACACTTCCACACAAGAACGCAGGTAGTTTGTAGATTTCCCTGTGTCTCACAGCCTTCTGGTCTCCAGACAGGTGTGTTTTCTGGATTCAGATTCTCTTTTATCCAATAAGCTTCCCAAGGAAACAGGGCTTCAGGACTCCATCACTGCACCCGTTTTACATGCATGACAAACTTCCAACTGTTCTATGAATAAGGTGGATTCACAACCTGGTTTGCAACCCGTTTTGCAAAACCAGTTTAGTCCTGGTTCCTTCAGCACATGCATTGACCTCTAAGCATGTTTTTAGGCCAAGGGTCTTGATAGCTATCCACTCAATCCCAGCAACAGTTTTTAAACTTCAAGTCACTTAACTGGGTATTTCCAGCTTCCAGAAACTATCCTTGCAAAGCAGTGAGGGTTTTCTCACACTACTGGAAGAGGTCCTTCAACGCAGAAATAACAACTCCCAGGTAGACAGGGAGAAAAGGAAACCAAAAGCCAAATCACAGCAGGCTGCAAACTGCCACCATGGTCTCAGAGTAGCAGTAACAATTCCAAAGTAATTTTTTCCTCTCCAAGCCTGTCCTGTCTGGATGGTGAACAGCAGGCAAAACTTTGTCTTACCTCTCTTACAGAAGCAGCACCCTGCAAGCAGCGCACCTGAACACGCTTTCTTCACTACTTGCTTTCAGGGCACCTCAAGTTGTTAATTTCATTTTTATCATGCAACGCTGGACATATATATATATATATATATAGTGGGGCTCTTATTCTCCAATCTCTTTGATACTACCTCTCTATGCATTTGTGTTTGAAGGTACCAATTCCTTAAAAAAATAAATTGGAAAGCTATCCCGTTAACTAAAACTAAAAAAATATGCAAGCACACTTCTCAAAGAGAATCATTAAGATTCCTGTTACACCCAACGAGAGCAGTAGTGATCAAAATGTATCTGAAATTTAAGCTGACTTCAGGGACCTCAAAAAACAAAAAAGCACTGACACAGAAAACATGCATCTGCACGTCATTCTAGTCTAGACTTGTCCTTGCTGATACTGAGTCATGTTAGAAACACAGATAGCTACAAAAATAGCTATGTTATGCTGGCAAAGTGCCCTGCGAGCTCAGTGCCCAGGTTTCATCAGGGCATTGACTGTCACCCCCTGAAAGACAAGCAACGTTTAGAGTTGCTTAGTAGCATCTTCCCTGACTCGCATGAAAAGGTGCCAAGCAACTAGTAACCGTAAAAGGTATGCTCTTACAGAAGTTAAATCACAGCAGAAGTTGAAAACAAGGCTCTAGTTACCTGCGCCTGTTGCAATTTCTGTTGTTTGATAAGTCTTGGGGACATCACAACCTCACTTAAACCAACGCATGTTTTAATGGCAACTTCAGAGTCCAAAATTTCACCCTTAAAATAGGGCTAGATTTTTAAAGAAAGCTACAGCATACAGTTCCCAAAAGCATGCAGGGCATTTAAAGTCACAGACAAAAACTAACAATTTCTTGGAACAGAGTCTGCCTATTGTCACACTACTTTTATGCCTCAAGCCTGACACAGGTGCAGTACAAAAGGTGTAAACTATATTATTATGTGCGGATTAATCTAATAGCTTTGATATTAATAGGAGTTTGACCCTGCTGGAAAACAACAGATTTGATGAAAGTAGTCTTCATCAAAGCTCTTCAATAAAGTGTTGGCCATCTGCCAACTGTTCTTCAGAAGGAAGTCGGTCTCATCCAATTCTACTTCAGCAAAGGTACGGTTGGTTAAAATACAGAAGGGAGATTTTGTCTGACCTCTTCTAACTGTCAGCACCTCGTGCACCTTATTTCCTATTTTAGCAAAATAAAACATTGCAGAGAAACATCTCTCTGTTCCCATAGCTTCAGCCTAGCCCGCATTGGACCAGCCTGCCAAGAATCCCACAAGACAGTCTTCCTTTGTCACACGAAGTTCAAAGTAAGGAAGCAAGAGAGTTAGGTGCGAGCCTGGAAAAATGCTTCCTGACTGACTTAGGAAGCATATGAATCTGAACTGCTAAAGCAAAAGTCTGGTCCTCTGTAGAGTAAGATTTTTCACAGCATGGACGAGGATTGAAGACCCCACTGTCTTTTTTCCCCCCACCCTGTATAGTATCCTTGAATTTCTAAGCACCCAGCCTATCGGTAGGAATATTGGTAGTCCTTCCAATTTCTAAATTCAGTGCAAACTGTCAGAAAGAAATGCCACATGCTCTGCAAGGGTTACCAGATTCTCTACCTCTGAAAGAAATTTTTCCAACTGAAAGTGTCAGATAGCAAAGGATTCTTTATCTTCATTGGCCACATGAGTACCTTTTGCACATCTGAATTTCTGTAGTTACAAGTCAGCTGTTAGCTACTTGTTTGTTATGTTTCATGCCTAAATTCCATAATCCATTTAATCTGTCATTGTTCAGTGCTGCTGATTAAAGGAGCCGCTGCGAATGAATGGCCATAATATGAAAGATGAAGATAGGACCACATCTCCATTGCATCACTGCTATTGTTTGTGTGAGAAACCAAACCAAAGAACTGAGTAAGTCAAAAACCAAATAACTTTTTGGTTTCTGCAGATTAGCAACAAACTACCTCAGTTTTACCCAGGAAGCACAAAAACCAGACCTGGCACAAGGGAGAGGCAGAAATAAGCAACTAGACGAGAGTGGTAATGCCCTTTTCAGCAGTCACATTAAATTATGCCAAATAAAACAGATTAAGGAACTACAGCACTAATCTACAAAATTAATCAGTGTAACACATCACTTAGGGGAGGACGTAGAGGATTCACGATTAATAGAAGACTAAATAAAGACTAGGTCTCCAAAATCACATGCTTTGCTTCTTCTAGAGATAGCAAAGGCTAACTGTAGAAACACCTGGCAAAAACACTAGTTTCCATGATAGCGATAGGATTCCAATGATCTCTTCTGGCTTTAAAATCTATGCAAGAACAGCCTTACCCTTCTCCAAATACACTAGCACATTAGAAATTTACCAACTCTTAGCAAATGATTTACATTTCTTAAGAAATAATTTGTGTCTTTTATCCATTGGTTTAACCCTTGCCATGAATATCTTGAGGACAGTTGTTAGCCCTCTGCATTTAGTAGCAGCCAATCTTCCCCATCCCGCTGGGGAGAGAGGGAAATAAAGAGTATCTACAATTGTAGCATTGTTCTTACTGTTCCCAGAGCATACAATATCCCAACTGAAGCCACAAGTCCATTTTTTCCCCACTTTAGATCATGATGAGCTTTTAATGAAATCAAAAGACTCCCTCAATAGATGATGTTCAGGGTCTTCATAAACATTGTTAAGGCTTCCATGCTTGGGCACCCAATCTGATGGTGAAAGCAGGTGTGTGGGCTGCTTTATTCCAAAAGCACAGATCTTCAGTCAAAAAAAGGTGCTTAAATGTCTTTGACATCTACAGGCTTATTTTTTTCCAAACTTCACATTTCTTCCTGCACTGCATTTTACTGAGATTCTGAAATACACTATTGGAAAAGCTGATTAAAAGAATAAGATTTACAGACATCTTTCCACTGAGAGCAGGTGGGAAAAGTAATTTTAAAAAAATAAGTAAATCAAGAACAATGAGGAGATGTTCTACAGGTTTTCACTGCCTCCTGCTGGCCTTGAAGCCAGTGTTTTTGCAGGCATATGGTGCCAGGGTAGCTGCCATTATTTTGTTCACTTCAGCACCAAGACAGATTCTCACAGTTGAGTCCACAGAGAAAGATTCACACAGTGGGCTTCCAGGTCATGGGCTCAGCATTGAGGAACACGCAACAAGCTGTAGTGCTGTTGATCTCATCTCCCAAGTGCGTGGCTGGATGATCAAACACATCTTTGATCCAGCTGCTTTTGGCACGTCATGTTTGAAAGGCTGCAGAGCTGCTCCACAGCTCAGGACCCATTATCTAGTTGTGTTCCAGGCTTAAAGAACTCCTGTGCCTTCTGCTCTGGTGCAGCCTCCCAGCTTGACATCCCTTGGCAGCTACGGTCCCTCTCCCAATAGGTGGCTTGAAGTGTCACCAAGGAATTGGCACAATGGTGACACTACGAGCATCCTGTTCTTAGCTCAGCTAATTAGCTTGAGCACAACACTGTATTAATGCAGCTCTATTGCATGCAGTGCTCAAGCTCTCTTTTCTGAAGTTAGCTCAGACCTTTACACAACATTGCGTTATCCTGGGGTGACATACAACAAAAAGTGAGGGCGAACAAATTTTTAGCACTGTCATACGCAGAGCTCCTTTCAGCAGGCGGCCCATAGGCACTATTGGTGCACAAGATGATTCAGGTTCCTAAGTTCCAAAGAATTCGCAGCCAATGTTTAGTACATATCATCATCACAAGCATTGGCACTCAATGTCTCATTTCAAAGACCTTAAATGTTAAATTCTGCTAGAAGTCTTCCTCTCTGGCAAACTTCAAGCATCAGTAAGTTCCTCAAAAGCATCTAGTTCGGTTGTGGGCAGAGAAGAAAGTTTTATACAAGCCACAGAGGCCTGTGGTTAAAAACCACCCACAAACCACTAACAAAAAAAGAAACCCCACGAAACACACAAAAAAAACCCCAAAACAAAAACCCAACAAACAACTAAACCCTTTCATTGATTGGCATCGCCACCTGCACATAAATTCTAAGGAGTTCAGCAAGAATACCCAGTAGCTCCTCACAAAACATATTCAGAATTGTAGTTGCAATTTGAAAGTTCATGATGCTAATGCCATTTGGAGGTGGCTGTTTAAGTTATTCAGCTCATTTATTTTTAGACCCTGCAACCATTGATTTGACACTCAAGACACCTCTAAAAACCACTAATGAATCTGACAGGGAGAAGGTATCTGCTGCTTTATTATGAATCCTAAAAAACACGTGGTGTGAGGCATGAGGAGATATGCAAAAGCAATGTGGATGTTCTTCCCCACTGTGCAACTTCGCATTAGAACTCAGCCCTGCAGCCAGCTGCTTTCTCTTCCACGCATACAAACACCTTCCAGACACTCCGAGAAATGCAAGTCCAGCCTCTGTGTTTCTGAAAAGTCAGTAAGAGAAGATCAGACCTGGTATTTCCCTTCTTGACTCTTTAAGGTAAAACACCTAACTCTGAGGATTTCGGTATTTCTGACGAAAGTGGAACTCCCACCTCCCACAGAGGCAGAGTTCTACCACCCCTCTCCCTGTGATGGCAAACCAGGGTCTCAGTGAACAGTATGACAGCCAGGAGGCCATTGAATCATTTCTCTTGTCTTGGAAATCCTCTTCTTTTCCAGATCCTGCTAACTCATGCTGCAGTACCATCAAGAAGTACTCTTCTTTTGGTTTGGGTGTTGTTTTTTTTTTTGACTGGGGGGGGGGGGGGCTTTAGGAGGGAATGGTAGGGTTTTTTTAGTGGTTTTTGGAGGGGTTTGGGTTGGCTTTTTTGTTGTTGTTGTTTTGTTTTTTAATGAAGAAACAAGCCCTAGAGAAATTCCAACAGTTTTGCTAAGGCAGTTGTTCCTGTAAGTCCATTTTGGAGACCACTCATGAATTAGAAAGCCTACAAAACAAAATGTTACATCCTCATTTCTCAAACTACCTCACATCTGGGGCTGGTGGGACAAAACAGTAAGGTATGCAAATATTTCATATATAAGCATATTATGCATGTATTTTAACATGTATGTCTGTGCATTACATGATTAATTCTAGGGGTCTAAGTCTACTCCAGTTACGAAAGTGTATGACACAGTTTAACAGGTCTCCCTGACATCACAGGCACGTACTACTTTAGAACACTGAATACGACATGTTCCTTTGAATCAGGACAGTTGACTGTAGATAGACAAATAGTAAACACACCAAAACACACTCGAGTCCTGTAGTGCTTACACACTGTTACATATATAAACAGAAGATCATAGACTGGAGTTTCTGCACAGAAAAGCAGAGCTTCAAAAGCTGCACTTCGCAAAAGCAACCTTGTCGACTGCATTTGCAGGGCTTCTCAAATTTGTTGATGTTTGATCAGTGTGAATTTTATTTTTTAGCTCAAATAGCCTAGCTAGATAATTTGATTTCAAACCACTAAGCTGAGTTAAGTTCTTCTCTAATTATGCTCCTCCCCCAAGGAATCAACGCAGTCCTTTAAATTTATTTTTTTATCCTTTCTGATTAAGCATAAGATAAATCCTACCATTTACAAAAGATCAAGCAGAACTCAATGTCACATTTGAGACTGTGGCAAGCACGTGTTTTTCCAAGAACATCCCAGCAAACATGGCAGATGGAGAGCACAAGAGCTCTTGCTTATCAACCAGGGCATATATCCTTCCAATGCAAGTTTACTCTGTAAACTTAACTTTAGGATCAGAATTTACATACGTTGTGCCTACTTGTAGATTACAATGTTGCTCTGCTCATACAAGGCAGTTATCTCTGAGGTATATCCCTGCTATATCTAAGTGTATCAGAGGCTTCTTCTAAATCTTAATACCCCATGTAATTTTTTGTAAACATTTAGGAAAAAACCCTCTAAGTATTAGACAAGATGTGGAGACTTTACCTCAAAAGTCTAATTCAACCAGGCATGCTACATAGAGGATACTATGCAATCTGTATGTAGTATCTCTGTAACCACACAGCTGCAAGCTGCACATGATATGATCCCCTCCCAACGCCAAGACAGAGATTTGGAAACTGAAAATGGAAGCCTGCTCTAGAAGAAAAGGTTATATACACAGGATTATTTTTTTTTTCCACCTTGATTCTGAGTTTTATCCAAAAGAGAAAGATCAGTTTCTCATTTCTTATTTATCACAATCCTGCAGGAACAAGATCCCCTGTGGCATGTGAGTATATTCTCCAAACACAAAGAGGAAATAGTCCAGAGAATTTCATTCATCTCCGTATCTTTAGCTGTCTAAAAGTCAGGCATCTAATCTAAACTAGACATCTAGGCTGCCTCAACAGAGAGAGAAGCATCTCCAGACAGTGATTCATCTCACCCTAAATATAATATTTCATTTAGGGGGAGGGGGACCTGCAGAGGCACCTGGAGAGTATGATCACTCCCCGCTGACCAGAAAAGGGGCCTTCCTGATGAGCATTCACAAACTTTCAAACAGCTGAAGTCACAGGACTGCCACACCTCAGCGTGGCTCTACATCAGAGCACAAGATGTTTACATCCCAGCAAGCCCAAAACTAGGCAGCTGAGGGGCTGACAGCAGCCCTATTGCCACAGAGCACCGCACACAGGCGTTACTAAACCAGTCCTAAGAGCTCATACTGTCAGTCCGCGTGGTGCTATGTGGTGGTCCAACAGCTGGACTGCTGCTTCTCTGTAAAATAGGTTAGGACTGTGGCCTAAGCCACCATCGTCACTGCCACGTCTAACACGGAGGTTACAAAACCTTGTTCACAGAGCTTTGTAAAGCAGCAGAGTTCTGCGGGTATTCAATTATTTGGCTTTCCCTCTGTAGAAGATCGTGAATACAATGGACCCCTGCAGACTGACAAACTTCTCATCTGCCATTTGCACTGGTCTTCAGAGGCTTTAAGAACCTGCAACTGCCAGAGCAGCACACTCAGGCACCCTCCAACCATCCAGTTGCAAAGGGACCTCCTGTTTAAGGTGCACTTTTCTGGTAGGTTCCTTTTCCACTCCACATTCAGTAACCTGTAACCCGAACTGATCATTTTTCCTCCAACGAACTAATTTTGTTTAAAGAACAGTAATTTCATTTCCTATCACAGAGAGCACTTATGTGAATATTTTTGTCTCCCACAAAGTATTTGACATGCTTACCCATTTAGCAAAAGAGAGACTCTCTCCAAATATCACTTCCCATCCTGAAACTGTATTACTAAAACCACTTCTAAGATCTGTAATTAGCAAATGCCTGTATCTGCTGAGGGACCAGCTATACAAACTGCCACAAATACAGACAGCAAACAGGAGTGTTCTTAAGGACGTTTACATAAATCCATGAACATTGGGTAAACTTGACCTCTCAGAAGAAAAGCAATGGAATGTAAAGCTTTACACCACAGGTCACAGTTCAAAATTAGCCACTGCTCAATAGCAACTGGAAGGCTCTGCCAAAGTGAAGCTTTCATTTTCACCTACAGAAGCATGCTGATTCCACAGTGCAGAATTAGTCGTTTACAACAGCATCTGATAGCTACTTGATAGTTCAGCCTCTTAAAAACAATCTACACACCAAGATTCTCCATCATCTAAGAGGACTTGATTCAATAAAGACTCTGACATTCCTCAAGGAGAGGGTCATTGGTTTTGAGACACATCAGTGGTGAAAAAAGGAACTTCCAGCAGCTTGTGCTGCCGCTATGCTGAAAACTTCCCATCTCTGAAGGTGCTATGTTTCACAAACACAGGGTTTAGATTTAACATAATATGGGAAAAGAAACAAGAAAAAAAATAATCTTTTAAACATGTAGATAATGTTTCCAAGGGATCATTGAAGATGAAAGGCAGAAGTCAGATGGACCAGTTGTGCAGCATGCTCAGCACAGGCTTCAAAGCTCAGAAAGCCAGAAGTTGCACAACTGGAACTTAAATTTGATTTATTCAGCAGCATTGGACTGGGAGGGGAACAGCAGCTTCTCAGTATTTCACAATGGGGACTCTTCTTTATTCATCCTGCCTAATTATATACTGACACTGGAAAATTATATTATGAGGGCAGTAACTTCTCTAAATAATTGTCACTCAAAGACATTCAGCAATGCTTTGTGATGTCTTCCAAAGCAGGCTATTCGAAGACTGGAAACAGAGTTTCATGTCAGAACAACTGGTTCATGTACAATTGTCTGAGGCATTTTGTTTTCTTCAGCTTCGTGTTACAAAAGCAGCTGCAATACCTGTTGGCCAAAGACATGTGTGTTTCATTTATCTTTTTGGATCAGCCACTGGAAACCTCTCCCTGACACTAAAACTGAGATTATGAAAACTGGCCAGAGCTAAAGCATTTGTGTTTGGCTTGGATGGAGTTAACAGAATGTTTTCTTTGTCTAACAAACTAGATGAAAGTTGCATTTTAAGTCTCATGTGCTTGAGTCCTATTCTTGCAGTTTAGCCCTTGAACAGAACTAATGCAGACCCAGTACACTGCTGGGAACACTGGGGACGAGGCTTCAAGAGCTGGCCACACGATACTCACAATTCACTGGTCAGAAAGGAGAAGAGCAGGACTTTGCATGGGTTCAAGCATCTGAGAAAACATAAGACTGAGGAATGGACACAGGTAGACACTGAAGTCCCCAAGTCTATTCACAATACGGCAATTAAATGAATTAACTAAAAAGTTTCAACCTTTACATGTTAGAGAGAGACCCTGACCTAGCCAAATTTTCAAGGTCACCCATTATTAGATATTCTCATCCCTAATATGAATGGAGGAGTGAACACAGGGTGAAGACCTTGAAGTCTCACCTGTATGCCTGAATAATCTGATTTTTCAAGATCTGTCCGTAATATTGGAAAGCATCAGGCAAGAATTTAAAGAATAGAAGAGTCAAGCACCCTCAACCTTCCAATGAAACAGACCTTCCACAGAATTACATCAAATAGGCCTTGCCAGGCCTGGTTCTAGTTACACAGTCACTCACTAACATTTCTGTGGTAGCAAACCATAGCTTATCTAGACATGCACTGGTATATATATAGCAACTACTCTGTCAAGGCTGATTTGAAATGCGCTTTCAAAGGAAAGGACAAGTAAAAATCCTGCACTTACTCTTGCTTGAAATACTATCTTTCTGAGATGCTATTCCAGATTTGAAGGTGAAAAAGAGTGTATTGAAAGAGTTTTGTGGGCAAAAGATAAGCAGAGCCATTTATAAGCAAACAAGCAGTTACCTTTTTTCTAGTGCTCATTAGCTATTCAGTCATAGACTCTTCCAAAAAAATACTGCACAGGTGAACACCACTAACCTTATCGACAGAGGCAGCAGGATATGTTTGTGTCTATGTATATATATAAATAAAGTTTGTCTATAGGCATGCACACACAGAGTCTTTTAATAAGCCTTGACTTCTTTTAGAGTAAGATTTCCAGGTCCTAATTATTGCCTCAAATGTTAAAATAGGCAAGCGTGTAATGTAACTTAACCAAGTTGATATTCTTGCTTTCCCCTCATGAAATTATCCTTTAAATAAAACCTTTTTATTGCATTCTCCATGGCACACCTGTTCAATTTTCCTTGGTCCCCATGACACACAATGATGCTCCAGCAATACTCTGGGGATGATGTGACAATATATTGGCATAGGTCCTCGAAAGAAAAAACTTGCATAGAAAGATTAGCTTGATATTAGAACTTTTGGCTGTGCTGACTAATTGTGGTTTGCTCATGAATGCAGATTTGCTAAGAAAGTTCCTAGTATGCACTATATATTGGAACTGCTTAACACCAAACATCAACTGAGATTATTCCAGTATGTTGTTTGATCCCATATGATCTCACACAGCCTAAACTCATAGTGACTTCAATAGAATTTTACCTCAATTGCAAATTTCTGGCCAATATGTGTGCTTGAGCACTACCATAAAAACTACTAGTTGCAAAGGGCATAGGCTAAAGAGGAAAACAAATCTTTATTTGATAACTGTTTTTTTTTTTCCCCAAAAAAGATAAAAGTGGTTCCACAGATAAGTGAGAGAAAGAATAATCAAACCTGCGGACTAAAATATTTTACATACCCACACCTCTTTGAAGATAACTTACTCATAATCATTTCAGCCATTGCCTTCTCCTTGTAATATTCCCTGGTTTAATTACTGAGAATAGAAGACTTCTGAGTCTCCAGCATTAGCAGAATCACACCAAAATGCAGCTGCTTTATGGTCAGTTTTCCATTTCTAGCATCTCTCTGAGCATCTGTGCACAATGTTAGCGATTACAAGTTGTACCATTCATTCCCCAGCAGGAGAAACAGTGCCAGAAATTCTGCTGTGTGTTTTGCTTGGCAAAAAATAGAGTCCCTCTGGAAAAAGAAAAGGGAAGGAAAGTGGAAAGAAAAGAAGGTACCACAGTCTCTTACATTTTTTTACCCTTGTTCAGAAAAAATTTCTGAGTGCAAGCAGGCAAGAACAATCCCTACACAGTCCTAACTTTCAGGCAGAACAATAGCAGGATTTAACTGTGGCCATACACCATGTTATGGCATAACTACAACTAGCTGACAGACAACGTTTCTGGTTAATTTTATTTTTTTCCTCCAATCTTCAAAATACTTGAACATTGGAGTAGAAATCAAAGAACATCTGTTTTTTCTATCAGACTTATAGTTTTGGAAAGATCTGAGGATTCATTTTAAATTTGTCAGAGAATTTCAAACACAGAAAACATTTTTGGACCACAGTGCCTAGCAATGACACTACCTAGCGACAGATAGCAGAAAAAATTATCTTATTTTTTAAAATAAAAGTAAGGCAGTGATCATGTAACAGTTACTTATGCTACTTTGCATATTCATTGTAAATATCTTTCTGTAAAAACAATCTGCAATTTCTTCTATTTTACTAGAGTCCAAATTTTGAGAAGATTTTGTGGAAATAAAATTTTCAGAGATGTTATACTGTCATTTGAGAGTTTCCAAGTACACTCTACTGCCTTCCTAAAGCCAATCACATTCCTTCAGTTTAAAAATGCAGGAAGATCCCTATGGTGACAGGTGTAGCATACAGTGATAGAGCTAATTTTTCCTTTATTTCATACAAAAGAATTGCCAATAGAAATTAAAGCTCTCTGTGTATACGTCTCTAATGAAATACCCCATGAATGAACATACTTCGTCCATCCAGCAACAATTTTAGACTACCTTACAGTGTATTATCTTTCTTAAAGGTTTTTGTTTGCTTGTTTTTATGCTTCTGTTCGAATGCACAGCATCAATGGGACAACAGATTTCAAACGGGCACACCTTGGATAACCTAGTCTGTCCTCACAGGATCTTCGCAGTAAAAAAAATAAATCTGTTAAAAACTGTGTTCAAGGAGTCCACCTCTGCTGCTGTAGAAGGAGAGTAAAGCCACCAGGGAGTGCCAGGCCAGCAGAGCCAGGCAGCAAACCCCACGGGTGTGAGGGTGCACGGGGAACCCGGGCTGCCCTGGCTTGTACTCGGGTTCAAAGGAGCATTCACACAGGTTCGGAACAGAGCAACTGGAATGACGGCGTAAAGACACAACTGACTCCTGGCCTCCCCACAGGAAAAGCCTGGCCAGCCTAAAGAATCAGAGGACTCTGTCTTTAGTCTTTTTAATTAGCTGGTTTTCCTCAGTACCCTTTTAATTATTTTTACATGGCACCCACTAGGGAGGCTGCACGGAATTCATTTTTCTTCAGGGGAGAGAGATCTTGGGGCCCCTGGCAGCATCCCTCTAGTTTGCTTTCTCTGAGACTGGCCTCTTTACTGGTGGAATCAGGCAGGACCATGGGAGTTAATAAGCAGTTGGCCAGATGGTGCCTGTCCAAAGGTGTTGGCTTCGTAGACAACTGGAACTTCTCTTTGGGAATAAATCAGTGATACAGGAGAGCCAGACTGCATTTCAATCAAGCACAGGCAGACAGACTATTAGTGGAGATAATTACCTCTGGGCTTTTTTTTTTTGTTGGCTTGGGGTTATTGGGTTTTTTTGCCCCCTCTTTCTTCCTCAAAACCAGTAGATGCAGACCCAGGGAGTGACAAACAAAGGATCCCCCAGGCTAAGAAGAACATTCTTCCAAATGCTAAAAGCAGAAAGCTAAGTGTTATTTATTCAGATGCTATGAGCACTCGCAGCCCCACTGTTAAGTTAATACCTATGTAATAACAAAATGGCACGCACCAATAAAAGCTTTTGATATCATAACAAAGACAACTTAAAGGCATACACTGTTGGTCTTGTGTTAATGAGCACTGTGAGCATTATCATAAGACACTTCAAATGCTGATGATGCAGCCTTGGACCACAGCAAGAGCTATGTTACTACTGTCTCAACCAACTTCCTGTTGATGTTCCAAAATGGAAAACCTTTCAGTGCAGCTCAGGCCTGAAGGATCTACTGACACATCCAAACATACAATGTCACTGAGTCGAATTTAACATCAGAAAAACATTTACGTGGCTACAAAAGAATACTTCTGCCAACGAAGTATTAAGTAAATAGGATAAGACTGAATATTTTTTCCTCAGAAAAAAATGACAGTTCAGATAGTAACTAGGAGTCAGAGTTTGTTTTCCTTTTTGACCACAGATATCACAATATTCATTTCTTTTATAGCCCCTGCTCCACCACTCTAAAAGGCGTAACACACGTTATCTAAGTGTGGTGTCTTTGGGCTACAGACCTCAAGAATCCTCAGAAGTAACAGTAATTGGAGCTACCAAGAAACTCAACGCTAATGTGCTGACGGTACAAAGTCAAAGTAAGGACTTGCATGAACTTTCTTTACCCATTCCTTGAAACAATCTGGAACCAATTTGCTATTCCAGAAAGTTCCCTCTGCCTGTAAACACATGCCTTCTTTCAGAAAGTTCCCTTTTTAGGCAACACTAGGATCTCTTCCAGCTATCCCACTGACACCACTCCACAAAAGGTGTTTGCACTTGGAGAGACGATGGGCGAGTTCCCTCAGATCTGCAGCCATCGAATCCCACAGTACAGAAGACCCTTCCATCCCATAGCACAACCATGTAAGCCTGCTATACTTTTTTACTGTTGTTAAGAAAATAGATCAATTAAATAGTCCGAGGGTAGCATAGTGGTTCCTCTCAAGTAGCGAGAGGTTAACTGCTCTTTACTATCTGAAAGGACTTCTGGAGTCACAGGCTTCTGCGCAAGAACAGGTTCTTTGAGTACAGACTGCTCTGCCAGTATTGAGGCCAACAACGGAACGCAATGGCTCCGATGCATTCCAAATTCACACTGTTCCCTGCTGCATCATGTATTTAGGTTCCCACATGCAGAGCCTAGCTGCAGTGCACACATCTTTCCAGGAGAAGTAGGGGAAAAAAAAAAAAAAAAGGCTCTCTCCTCAAGTAGCTTGGCAAACAGCTTCATTCCACAGAGCCAGTGCAAGGACTGAACCCCAGATTATTTAGAAATCCTAAGGATTCTTTTTTTATTTTTTTTTTGCGCAGTACTAGGCTAATATGAACAGCCTTTTCAGAGTCTTCACTGAGAAGTGCAAACTGAAAGCTGCTTTGCAGTCCCCACATCTATACTTCTTTAAAAGCATCTCTCTCATCTGAGAAACTAGTGACACTATTTTCAGTTCAAGCTGCCTTCACTTGAGTTTCTCATGCAAGATTCACAGTAGATAATGCAGTGTTGATAATTTAATTGTTTATGTCCAAAACTGCTATCAGCTAGAATAGACATACAGAGAATGTCCCTACAGTGAATGCAGAAAACATTTTCTGCATTGTCAAGTAAATCCTCCATCCAGATGACCTATGAATAGCATCATTTGTGAAAAGCACAAAACCAGAAAACCCACTAGCACACTTTTCTATGCTTTCATGTCCTGACACTCTTCTCCTCATACTAACCCCTGTCCCCATCTGTGTAATGCCAATCACAGTATAAAAATTCAACTGTAGATACACCCTTGGAGTCCACAATAACAGAAGTTTTGCATGACTGCATTAATAAGTTACAAATCTGTGATTTGTCTCCTTTTTTCCCCAGCTCTGAAAAATGGACGTGTCACATGTTCATTAATGCCATTCACTCCATTTAAAAATCCCATATAGATTTATCTGCTTTCTGTTTGCAATTATATCCCTAAAACACTACAGGCTGTGGTCTTTAAATAACAAAATTCAAGCACTGGGGGGAAGAAAACAAACAAAACAAAAAAGTCACACAGAGAAAATTATTAGATAAAACACCCTGCAGCAAGACCTGTGTTCCTCAGTTTCTCATCACCTGCAGTTTTCTTTTCCTAACAGCACTTGAGTAACTCCCCAACTGAAACAGCAGTATGGATGCAGACCACCAGGCTTGCATCTTCATGTAATTAAGGTAATGCCTCTGCTCTGTTTATTCACTCTGCCATACCATACGTACAAACAGCACAACAACAGGATTAGTCTGCCCACCTTTGACATCTTGTACATTATAGAATCATTGAATCACAGGCTCATTCAGGTGGGAAGGGACCTCTGGAAGCCTCTAGTTCAACTAGCTGCTCAAAAGGTCAGCTGGAATCAGACCAGCTTACTCAGGGCTTTGTCCAATTGAGTCTTGAAAACCTCCAGGGATGGAGGCTTCACATCCTTTCTAAGCAACCTGTTCCACTCCTTGGCTGTTCTCATGGGGAAAGAGATGAGCCCGCACTTCCCTGAATTGCACTTCTAACTGTTTCTGAAGATTGGTACAACATTTGCCTTTCTCCAGCCATTGGGGCTCTTCGCCAATCTCCACAACCATTCAAGGATGACAGAATGCAGCATTGTATCGACACAAACCACCTCTCTCAGCAGCCTTGGATGCCGCCTGTTTTGTCCCATTGACTTGCATGGATCAAGGTCTCTCAAGAAATACCTGATTCTGTAGTTGTCCCCTGATGGGACTCCTTGTCCTTCTTGAACACTTTCATTATGCTCTGAGGCCTGTGAGGCTTCATTAGTGAGGGCTGAGGCAGAAGCACCTCAGGCTTAAGGTGTGTCCCTTGCCACTAATTCACCCACCCTACTCAGCAACAGGCCCAGAATTTCCTTGTTCAGACCTTTCCTACTAAGTGAGCCAGCAGACGTGTGGTTCTTAGTTGCTGGCCGGGGTTAAACCACGACACTTTCAGCAGATTTAAGAGGTTCAGCCTGTGAGCTAGAGACTTCCTCAAGTTGTCCAAAGACTTTGTATGCTTCCTCATCATCAGATGATGATCTGTAACAAACTCCCATCCTGATGTGCCCTGTACTGGCCTATCCCCTTATCACGACCCACAAGCTCTTAACTTGCCTGTCCTCTGTCCCACAAAGAGTTTCACATATTCCAACTGCTTTTTCACCGAGAGGGAAATTCCTTTGGTTCCATCTTTTCTGAAGAACCTGTATTTGTTCGTTGCAGCACTCATCGTGCAAGCTGTCCCACCATAGTGAAGTTATTCCAAGAGTGTTGTAGCTGTGAGACCACACAGAGTTCTACTTCCTCTTTTCACTCTACAGAACCATCCCTGAGATCACTCTTGCAACTGTCACACTGCATCATTTGCTTCTCACCCCTGTCCACCTCATTGTTTACAGCTCTCTTCACCAGGTTTTCCAGCCTGTTGGCAGAGATGATCTTGCCCCACTAAGTTGGGTGGATCTCATCCCATCCCAGCATTCTTTAACTCTCAGAGGTTTCCATGATTGCAAAAGCCAAATCCTTCTCAAACACCCCAACTGAACATCCTGATGTTGACTCACAGGATTCATCAACTCCTCTCAAAGCTTTTCACCTTCACAGACAAAAAAAAAAAAAAAAAAACAACCAACCACACGGAGCTCCACACACTCTACCCTCGCCCCAGAGCCTTGCGGCCATTCTTGGTACGCCCAGCATCCCCCTGGCAGTAACACTGGTGCTTAGATGGATGAACAGCAGGAGGTGACAGAAGCCTCAACAGACCTTCCACAGCATCCCAGGCCTAAGCAACTGGTGAGAAGCAAACACCCTAAGAAGGCTTCAGGTCAATATGGTATATAGGTGCCTCCATCCCACACACAAGAGATTCTCCAACAGCTACAACTCTCCTTTTTCCTTTTGTGCAGAAATGTATCTGAAGCTCAGCTGTCTCTGATACCTCCGCTGAAGACAAGTCACCTTCCTACTTTATTTCCAGGACACTGCATCCGTTCTGCAACTGCAGCATAAGCCTGCTGTAGGTGCAGAATTTCAGGGCTTCGTGACAGCATTCCAGAATAGTGCAGAAGACAAGCAACCAATTAAAAGACAGAACTAGTTTCCTCAATACAGTTTTTGTTTAAAAAAAAAAAAAAAAGAGACTTGATATTTGTATGTAAGGAACTCAAAGGATAAAAGTATTTGCTCAATTAGAAAACAAAGCATTTGCAGCTTCCAAGAGCCTGCACAAATCTCTCCCAATGAGGGATTCTGCAAGAACAGTAACAGAAGATTCCCCCATCCGAACAAGTTTTAGTAATCACTGTTTGAGTCCCAAGCTTTGTACATCCAATTTAAGAAAAGCATTCTCCCCATCTTGCAACAAGTCATAAACAATTGGTTTGTTACACCTCAGCAGCCCCATTATCTTCAAAATATGTGCTGGCTAACGCCAGTACAATCGTTTTGTCTGTAATGAATTTCCATGGATAAAAGAGGCTGGAACAGAGCAAGCACTCTGCTGATGGAAACAGACCGAATCACACAGCTCACTCCACCACGGTCACATTCAGTACTGAAGCTGCAGCCAGAACATCAGTGGATACCTCAACACTTCCTCAACGTTCTACCACCATTAACCGTGACCAAAGCTACACAGAAACAAATGATTAAAAATATGCCTTTTTATCTGAGACCACAGATGTCGGAATTTTATACCAGATCTGGTCACGTTAATGACCAGAACTAATTTCGAAAAATCTAGGAATGAAACTTGTAACAGAAATATATTGTACAGCCTTTACTTCAAACAATAATAACCACTATATTACCTCCCAATGATATTGAGGGTTTCCTTTTGCTTTCTGACTAGACATAGTGATCTGTGAACACCAGATTTCATTACAAGTTCCTCCCATCACACTACAAAACTGTTAACAAGCTCAGCTAGGTAAACAATGCAATTTTAGTGTAATTCTTGGCTGCATGTTATCCAAGGTATAGATGGCTTTTTTAGTGCAAAATAATTACATGCAGTCGAGCCCTTATTTATACACCTATTCTAACAATCATTTAGTAGACAATGTTAACTTAGATAGCATCACTTCAATAGCTTTATATTCTACTTATGCAGCTAAAAATTACATGGGTCCAAGGCATCTGAAACTGTCAGAGTAAATCAGCAGAATGGTCCAAAAGGTCAAAGAACTGGTCTGAAACTGGAGGCCATGTAAGACAATCATTGGCATGGCTTTTTGCAGCTAGAGCACAGACTAGAAGCATTCTGCTCATCAGTTTCAACCTGTGCAGGAATATCAATTACTTAGTAAGGATAGCCCTTACCTTGTTGTTTCAAAAGTGAGGAGTGATAACAGCATATGTTGATTTTCTTATCCTTCTCACAAAAATCAGTCACAATTTAAAATAAAAAGTAACCTTGCAACTTGCAGAGAAAAGGGCATTTATTTACCAGAATACTTTGAAGGTGTGAGATTCAGTTTAACAATAACAACAGGTATATTAAATAATAAAGCTTTAGAAAATATATGTAATTAGATGACAACATAGTCATTTAAGCAGGTATTTCTATTGAATCTTTGCTAGACTCCATACTTGTCACCAAATTGGATATCATCCCATGGTACGCATTATAAATGAGAAGATTCATTTCATGAGGTTTATAACCAGTGACTGGAATTATAATCAACAATATATATTAGTGTCTTCTAATATTTACAATATTTTGGAGTCAATTTGGACCTCATGCTAGTTTCATATGACAGTAACTCCCATCTTTGTACAGACTCCTGGCTGGGGTAGGTTAGAATAGAGCCTCTAATTTTATATGAAGCATTATGGGGCTCAAATTTGTGTTTTTATTGTACACGCTAGTGTCAGACTATTTGCATACTACAAGGCATTCTCAAAAAAAATGAAAAGTTTTGGGTTTGATTGCATTGGTTTTTTTAATGGGCTACCATCACTAACAAATGGCAATCCTTCCACCTAGATAAAGCTGCAAGTCATTTACTTCCTTAGCCCCCCACAAACAACAAAGTAATGAGACTATGTCTTTTTGAAGCTGAATGATGCAATACATACAGCAATTCTGGCTCTCTTCTGCCAGTTTGATTTTAAAAAAATAGATATATTTTCTTACATCTGCCATTGAATCCTACCAAGAAGTTTCTCCATTTCTCTCAGCAGGAGATGTCCCCACCTCCAACAGCTGTAATTATTTAAAATTTATGACAGCAACCTTATCCCATATGTACCTACAGAAGTTTTCTATCATACACATCAGGTGCATTCTCTGTTTACATGTCAAAGACACAGTAAAATTTTATCTAAAGGTCCATAAAAGTAACAAGAAGACTTCTACAAAGTCTGCATCCCTACAGAAACTTAGGGGCGGGGGTGTGGAGGGGGGAGAACTGTCTCACATGCCACACGTTCAGACATTGGGCTGCATCTAGAGTAACTGAAAAGCAGAGTTTCTTGTTCACAGGAAATGCCAGACTTCAACATGAGCAAAACTAAAATCTGGGAGTATTAACCTCTCTGCAAATCAGAAATTTAATTAAAAATTGAGTCATATTGGCCACTGAATACTTCCTGCACTCTGCAGAGTCTCAGTGAAATTAAGCTTTGTTAATTTTCCTTCTCCTCCTTAAATATCTGCTATCATATTACATATTATTCTAGATTTCATGATGAGCTTCATTGGCTCCCAAAATCTACACCTTTCAGTCAGCCCCATTAGGCATACTGTCCCAGAATCACTGACCTTGGGAACACTTCCAACATTTACCATTCCTCAATTCCCGCCTCTGAGACCCCTGGACCGCCAAGCTCCGTTCTACAGAGACAAAGCCAAGCCTATGTGAGAACCAATCTCATTTGGTTGCTGGCACGGGAGCCAAAAGTGTGGAAATTCTAGTTGAGCTATCCAATCTGATAGCTCTGCAAATGTTTGCCATCTCTGAAAAAGTCTGCTAAGCAGGTTTGCTGCACAGCAACAAAAGCTGGAATCCCAACAAGCAGAGTGCCACAAGACCAATGAAGCAATGCTTTCAAGATCCTCACCTCAAAAGCAGAACTAAGAGATGGTCAATTCTGACCTAAACACCACAAGACTTCATGGCAACTCTACCTCAGACCCCGCTGAACTGAAATTCCACTGACCTAAAAACGTTGCAAAGAAAACATTCCAGGCTTAACATGGTGACATTCTTCTGACCATATCCAGTTTCATCTGTTTATCTCTAAATATTCATCCACACTCAGCAGCACCTTGTCTCAGCGTGTCATTTTCTGCACATTGATCCTCTACGCTGAGCAGAAGAGAGAAGGAAATAAACCTTTGTGAACAGAAAAAAGTTTCTGAACAAATAACCATGAATTAGCTGAGCTACGTAACCCACTGTGTTCAGCTCAGGTCCAGTCCAAGCTATGAAGTCTAGGGCTGATTATTACACACAGGTGGGAGACAAGGAACAACAAGAACAACATTCAAATGTTATTTAGGGATTACAATAAATTCAATCTATGTCACCCATTAAACTAATTGATAGCGTATCTAAGATTGTCAATGCAACAAGTTACTGTGGAAGCTGGAAGTGGAGGGAAGCATTCTCATCTCTGAAGAGTTCTTTGGCTTGATGGGATAAAAAGTAGCTTCACAAGTATGAAAAGGAAGTACAGCAGAACTATATGTACTCCAAGAAACTTGAAGCATTTATACTATTACAAGCAGTGATATTGTCTAGGCCACTAAAATATGTTGAAACATTTAGCTAAAGACACTGGTTGTTTCTTTTCTTGTTACTATAACCATAAATCTAGAGTATTTCCACTGAAGTCAGAGTTTCTGCATAGCAGTGCCAAGAGAGTACAAGAATATCATTATCTTACAAAAATTCTTTAACTTTTCCCCAAGTTGAAAGCTGTAGTTGAAAAATAAAAAAACCAGCCATAATCATACAGTAGAAATCCATAACGACATCAACATCTCATGATCAGAATATGAAGGGCAAGAATGACTCAGCATGAAGACACAAAGGTAGGAAAAAAAAAAACCAGCACACGATTACTATAAAGGAAGAGATCAACAAAACAGAAGAAGCTATAAGCTTCTGATAAACCATAAGCCAACTCAGAACAACCATTTCATACTCAGGGGCCAAGGCAAAGAAAGAATAAATATTTTTGCTTTTACAGAAGACTTTGTAGCAAACCCATGACCAGTCTGAAATGGGATGAATATAAAAAACACTGAAACTTCATACTTAAAATAAACATAGAAGGTCAGTTGATCAGAAAAACACAGAAGCTGTTAAGCCATATGCCAAGTAAAACACCTTCTCCTTCAAGCCAGAGATTTAGGGGGAAGGGGAAAAAGAAAATATGACTTGGTGGCTAGCCATTGTAAAAAGTGAACAGCAACAAAAAAAAAAAGTTGATGTCTTGGCCTTAAAAAGGAGGTTTACAGCACAGCCCCTCATATTCAGCAAAAGGAAAAAAAAAAGAAAAAACCAAAACCATTTTAGACTGTAGGGTCATAAATAAATTGCTGAGACATCAACTAAGGTGAAGGCCTTTATGAAGGAAAAGAGAAAGGCTGAAGGCTAAATTCTAGTTACATCAAAACAAGGAAAATTAGTTTCCTTGAATATAGATCAATAACTGAAGCAAAGGCTATGGAGGCATGAGCTGGAATCTTTCACGTCATTTGCAGACTTGGCCAGGGATGCCAAAGGACTTAAAAGAAAAATTATTAAATTCTTTGCTGACCAATAAAATCGGACAACTCTAATGTCTCCTTGTATGCTTTCTTCTTGAAACCTCCCATCTCCAATTTGTATTATTTACCTTAACCCACACTGTCATCTGTCAGCTGGGTTCTCAGAGCAATTTAAGTGAACTGGTGTATCCTCACTAGGCAACCACGCTCAAAAGGACACCACTGTTTTCCACATTCCTCAACTATTCCCTAGGCACAAACACAGCTCTTCACTTACTGCATTCATATGCGGCTTCTCCTGCACTGGGTTTGATTCTCCACTACTGGCTTCCAGGAAGCAATGCCACCACTGAGCAACCCGGGCTCCCAGTATGATAAAGTGCCCCACTTTGCTCCCTTCAACAGAGGGTATCTTCTCTATAGCATCTAGAGAACAAGCAAAGATGGTTTTTATATGGCTGGACCATCAATGCATGCCCTAGAACCAGCACTTTTGAAGGTTTATTAATCATCCCCTGAACCAGAAACAAATAGAAAAGCGTTTAACAGCATCTGAAACACTAAGAGTAGCAGATTTTATAAGGTAGGCAGAAGTCACAGAAATGCAGGTAAATGCCTTAAACAGCACAAAGGTTTGCTCAAAAAGAACCACAGCATGAGTCAGTCTCAAAATGTAGGTTTAAAACAAGTTTGCTGATTTCAGTAAGTGGCAGAGCCTTTAAAGGGGATTCCACTGTTTATACCTGGAATTAAAAATACAAGCCACCATAAGACTTTTAGCCATAAGAACAGAGTATATGGGAGGGGACTGGCGTTCTGGCAAAGGTGTCTAATATGCAACCTCAGAAATTAGTAAGGGAGTCCAAGTCATGCCATATAGTAAAACAGCATTCAGAAGCCTCCCTTAAGCAAAACTGTAGACAGTGAGCTACTTTGACTGTACAAGAAGAGAGCTTCTCTTTAAAATTCTTTTACAAAACATCTTTTTCTTCTGGAATTCCTTTCCAAATACTCTCGGGCTGGTTAAGAATCCTCCTCAAGTGCCAGATGCAAAGAGTTAATATAGGAGACTTTCTCTTCAACTGTTTCAATACACCATAAAAGGGCCCAAGTAACATTTTCGGCCTCTTCATGCAACGTAAGTCTCTATCAGTCTCTATCTATTTCAGTGGGATGATTCTGCAAATAAGCCCATGAATGCCTACCTTCACTCACATGAATAGTTAACAGTTAAGTCCTGCAATGCATAAAGGTATGCCTTTTTAAACCACGCAGGGGAAACGGACTTACTACAATCACCATATTTACTTGCCTTGAGTCTTCTGAATAAAAGACGAGGCCGTATTGAGACATACCTTTTATAACTACATTCAAAGAACTGCTGCTTTGATCTAAGTCTCTCCTCTACAGTTCCACTACTTGCATATCCAAGTTCCTCGCACAGCGATGTCCTCGTGATGCACGGAAACAGCACTGTCCCCTTTCCACATGACAGACTCAGATGAGCTTTTCAAGGTGGTGGATCACAGCAGCACAGTGTTCTTCACCAGACACTCCTCTAAAAGGAGGCTTTTTTTTTTTTTCTTTCCCCCTCCCCTACAGCATCAGGAAAGGGTTTAACACAAACAGCATTTCTTAAGCTAGAGTGTCCTGTGCTCTCCCTGTTTCAAACATTCAGGTCGCTGATGTCTCAGGTACTTGTGTATCCCCAGAAGAGGAGGGTTTCTGATTTTATTAGCCTACACACAGAATCCAGAGTTTATCAGTGGGTGTAGGGCAAAACCATACATATTAAAATGAAGGCTTAAACAGTAATTCTGCTTTCACTAGAAACAAGGAAAAAATCTTCACTGATTTCACTGTGTTGCTGCCAGATTACACCCTTCCATTCTATTATCTGCCTCCTGTACCCAGAACTCTGCCAGTAACATTTGATAGCATCTCTACAAAGTTGTAAGGGCTGCAGAGACTTTTCTGCTGATTTTCAGACAGATATTTGCAATGAACACAGACAATCAGCTATCCTTGAGTTCAGCCAACTGAGCTCTCTCATATTACTGAGGTATTGTATTCCTACCACCAGAAGCAGGGCTAGGGCCTGGAAAAGAGACTTTGGCATTTGATCAGTCTCCAAAAATACTGTCAGAACTATTGTCATAGTTTCATATTTTACTACTATAATCTGAATTTGGAATAACCAGGAGTAACAGAATATCTACAAAATTACTATATGCTAAATATTATGCTAAAAATTGTAGTGTCTCCCTCACAAGAGGATCAGCTTTCTAGAAATATCTAGCACAACACAAAATAATACACACTGCAAAACCTAAGTAAACCGCAAATGAGTTATAAAAGACACATATTCCAATGCTTATTAATTGATATGAAAAATATTTGCAATACATAGCATTAAAAAGCCAAGTATCTAGATTGCAGAATTAGAAGGTGTTTTATGTATCAAATATTGCCAAACATAAAGGAATAATATTTAGAAACACAATAAAAGAAAGTTTAATAGCTTTAAAACTGGAAGAACCAAGGACCTTTCCCTTAAAAATATTCCCTGTTGCAACAGCAGAGCTTGTGCTACATTATTTTAAAAAAAAAACAAACAACAAACTCAGGTTTTGCAAAAAAATTATTTTTATGAAAGTTGTTACTTACCATCTTCTTCATGTAATTAAATGCTGGAGTATCTAAAAAAGCCTGTTATTCTGCTGCTGCAGTACTGAAGACTCCCATTTGTGCATAATGGTCCAAACTCCACAGTTTTTGCACAACTACTGGTCAGATAAACCCCTCACTGAATAGAACCTCTGCTGTAGTAAAAAAGAGAAGAATCTATCCCAGGAAGTAATAGAAATTAAAATACCACTAATTTAAGAAGACAACAGAGAAGGGAATCACAAAGGTGCTTAAAACATTGGTTTGCCCTTCACTGTGCTTGGTGAACTGAGTTGCAGAGGTTTTTAATGAGGATTGATGACCAGCTGGGGTTAATAGCCCTCAGCTGCACCTCAGGCCATTAACTCCTCCCTATCAGTTATTAATCCCCAGAAAATACCCTCTACCTCTCTCTTTGTTGCTTAATCATAAGTAGCAAGAGATGATCAACCAGTCAAGATCCTGGCATGGTGTGAATGCTCCTGTTCCTGCCTCTTCACACAGCATGTCTCATGTTGTAGAACAAGCTACTCAGATATTACCCCAATGAGCTCACAAAAGGATGAAGAGACACACGTGAACACGAGAGAAAATAAGCATTTTGTCTGGTGACCGCATTTCATATTTCTTCTTTAGAATAAACATAGTATTTATAGCTTGTATACTTTGTGGAATTATACAAATCCGTTTGCAACCCCACTGCTATTAGACTACTGGGGGCTCTTTTCTTTGCAGTTCTTGGGCATATAATGGGGATAGTGTTCTTATTACTGCTGTTTTTAAAGCAAGAAAGTACCAAGTAGATGTTATAACATACAGCCTGAGAAGTAAAAGCACTGTGGTCAGCCTAAGACACTGCATCCAAGAGGTGCATAGAAACACAGAATCAAAAGGCTGGAACCTCGCACTTTCTCTTGGAAAGAGCAGCCTCAAAGGAGAGTCAGTCCACCCCCACCCCTGATTTTCCCCTGAAACAGCTGGTTTGGATCACTCTCAAGCACATATGTTAGCAGAGGATAATCAGAGAGTTTGTGCATGGAGTTAACATAAGACTAAGAACACTATCTTTCTGTGTTAATTTTGTTGCACTCTGGAAACAAAATTTTCCACTCTGGAAACAAAATTTCTGAGAACGGTGATCAGGACATATCTAAGTAATATACTTTAATTCATACCTATTGAGTTCACCCACTCTGAAAGATAACATACAAATACACAAATAAGAGATCTGAAGGTCATCTGTCTTGACTACATCTTCAGTGAGTAACCCTACATCCTCTTGCAGCGTCATTTTATATTAGTCTCACAGAAATAGCAAAGAGGGATTACTTTTCTATTTCATTTTTTCCCTTTCCAGTATATTTGAACTGCCCATGTCATGAGGCTTGTGGGCCACTGCCGTTTTTTAAATGGACGAATAAATTATGTCCTCCCGTCTTTGTGAAAACTTTTACAGGTAAAAGAAACTGTAACTTCCATCCCATGAACAATCCCGTTTATTTCAATGGGAACATCAGTGTCAATAAATGCTTGAAAAATTCCAGTCTTCTGGGGACAGGCAGTACCTCAATCCTCAAAGGCTACAAGATGTTGATCACTGTTATTCTCTTTAAAGGGAATAAGATCACATTGAGCTTCAGACCAAAATATAAATCCTTTCAGGTCACATTTACCAATGATCCATGGTGATATAAATTAAATCAATTACATCTTTTATTTGTATACAAATCATAAGTTAAATGAATGTTCTGCTGCCCTACTTAAACGTAATTATCTATAAACACACACAACACTTCTTGTGCTCCTTCTTATGACAATGTCATATATTCTTAGTTACAGGCAGGACAGATTTTGAACATTCAGTAGAATAACCCCCATTTAGAAAGTTAGATCTGAAAACCAACATTTGCTCAATGAAAGTTCTCCCAAGAGCTGGGCGCTGTCAAAATTAGCAGAAGGATCAAGATAAAGGTTATAAAAATAGGTAGTTTATTTAATTTCAGAACAGCTTGTTTAGGTCCTTACACCACCTCAGCTGTAACAACATTTTCACCAACTTCAATAGGCTTTGGATCAGGCTTTGAGTTGGAATGGCAGTTGATGATAATAGTAGGAGTGTGTAGACTGATGCCAACGGGCTTTGAATTGGTCCATTATTATGAAAGCTGTTTACAAAGACTGAATAAGTAATCCACACTGTGCTATATACACTACCTCACTACTCAAAATAATTAGGCTAGTGTGGCTTATTGACACACTGTTTTTACTGTTTGCACAGCCACTTGAATGTCTTGGTGAACATCTTCTAAAACAAATTTTAAATTTTTTTTCAATTTGAAAATCCAAAGATTTTCATGGGGTTTATTAAAAAAATATACGATGGGACCTCTCTTCCTCCTACACTAGTTTCTTTTAACCTAATAGCCAAGCTAATCCTGATGAAACATCTTTACATCAACTGCTTATGTTTTACAGAATGTTTTTTTCCCTAATTAATTGAATCATATACATCATAGTCACATTTATTAAGTTTTGTTAATTATTAGGTACATTCTCACACATAAGATTTTAAAGATTTGTTTAATGTCATATCTATATATAGTAGACAATTAAATCATTATATTCATTAAAGTTACTCATTTAATTCCTTTGCTTGGCAGTAGGAGATGAAACTATGAATACATGTTTCAGTGCACTTTAATACTAAAAGCACAGGTTGCAAGCAGTGATAAATGTACATTTTTAAGGATCACTTGTGAAGTGTGCTGGACTTACGTCAGATTCGGAACCCTTCTGTTCCTACAAAAGATTTACAGAATATGAGAGACTCCTACTCAGCTATTGTGCTTGCCTCTTAGAATGGGGATTAAATAAGCAGTTATTAGTCACCTTAACTTTTGCACCACCTTTTTTGTAAAATACATACTTCAACTCAACTGATCATCAGAATGGGCTTCTACAGAGATTGCTGACTAAAATTTCTTGATTTATTTTATTTAATATTAGTTCACAATGGTCTCTCCTATCTTTAAAGGATATAAATATATTATGAAACAATACTCCTGAGTAACCACTATAATATAAACAAGTTTGTTTTCATGTCATTATAATGACCATAAGCATTCATGAGCTAATTGTTCATGCGGACATCTATCAAACATATAATAGATGGTGATCACAAACCACTGCATACAGTTTTTCAGAAACCTCTCGAGGGGGTTTTGGTCACTAGCATTCATAATTCACAAACAAGCCAATCTAGGAATTAAAGTTAGCAGCTGAGGGAGAGTAAATTCTAGAAGATAAGTCTGCTCATAGTTCATGGGAAAAGATGGACATAGGGCAGTTAAGCCCACTGTAGATCTTTGGACAACGGTGTGTATACTTGGGAATGGTTCCTAACTCCTGGTTTCAGATGCCACCTTATCCCATGGTCCAACTCCATAGCAGGTTGAAACCAGGCACGCATGATCTCTTCTCCCATTCTGCCCCAATTACAGGAAGGAACCTGACTTTCTTGGCCAGAGAGACACAACAATATGCTCCAACTAGATCCCTAATTCAGACAAACCAATCTTATGGCTTGGACACATGCCACATCATATACTCAGCTCATCTCCGAGGTCACAGGAGATAGGACAAGGGGAAACGGCCTCAAGTTGCACCAGGGGAGGTTTAGATTGGATATTAGGAAAAATTTCTTCATGGAAAGGGTTATCGGGCATTGGAATAGGCTGCCCAGGGAAGCGGTTGAGGCACCATCCCTGGAGGTGTTCAGGTATCGGGTTGACATGGTCCTTAGGAATATGGTTTAGTGATTTTTATTGCCTTTTTTTTTTGTCAGAGTTCAGTTGATGGTTGGACTAGATGATCTTTAAGGTCCCTTCCAACCTAGACGATTCTATGTTGGTTAGATGCAGCCTTTCTTCTTAAAAGCACAGCTTATAGATAACACACTTCTAAATTAGATCCCTTAAGTAAATTCTTGCAAGTGGTTGGAATGAATTCAGCCTTAATAGCTAGATTTTTAATATCATTACTTATTAAAAGCAAAGGTTAAGATATATTCATAACTAATTCACTGAAATACAAACCTTAACTTTGGTACAGTCTAACGCTTTTCTATCTTTCTACAGATGATAGTGACAAAAGAGAACAAAATACAACAGTAATATAAAGCAGCCTATAAACAAGATGTATTTTCAACTACAAAACTCGCATGCATTTTTAACATTACAAATGTGGATCTATATTCAATTCTTTAGAACCCAGCTTGCATTTTGAACATAAATTTGCTTCGCCTTACTCACGGGGAGAAGGAAGAAATCTAATCAAATTCTACTGAGTGTTTTCTCTGCTATAATTTAGTGGTAAAACTGGCAGGCTGCCTAACCACGTCAAAAAAGGATACATTTGAAATGCTGTAACTATAAAATAACAAGGAAGCTTTTAGCCACATTCATGTAGTGGAGACTATGAAAATGTTTACTTGTAATGTGGTTAGCATATGAAAAGATTAATCTAACAGGAAAATACATTTTAAAGTTGTGAAATTGTCTTGCTTGATGTATAAATATTTTATGTAAATAAAAGCGGATTTGAGATTCATATAACATTTATATATTTTTAAAACTAAAGGCATAACAACTGACTCTGCAAAACGTTCTTCAGCAATACTCTCACTCTGCTATCTACACTAACGCCTTTATTTGTTTATATTAGCTTTTACCCTAATGAAGATGGCGCCGGTGGTTCTGTCTGGCTAAGCTGCTGACAGGACACCATCAGCCTCGATGGAAGGCATCACCGAGAGAGAGCAGGCGGTTTCTCAGCTCAGTGACTCTGATTGCAAGGCTACGGAGAAAGAAAATTGATGCCAATGGCAGGAATAAGGAAAGGTGACTTTTCCTCAAGACTGTGACTGGAGAAGGTTGAGAAAATCAGGGTGACATGTAGGGATGCTGTTCTAAGTACTTTGAGCTCATTTCCTCAAGCTGTTTTCTTTTTGCCACTTTCTTCATTAAGTGTGTCACCGGAACATAAAAGTCATTTTCTATTCCTGAAGATTTGGAGATAGCTTCTAAATTACATGCCAGAGAGGGGTAAAGGGTCTTACCATAAATGAAAAGTCAGACATTCTTTTTCAGTTCTGATGCAACTTAATTGGATCTTATTTTTATTATTTTTGTTATTTGGGACAATTAACAAATTGTCCCTCACTCAAGAAACACAACAGAATGGCCTGGCAGACTAATGTCCAACGAACAATACCACTTAGTTTTCATAAGACACACTCAGCTCCTACCACAACCATTACTTCTGTAACATAAGGGTAGGATTACTTTGTGGAAGAACCAACACTTTCTACCAAATTTCAAAGCATTTTCAAAAGTTGTGGCAGACAATGAATATCTGAGTCAAGACTCAAAGGAAATACCAACAATTTTACTGCTTTGGTGGCTCAAACTCACAAGTTTGTAAAGAACAGAAATGTGCTATGGCCTAAAGTAAATGACACTTTCTTTGGGAGCAAGACAGCATTAAAACCCAACTGAAGAACAAAATAGTCTATATCTGGGTATTGGGGCATGTGGTGAGTTACTGTATCTCAAATCATAATTATGGCATTAGAAATATTTTTATTAACTGTTGTTAAAAAAGGAAAACTTCTGTGATCCATATAGCTGTTTGATATACTTGTGGATTTTTTAAAAAGCATTCTAACTTAGCATCATAATATAAATTATTTCTCTGTTGTTAAATCTGAATAAAACTTAAAGTGATAAATACAGTGAAGTCTATACAGTCATAAATACAGTGAAGTTTATGGATTTGTGTCACCAAGTTAATAAAATCAAAGACGTTACATCCAAATCGAAATATATTTTCCTGGATGGCTGCACAGCCAAGTTTACATAGTGCAAATTTGTGGCTCATTCTGCCATTGTAAATGCTTGTGAACTTTTGGGGCTGGGAAGAGGGCTTGTGTGTTGACACTAATACACACAAAGAACTGAATGATTCAAGCTTTTTTACAAACCTAACTTTAGACCCTTGGCTGACCTCTCTCCTGATGCACAATCAGAAGCATTCTGCACCACGTTCCCATTTTTTTTTTAAAGGCATGTATGTGAGCCAGTACTGAACTCCAATGAGATGCCTCTGAAAATCAGGTAATGCCCTACCACATATGACTTCGAAAATCTCTCTTAAGCAGTAAGAAAAGCATGGGTTCCAGCTGGGATACAGAAAAGCATACCCTGAGAAAGATCCAGCAAATAGCATCAAACAAAAAACTTCAAAATCTCTTGAAGTATCTTGAAGTACTGAATTTCTACAGTAATTTTACCAAATAGATACTGTACACAAAATAGATGTTCACGGGGTGCAGCTTAACACTTGAAGGAGCAAGAGATTAACACCAACTCTTTCACCCATTATACACAATCTGAAAGGGAGCTGGGGGGGGAGGAAAACAACCACCTGAACAAATAACCTAATTCCCAAGTATAGATCTCTATCAGCCAAACCAAAGATTGTTTTGTTATTAATCAGAATAAGAGAATCAAAAATGAAGTAATTTCTTTCTTTTAAATATCAAATGCATTGAAGCAGCAGTAATTTATTTTTATGTCATTATTTCTTTTGATACTATGCAAAATACCATTTCTAAATGCTGGCTTTCTAAAAACATAACCATTAGGATAGTTGTTACATATTTAATTTCATGCTCCACTCAGCATAAAGCAGTTGAGAGACTGCCAGCCAGAGCAAATTAAGTAACCGGTTAGATAATTTCCTGCTTAATTGAAAGCAGGTAGTTTTTAAAAGTAATAATTGATTTTGTTTCTAATGAGTGTGTAGCTATGTCTTCCTTTTTCTATTCATGTTATTAAACAAGATTGCACTAAACCTTTGTACACCGTTAATGACAGGCACAGGAGGGAAAAAAGTGGAGAATACTGTTTATTTAATATTTTAGATTCCAGTTACTGTAAAAAAAAAAAAAGCACAGCGAAATGACATCCCCGTATTGGTCCTCCACTTCAAGATCATTGCCTCAAGATCTAATCCACGTCAAAAGTTCTTACCTTCATGCTCTTCGGGGGCAAGAAATGAGCCATCAATCTCATCTTAGTTCAAAGGGAAGAAGCATCAACCATCCTAGCAGACAGGAACTGACCTCAGGAAGGAGAAAAAAAGAAAAAACAAAACAAAGAATCAAAAAGGTGTTCTGGAACTACTCCTTTCCTTTTACTTTGAGAAATGGTCACCCTAAAAGAAAGCCATGATGCATAAAGACAGCAGATAAAGAAATCTTTGACTGACACTGTTATATGATTTGATTAAAAAGGACTTAATTCTCCACGACTGTTGAAAAAGCACCTGTCACAAGCAGTTAATTCACTTGAAAATTATTTTTAAAAACAAAAGAATAATTATTCTATTAAAATGTTTGAACAAAATATTTCATTTTCTGATCTAAAGAAAAAAATTAGATGACTGTCCATCTTTTTTTCTTCCACTTCTTTGAAAATTAACAAAAGGGAAAGTACGTTCTACATGCACAGAAAGTATTCCTGCAAGCTTTGTATTACAATCCAATGTTTTGACAAGTTAATATAAGAAATAGTCAAATTCCAGTATGACTCATTTTAGACTCCATCCTCATAACTGTTGAGCACCTGACTGCTTCCCATCCACAGGTGCAGATATATAAGCAACAATTGCCTGAAGTGAGGGATACAAAACAACTTAAGAGTCTAAAATCAGTAACAGATCTGTATAAATACCAGAAGCTACAACATCATATATACATCCACACACAGTAGATTTATAACCACCACAAAATGCTGAGATGATTCTCCCAATGAAAAAATCATTGGTGATTTCATGCTGGTGGGTATTTCCCATATTGCTATTACCAATTATTTCACTGAGACAAGCAAGAGGCAGAGCAAGCAAGAGTTCTGCAGCCTGTCAGGAGCTTGATCCATGCATTACTGAAAGTATTATGTGCAGTTCTAAGTATTTAAATCTGGTACTTATTACACAAATCCTTCCTCTGAATTTACAGTCTTACATGCAAAGATTTAAAAAACGCTCTATCCTCAGAGAACATAATAAAGAGGGATGCAAGGGTATCATAAGATTTGGGGTTATCTTCTTTAGTTTGTGCTAAGAAACTACAGTCACTGGCATTTGCTAGTATGCCAAGTGACAAGAGATTTTTTTGCTTTACCCACTCCGACAAATCTCTAAAGCAGTTAATAATCTTAACAGCCAACGCTATGATTTTTTTTTCTGAAAATCACAGTTGCTAACCATAATGAATTCTCCTTTAATTTAAAGGTCATCAATACAGTACTTAGAGTTTGCCTATTCATACATATATGACACTAAATCATGCCTGTATTCTTGATAACACTCCCTCTTTTTCTCATGTGAGTACATATGTACAAATAGAGCTTAAATTTATTTACATGTAGACATCAATGTATGCACCTCAATCTGTAATATCATAGTCTAGAATGGTTGGGGAGGGATGTCAACGAGTTCAAAACAGGTATTTGATTCAAAGAAGAAAAGAATACAAATAAGCCCTGCAGTTTATCCCAAGCAAGCACCTGAAGAACACCCTGTCACCATGTACTGCTTTTGCAACTGTCTTGGTTCGGGCCAGGTTGGCCAATGACAAGACGACAGATGCTCTCCCCCCACCTCTCATTCCAAAGAGAGGAAGAAGAGATTTACAAGTTTAGAAAAAGCTAAACTACTTTAATGAAATATTTATAATGAAATAAAAAAGAAATAATGAAAAAGATACAATATATATAAATATATATACAAAACCATACCAAGGTCCCAGGGAGACGTCACCAGCAGGCACTGAGAGAACTTCCAGATTGGTCTCAGTGGGAGACCAGCAGGAACTGGATTCCAAAAGACACTACTGGGGATCAAAGGTAGACCAACCAACAGGGTCTTCCTCAAGCACCAGTCACCAAAGACAAAAAGCCACTGAAGAGAAACCAACCTGAGCCCCTTGATCCCTCAGCTTTTATACTGAGCATGGCAGATGGGATGGAATACCCTATTGGTCAGTTTGGGTCACCTGACTTGCCCACTCCTTCCCACAGGTGTAAACCATCTATGGGGCAAACAACCCAGTCAAGCTGACCCTGCTTGCCACAGCAACAAGTAAAAGCAAGAGCATCTGACACTGAACAGAAAGTTGGCTCTGCTCAACCCCAAACCAGGACAGGAACATAATCATCACAGGGACAAAAACAGCTCTAAAACTTGCAGTATTTCTCTGCTTTGGATTAGAAGTGCTTCTTGTATCTTACCACTTCTGAAGCTAAATGCTGTTGTTCCTATCAGTTCAAGTTTTCAAATTCTCAGAGAAAAAGAAATTAAACAGAGAAATATACAGAGAATATACAGAGAAATAGTGCAAATTCTGACACAAATTAGTATGTCTCATGCGATGAAACCACGCGTTTCATGTTTACTGTTATAGTTGTTTTCAGTTCAGCAACAGGATTAGGGCTGATTTACAATCTCCCAGTATTTATAGCATTTCATAATCCTCCTTTTCTCTTATTAGAGATCAAAATAAATGATCATTAACATGGAAATTGCTCATCTGTCCATCAGAGACCTTAGGCCAGAGTCATTTACAGATCAAACTTGTACAAACAGAAGTTTTGGGAAAGGAAGACAGAAAAATAGAAAGAAGTAGAAATGTGATGTGGATATGTGAAAACTGAAGGTAGGAGAATGGGACGTGCTTTACTTGATGATATCCAAATGAATACTTCAGGACCAGGCTGGATGGAGCTTTGAGCAACCTGGTCTAGTGGGAAGTGTCCCTACCCATGGCAGGGGGTTGGAACCAGATGATCTTTAAGGTCCCTTCCAACTCTAACCATTCTATGATTCTATGAACGGAGACTCCAGTAAAAAGTTCTGATGCCTAAGGACAGTAGAAAAACTTCAGGCAGATGTTTCCAACGCCTTCCTCCCCACTCTCCTCCTCTCTTCTCCCCCCCCCCCACACTCCCCCCGAGAAAAAAAGACTTCACTCTTTATATTTATCCAAATATATATTTATCCAGTCCCCTTCAGGTACTGCAAGGCCACTATAAGGTCTGCCAGGAGCCTTCTCTTCTCCAGGCTGATGAGAACTACATTGAATAATGACCACAGGTCACAACCACATCAGCTCTAGCTGACCACAGTAACTATATGAGCTATTTTTAAAATCACCCCTAATTGATCCCAACTTACAAGTTCTCAGTTTTCCACTAAACTTGCGCCATGAGCTCATGGCCAATTAATCTGTAAATACCATCTTAAGAGTAAATCTAATTTCTGAATTACTTTCTCTAAGTACTTAAGTGCAGCTATTTTCCCCCACAAGCTTTAGAAAGGAGTCATTAATGATTACGAATTCATAACTATAGATTAAGATCTCATAAATCATAATGGTACTGAGTAGGAATTCATATTCAAAACATTGATAATTATAAGCAAAGTTAACTGTTCTAAAATCCATGGATGAGCACAGTGAAATCTCTTCTGTGGAATAGAGACAGTACTGCATAACTAAACAGGTTAAAAATTTTGGAAATTAGAGATAAATAGCATAATCCGGCATCCTTCAGAGGTATATTTATGTACGTGCAGACACACACTAATTCCAACCTCTATCTTCTTTGCAGTTTCAGACTGCAGTTCATTTGCTCCTAAGACAACTGGGCTACAAGAGCAAGAGTTTCTAGACAAAAGCATAGTTCTAAGCTTGTCTTATTCAAATGATCTCAACCAGAATTTTACCATCAGCTGAGGAATTCTGTCAAGTTCTTAGGAAATACAAAGTCGTAGCAGCAAAGAACAATGTCTCATTTATCAAGTTAGATATTTGAAGAGGGAGCCTGGCTGATGGAAAGTCTTGAACAGATCAAGATTAATTACAACTTCTAGGAAAGAGAACAATCCCCAGTTCCTGCTCCAGTCTTAAGAACTAACTAGGCTGGAGAAGTCTGCACAAAAGCTAGAGTAAAAGTTGAGGTGCCTCTTGGAACATGCCATGCTTATTCTTACCTTTTTCTCAGAGTTTATAGTTCTGATCAGGTGACCCTCTGTATCATTTAGACTTATCTGACAATCAACCTGGGATCACAGCTGCCACATCTGAAAGGAAGATACAGAATACCTACCTGCTAATACTGCTGATTTTCTATAAAAACTGTGGCCAAAACAAATAAACTTCTTTAAAACATTAAATAGAGTTTTAATAACTCTAGTAGCTATAAAAATAAAACTTAACTTTGTACTGTTAAAATCTTCACAAAAATTCATAGCAAGTTCCACACAAAGGCTCTGATCTTACAAGTTGACTTGTGCTCAAGGTCATATGTAAGGATAAATCAATTTAAAATTAAGCACAATGGGTAGACCTACTTTCTCAATGGTTATTAATCTCAAACCATCTTCCCTAACCACCCTTATGAATGCGTCCCCCACAGGAAAAGAGAAATGGGGGAGTGAGGGGTTGAGGGGGGAAGGAGTGTGGGAAGAAGAGTACATTAGAGAAGACGTGAAATCCATCACTTTATTTATCAGACAGTAAGGTAACCAGCTACATAGTTTTCACTTTAGTATTTTAAGTCTGCACTGGAAATGGTAACTCCTAAGAAAAAAATAGCACAACATAGGTTGGCCAAACAACAACAACAAAAAAAGTCTGTTTATACATTATTAGATCCCTGAGGGCTTAAAGGAAAGTATCTTTTATCCCCTGAAGGGAGAACAGAAATGTTTATAAAAACCCAATCAAACAAACATACAAACAAACAAAAAAAATCCCTACTGAATAAAATATAGCTGTACTGTGAAAAATTTCTCTATTCTCCTTCCTCTCTCAAATAGCAGCACTGCTATGGGTCTCAGCATTTAAAGGCCCCGTTGGCAGGAGTAGCCATGACTTAAGACAGGATCATAGTTACTAGCTGGGCTCTGCTGCAGAGGCTACGCTTCCTTATGGTCGCACAGGATGCCCTTCAGGGCAACCAAGTTATCCTCTGCCCCAGTGTTATATGGAGTTCTTCCCTATCAGCTGGCTTCACCAACAACTCAATAGTTTGCTCTTAACTGAAATGAAATTTTGGCAATCTATCGTATGGATCAGTGCTCAGAGTCCATGCCCATGGGTACTCTTGGGCTGAATCAGGCAGTTGTCTGGGGGCAGCTTGCCTGGCTTTTGTCTACCCCTACTTTATGTGTGACACTGATGGGTTTTATTGACTTGTGCTGCAGTGCAGCGTTTGAGGGTACCATATGCCATGACAGACCAGAGGAAGAGGAAATGGATCTTGCAGGACTGAGTTTCTAACTCAGAATGCCTTGAAGTGAATGGTGTTATCCTTCCTCCGGGACTGACAGTTTGGCCAGGTTACAGGGAGCAACCTCCTCTCTCTTCAACCCTGGTGAGTACTTTAATATTGTCATCGATCCCTGTCTTGGCCACCAAAGGAGGAACTTCCAGACAATAGTGCTCCAGTTGTTGAAAGTCCTGAATAGGAATCCATCACCAGAGGGAACCTCCAGCTAGTAGTGCTCCAACTGTGAACATCCTAGATGGGATTCTGTTGCTGGGGGAACCTCCAGCTGGTTGTGCTCCAGAGGTGAAGGTCCCAGACAGACATCCAATGTGTCCGTGGTATGGTAACTGGATAGGAAGAATGTCACAAGTGGTGGAACATCCAAAGACTCAGCAGAGGAAAGCGGCTTGGCTCTTTCTCTCAAGAGCCCTATTAATATTGGTAGTCATTTTCCATAATTTGTGAGCCATGTGGACTATTACTTGCTTTGACTATATATAAACTAGATCTGCAGGGTTGTTCATGACCTGTGCAAACCCTGTAGGAAGGACAGTAGGTGGGACATGAAAAGGGAACTCTATAGCCATGATGTGTCATTTCAACCCACTGACATTAATATACCAGCTTTAGTTAGCTCAACAGGCCACCTTACCTAAAAAGAGCACAAAAATTATGCATGTTCATTAAATAGACTGGAATTTCAAGGTCAGAATGCTTAATTTCCTGTTACTTTTCATTCCAGGAAAATGTACATTATTCAGTAATGGGATTTTTCCACAAATTAATTCATTTTATATTACATTATCAGGAACCAAATTGGGGGGGGTGTGTGTGTGTATATTTTATGTGTACATACATGCACACAACATAAAAGAAACATTTTTTCACTCAGTTCATACAGTTCATAAAGTTAACATGAACCCTCTCATGACCAAGCCCAGGCATTGGGCAACTCTAGGGATGCAATGACACGTAATAAAAATGTGCTATTTTTCATTTCTTGTCCCAGTTTAAAGCCTGCAATATAACTCTCAGCCCTGGACCTCCTTTCATCTCCTTACTCGCAATCAGCAAGAAAGAGAGATCTAAAATCCTGCCCATTTCATAGATTGTCTCCAGCACTACCTTCTCTCTAAGGCCACCTCACAAAACAGCGTTCACGTGGGCTAGGTGGAGCCAAACGTGAGACTTCTGTGCTTGTTGCACTACATACAACCATCCCAAATTACTCACTGCATATCTGATGAGGAAATTTCTTTTGCATCCTGAAAAATCTGAGTAAACCATGGTAAGAGACTCTGAACTGACACTATTGTGTCTTCCGTGAAAAAGGCAGATCCTGCGCTACCCTATAGGTGACATGGGTCTCAGACAATGACTGAAATAGCCAATTTGTCAGAAATCCTGCCACTGGAAAGCACAGCTATGTCCTCAACTCATGCATCTTGTGGAGACAGTTGTTTCCTCGTGGAATGAGAGCTTCTTCCTCCATACTATAGCTTGTAGCTTAGGCTGCCTGAAAATACAACCTTTAGCCCTCTACCTTCTTGAATGACCCTAGAGGGCTCATGAAAACCTAATCCCACAAAAAAGGATAAGAACTTTTGACTTACTGGCGCTCAGCATCCCTTGGCCTTTAAGCAAAAAATTAAGAGAAAACCTGGTTCAGAATAAGACAACATGTTTGAATATATTCCAGTAGTCAGAAGCATGAGCCATGAAGCCCAGTAATGCAAACAAACTCCAAAGATGAAAAGAAATTTCTGAGTCTAACTTAGCTGTCACCAATGTACCCAGGTAAGCATTTTGCACTACTGAAAGAGAAAGTGCATCAAAGACGGTTCACGAATCAATAAACAGTTTCTATCACATTAGAAGCTTTCACCATAATTATTTATTTTATTTTTACACTATGGGATTCTTTCCTTCTTGGATAAAGCACATTCTATAGAGGCAACTGAAATCTATGCTTCCCATATTTCTTTATCAAGTCACTGTCACTTTATCACAATATATAGCTAGTCCTGTTTTGGAAAATGGGAATAGTTTGTTTGTATTTCAAATGGATGAGAAAAGCATAAAAAGCTTTGAACATGTCTCATAGGCATGTTGGCCCACACTACTTCACCAAAAGAAGTCCTCCAAGTTCAAAACTGACTGCCAAGGCTGCATACATGACATTTGCTATTTCAGTTCCTACGGGAGGGTCCAGATAAGATCCTTATGGGTAAGGAATAACGCTAGACAATCTCTAGCCAAAGATTTCAGAGAATTTACTTTTTGGATGTACTGGCAATGGCCCTGATCCAATAAAGAGTGAAAGAACATAAATACTTTGCTAGATCAGAACTGTAGCATAGAATGGAAGAGAACACAAATATCTAAATACTACAAAGACTGAAAGGGGGAACACGCAAGCACAGTTGGAGTTTAGTACTACAGTCAGTTTTTCCTACAGTAAATCCCATGTTCCCGTGGATCTGCCCCCTTACCCACAAGAAAAATTAACGGCCAAGCGTCAGGGTATGGACGTAGTCTTAAAGACAATCCTTTGTGCTACTGAGTCCCTCTCTGTAAACTTCCTTCTTAGTGCTTTTAGTGACATTTTCTGCCCCATCGCATTTTAGCTTAAGCATTTAGACATACACCACTAGATAAAGTCAGTCTGCAGATACACCACAGGTGATGAGCTGCAGATCAAGAATGCTGAAGCAACAGAGGCACCAGCGAGAGCTCCATGCAGAGCCAATTCAGCTCTCATTGAGTTCATTAGCTCCAGCTGCATCCCAGACCACTGCAGACTCACAGCCACACAAGTACTTTGATGCCACACGGCATATGAACGCGTCTCGTAGAGCTTGCCCAGTTTATCCCTACGCTGTGCTCTCAGGAGAGCTAGGCAGCAAAGCCCAGATGGATTTGAGAGGGTCTGGGATGGAGTTGGTGCTATTAACGCCAGACTGGACCCAGTCTGAACCCTTGACTGGGCACAGCACAAACCCAGCCTAAACCCAGAACTGTAGCTGAGCTCACCTCTGTGCACTGTGGAGCACAGCAAGAGAATGGTGCTGCTGGATTCGGGCTGAATTGGTTCCTTCAGGTCAGCACCAACCACGCTGAGGGACAGGAGCATGCTCAGAGAAAAGCAACAAAGCCGGTGAAGGATCTAGAGCACAAGTCCTGTGAGGAGCAGCTGAGGGAACTGGGGTTGTTCAGCCTGGAGAAAAGGAGGCTGAGGGGAGACCTTCTCGCTCTCTGCAACTCCCTGAAAGGAGGGTGTAGTGTGGTGGGGATCAGTCTCTTCTCCCAAGGAACAGGCAATAGGACAAAAGGAAACGGCCTCAAGTTGCACCAGAGGAGCTTTAGATGGGGTATTAGGAAAAATTTCTTCACTTAAAGGGTTATCAGGCATTTGGGACAGGCTGCCCAGTGAAGCGGTTGAGTCGCCAACCCTGGAGGTATTTAAAACGATTGTGTAAAATGATTCTGTGACTCCATGCAGCCAGGCCTGAGCGTGGACACTGGCTG
>JAHREE010000131.1:9922872-9991283 GCA_033628505.1 Tringa tobata
GCGCTCGGGCGCAGGCGCCAAGCTGAAGTCCTCAGAAGGATGCTGGGGAGGGATGGGCCCGGCTGCCGGGCACGCTGAGTACTGCCAGGCAGTGTTTCCCCCCCCACACGCACACACACATCCCATTTTTCCCCCCTTGAAGGTACCCGGAGGGAGGCGAGACCATTGGCAAACAGCCCTCGGCTGGGCTGATGCAGCTGAGGACCTGGGAGAACAGCCATAAAATGCAAGTCCCCATGAAGGTCCCCAGGTGAAGACCACGCCGGTGGGCTGTGGTACCCCGGCTGTCCCCCAGCACGCTCAGAGGGACGCAGGCAGGGGAAGCGGAGCGCTCCTCCGGCAGCTTATGTCGAAGTAGAGGACGCGGCGGTGGCTGGAAGGAATTAGTCCCCGCTTGTCACTTCTGGGCCTGTAGGGAGAAGAGGGACTTTGTCACGTAGAGGCCAGGGCAGCCCCTCGGCAAGAGCCCTGGGCGTGCAGCCCTCCCCGTGCAAAGTGCGACGGCAGCGGGACACGGGGCAGGGCAGCTCGGGCTTTTCTTCCTTTGATGGGCATGGAACACGTTTCAACATAGTACAAGGGCTGGTTTTTATTTTATTTTATTCTTTTTTTTTTTTTTTTAACCTTCATTTAGCCTTGGGTGTGCTTGCCTTCTATTTATTTTATTATTTTTTTTTTTTTTCAAAGATAATGTGTTTATCAACTGACAACTCGTTTCTGGTAAAAGAAGCACTTTGACAATTTTCACAACATGTATAATTTACTTAAGGACCATAATGGCTTCTTCTGAGCCGTGTGTCATGTAAATAAATATTCCAATGATTTTTAACATGCATATTATGTACTCCATAGATCAATGGCTCCTTTGAAGCTGTTACAGTTTATCCTGTAAGTTCCTATTCAGACATTTTTTAATATGTATTATTTGTTCAACGGGCCATCTCTTCATTCAGAGATGACGGGGTCTACATTTATAGCAGTCTGGCATCTAGATCTTCTTTAGAGCATTTCCAAATTAATATTGCTCAGCCTTTCCAGCAGGTTGGAAGAATCCCCGCGAAAATGTGGGAATGGGAAAGAATAGTTCAAACGAACGAGGCCGTAACGTACATCCATTTTGGATCAGGTTTTTATGGCTCCTTCCTCTGCTCCCCTCTACCTGCTCCACCAGCCCTGGAAACACACAGGGCCAAGGTTTTCCCTCTGACTCCTGCTGTGTCCGTGCAGAGACTTGGGGGGGGATCCCTGCTGGAGCATCACAGGGCTGGGGGCACAACGGTGGAAATGGATGGCATTGCCTTCTCCGGCTTTAACCAGGAAGCAGTGCCTTGGTCCATGGGCAGGACAGGCTCTCCAGGTAAGCAGGAGCTAACGCTGCCCCAATTCTTCAAGTGCCAGCAGGTTTTTTTCAGGTTTTGGGGTGGGTTTTTTTGGGGGGGAGGGTGAAGCTGTGGGGGCTCCATGCCCTGCAGCGAGCGAGGACAGGGGCAGGTGGGACGGTGCGTGGAAGTGAAGGCCCACACACAGGGTGACTCCCGGCCTCTGCAGCTATCAGCCAGGGCAAATCCTTTTCTACCCCCCGAGGACAGGGGAGCAGGAAGAAGTTAAACCCCCACCTCAGTAGAAAGCTGCGAGGGGAACCCAGTGAGCTCGCAGGCCCTTGCTGGAGTAGCCCGTGAGACGCAGAGGGCCCCTGACCTCAGTGCAGGCTAATGAAGGAGAACCTGGGCCGAGCAAGATAAAGTTCCTATTTAAATGCGGACATCTGCAACAATAGAGGTGGAAGCATGAAAAAATTGCTATCAAAGTCATTTGCTTGCAGTATGACAGCTTTTGTCTCACCTTGTTTAAACAGTCCCACTCCTGTGTTTAGTTTACTTGTGTTAATATTCCCCAGAGGCTTCATCATTTGCTATTGATGAGCATACCAAAAAAAAAAAAAGAGGTAAAATGTTGCTGTCCGTGCAATTAATTCTCTTTCCAAGTGCTTAAAATTCAGCATGTCCCTTCAGTTCCAAAGGTACGAGACCTTCAAAACCAGCAAGCTGCTCACAGTCAGCTGGGAAACCCCAAGTCGTTTTGGAGCACATAAAAACATTCAGTGCTGATAAATGCCCACACTGTGTTTTGCATCTTCATAATTTGGGATTCCATTTACTTGACACGTGCAATAAATAAAACAATAAATAAAATATGCTCCCTGCCTCAAGGACGTTTCTCTACGTAAGTTGCAGCCCAGTGTACAAACTCTTTCCAAAGCAGCTGGCACTATGCATCTACTGCACTTCCTATTCTAAATGCAGGCACACCTTCTTACAGCTGGCTACAGACAACGCTGTTTAAGCCATAATGGAAGCAGCTACGGATGAAGCTTCTAATAAGAATATAAAGCAATAGAAATAGAGCACTGCTGTAGCTGGAAAATGGGCAAATTGTTCTTTTCAGCCCTTTTTGGTGAAAAATATTTCTACCTAGAGAGTTGGAAACTCCGGTGACTCAGCTCTTGATCAAATGCCCACCGAAGTCTTTCCATCACCTTAAGCAGATGTCAAATGGCAAATTCACATAAATGAATGGGTACATTTAGGGCTCTGTAGTGCGCTGCTCTGCATGGACGAAATCCCGTTATGCCTCGCCAATGCCTCAGTTGGGATGGCAGCTAGGCTTTACCATTTTTTACCAATTTACTCCGGGCCGACACTGTTATCCCTGGCATGAGGAGTTGGGCGCAGCCTTCGGCCAAGCAGAACGGCACCGGGGCTCCCAGCTTTTAACTTTCCCCTACTCTCAAACCACGGCAATTCTCTGTGCGACGAGTTACGTACGACCCGATAGCAGCAGCAGCTCCAGCTGGGCTCAACGGTGAAAGAAATAAACCTGTCCCCAGCTTGGCTCTGGACTCGGTCTCCTGCTCATCTCAGAGGGGTTTGGGATCAGGGCCTGGAGTAAACGCCCAGAGAGCTATAAAATCCTCTTTCCTGCCACAAGATGAGTTTTGAGTCGAGTTTTGCCATGAGTTTGGCTGTGAGTTCAGCAGGCGTGGCCGGGTCAGATGCTCACGGCCATCGATTGCTGGGGGTGCTTGCGTCGTGTTCAGCTTGAACGCTGAATATAAAGCGAGGTGTCAGTCTGTGTTTGCTTGGATTCATCGAAATATTAAAGCAAATGCTTGTGTCTGTGGTGCAGGGCAAGGTCTTCTTTATTTTGCCAGGGCAATAGCCATATTGAAACAAACTGCATTTTGTTTTCTTTCAGACAGGTGTGATGGCACACCTGCGGAGCTCAGGCTTGAATAGCAACCCGTAACCTTTTGTGGGTAAGGTGGGGGGCAAATCCTGCTTAACAAGGATGTCAAACTGATCTTTGTTCCCTTCTCCCGACCAAGTATCTGTGGCAACAAACTGGAGACGGGTAAACAATCGGCTTCTGCTACCGCAAGCTTTCCATTTACAGTTCACCAGGAGCTCTTATTATATGAAAGGAAAGGGTGGATGTGGTGTCAACACAAGGTAATAGTAATATTATTTGAACAGGTGTGTGGGGTGTTGCTAAAGTGAGAGAACGGGTGAGCGGGTAGGGAGCAGTTAGCACAGGGCTGTGCATGTAATAACCAGAGCTCACCCGCGTTTATTATCATAACAATCATGTGCGGTGATAGGTTTCACAATGAGCTGGTCTGATTTACCCGGTGCATTAAACCAGTTCTGGTGTTTCTCCCTCTCGAACTCGCTGCTGGAAGGGAGCCCGGGGAAACACGGGCGCTGAAAACTCGGTGGGGAGACCCACTGTGCACGCAGCTACGGGGAGCTGCCCCACCAGGCCACGGCTGTCCCCCAGCCTCCGCTCCTCCACGGGCCGCTTTGCTGCTGATTTTACCTCGGTGGGAGAGAGGAGGCAGATGAGGGCCCTCAGGACTGCATCACAAAGGGATGGCAGGTTTGCGGGGAGCGTCAAGGCGCCTCGGAGCAGGGAGAGCCGAGCACCTCAGCAGTTTTGCCCGCACGTCTGTTCCCTGTAATGCAGTTAATTTTAATAACGTATTTCCAGCCTGTGATGTGTGCTGTACTGATACGCATCTGTGATTCGGATGTACATTCATCTGTGTGTGTATGGAGTTAGATGGATATCCTTTCAGCAAGAAAGCTGCATGCCGCAATAGAGAATGGGAGCAGTAAAAATAATCTTTTGGATTCTACTTCTGAAGGGCCTAGTGGAATCGCGTTAGAAAGGATTAATGCAGCAGGTACATGCCTTGCTGAAAAGGGAAAAATCATACCCTGATATGCTCTTGGAGTAGAGATATACGCTATGATTCACTGAAGACAGCTATGGAGGTTACAAAACAGAAATTAAGAGACGATATAAATTACGTGAGGGTGTTCTAGACAATTAGACAACTCATTGGTCCATTTACAGTGCTGCTCCTAGCTTTATATCAAATCTGATGAAAGAGTAGCAAATTATAAGCAAGGAAATTTTGCACTCTCTTCTGTCTTTAAGCCCTACTTTGTTTAGTGAGATCTTAATGCGTATCCTGAGCATTTTAATAAGAAACTATTGCATGCCACTGGTTTGTGCAAACAGTAGTTGTATTATTACAAGGGGTGAATTAATCTTCCAGGAGTCCATTTGTGTTGCTCAGATCAGGCAGGGTTTATTTGCAAAGGGCTGACCCTGCTTCCTGGCAGGTTGGCTTGGAGATGCCGTGCCAGACTCCCTCCAGCTGATGTAAAAAGGGTTCTGCTGGCACATCTCGGGGACCGCGGGGACAGCCACGCAGCAGGGGCTGCCACCCGAGGGAAAGCAGGGCCAGCAGCTGTGGGGAGAGTGGCACCAAGTCCCGGGTTCAACAGGCTCCTTCAGGGATTCTTTAGTGGGTATTTAAGGGGAGTAGGAAGCAGGTATCCTCAAGCTTGGGTCTGCATCCTTCTGGTAATGCGGATTTAACCCAAGATCACAGAAGAAGCTTATATTTCAGGCAGCTCGCCCCTTCCTAAGCAGAATTGTCACAACCCCAACATTTCTCCGTGTACCAATTTCATTAACTGAATGCTTAATAGCAGGGTGGCTGTCATCTTAGGACAAATACCTTAAAAATCCCTTGTTAGTCACATCAGGTGTGCGTCTTCAATACGGCGACATCTGTTATTTGTTAGATGCAAACAGAGAAGGAAAAGGGATATTTGCCCTGTCCTGGGCTCTTCGGTGATGCAGGCAACCTGGCTGAACGTGGCAGAGACAGTGCTGACAGTACGGTTGCTTCAGGAGGGTAACATCGCACCAAATGTTGAGTAGGGGGTAAACTAAAAAGTGTTGTATTACGCTTGGGTTCCCTCTAATTTTTTTACCATCCAGGATGTTCTTTAAATGCACCTTGTTCCTTAGAATTTCCTTGTAAAAGCCAATGCTAAGCTGCTGTTCAAGCCGAGCAAACATTGGATGGGCTCTTCACAAACAGAAGGTAAGAAATGGTCAGCTGAAAGGAGTATACTCTTGAGCACAAGCTTCGGGATTAAAATGAGCATATTGATCTTTCTTTACGTGCTTGATTATTTCACACTAGAAGACATATTTCAGGGTTAACATCACAAAACTCTTTGCTTTGGATGGGCTTTGCCAGTTTATAAGGCAGACCCTCAAGTAATCAAAAATAACAGCCTAGTAACATTTTAGGCTTGGTTTGAAGAATTTCACTGGATCAGGACTTTAATGAGAGAGAAGCGGACTCTTTAATTACCTCTGACGTAGTTTAACACTTCATTTATATAGGGTATTTATCCACAAGGCATCAGTCTATTATTAGTTGGCTGTTGCAGTCAAAAGTTGGTGGCAAAGTCATTGTGGTGTTCTGAGGAGACAGCGTTACGGCTGCACGACAGAATTCCTTGAACATAGATGGGGTGCGTTAATTAATATCGGTGACCGATTGAGAGCTTTTGGGGTTTATTTTTGTTTGGTTTTTTTTTTTTTTGGTTTTTTTTTTTTAAATACAAACTCCTAGGCACATCGCATTTCTTCCATGAAGTGTAATGTCCCAGAATACGACGTGCGCGTTTTGTAAGTGGTGATTTTCACTTTCTGGCACTCTTTTGCAGGCTGGGAGTCTTCCCCTGCCTTTCAAGCAGCCTAAGTAAAATGCTGCCCTCTTTTGAGTTCCAGGACGCAGTGCACCTCCTGGCAGAGGGCTGCCCGGGCAGCGGTACTCATCGCACCCGAAACATGCCAGGGACCCCTGTGGGGCTGGTGAAGGACGAGAAAGGCAGCACCATATCTCAGACTGTTAAATAGAGTTAGGGCAGTTGTTCCGAAGAACGCAAATTCTCTAAAATAGAAAGTCTCCTCTTTATTTTGAAAAACTGGGAAAACCCCAAAGATGCTCTACTCCGTTGTGGAAATATCTTAGCCAGGGAAATGTCATTGTCTCCGGTGCCTGAATTGAGGGCAGACCAAGTCCTGAAATTCTTTGGACTACTTTAAGTGAATCTTCACCCAAATTCCAAGAATTTCTTTGACTATTTGGGTTGTGAATTTTGCTGAATGCCCATCTGGGTCTTGCAGACAGAGGAAAACTTTTTTTTTTTCCTGACAAGTCTTGTCTGAAGGAAAGAGGGTGCAACCGGCTGCCGCTGGTCCTCTGCACCAGAAAATAAACACTTAGGGTTACTCTAGTGTATAATAACCCCCAAAGATTGCCCGTTGGCATGGGACCACTGGTGTGGTGGCTGTAGAAACCAATGTGTTTCTGCTTTGAGCAGCTTTCTTGGGAGATGTCTCCAGCTGGAGGGAGGAGGATGTTTCTCCAGCTGTTTCTCCTCTTCCCTGGCAAGCAGCTGCACAGATAGGGCATGCTCTCATGTGTCTTTCTTCAAGGAGGGAATATAAAGGAGACCTTGTGGCAGAAGCCATGCTGAAGTAGCTACCGCCTCCGTTTCCTCAATAGGGGCATTGAAAAAAACCACAAATGGTCTCCCTTTCTCCCATACACACCCCTGCTTAACACATCTTTCTGCCAGAGGCAAAGGGTGAAAAGGACCATTACATCATGTAGAGGGGGGCCTGTGTATAAAAAGACGTAGAGAAAACTAGCATCCCTAGGAAGGAGGGCATGCAGCTTTTGGTCCATAGTATCCCACTGCACATGCAAGAACCAGGTCTCCTGGATATCAGATGCCGCGTGGGAGGAATGTGAAAGGGGGCCTGCATTGTGGGAGAAAGGGAGAAAAACGTGCATGCACACCTAAACCGCTCCTCTTTTGCTTCCCCGTTATTATTTAATAGGCCTTTTCTGAACGTGCAGCTCCCCATTAAGCCCTCTTGCAGTTCTCAGAAGGTAAAAGACAGGTAGGCAGCAAGGAGCAATGTGCAGGCAAAACGATCAGGTGAGCAACAGCTATGCGTCTTGCTAGTTACGTGATTTGTACAAAAGGGCACGCTTCTTAAAATTTATCTCATTTTCTGCACCTACAGGTTTTTTGACACAGAAAAGAGGGTGAGTAATCCCAAATATCATCTGAAACAGGATAAAGAGAAGGGAACTGGGCATGTATATGTCACTGGTAGTGTATACTGTCTCATATATATTAAATGCAAGACAATGTAATAAAAATAAACAATACAGTATTGTGTCAGTTGCAACTCAGACAGTAACAAAATATTGCCGCATTTTTCCTTACAAAGCTGGCTGTGTGGTGGCTGGAAAGACCCCTAAAGCATATAAAGCTCTTATCTTCATACATTTCCCTAAAGAATAATAGATCAGTCGGTGCTCTGATGCTGTTTTAATAATGTACAATTTACAATTCATTTGGTTACCAAGCGCTCACAGTGTAATTAATTTCCCAGACCCTTTCTAGACATTCGCATGGTTTCCGACGGTACAGAGGGGAGGTGGGGAAACTGTGTCCCCCCTGCTGTCACGGCAAAGTGCTTGGATGGCGTGTCACCTGGCCGGTCCACAGGCAGTCCTGCCGTGGTAGCGGTGATGGGGCTTAATTTCCCCTTCCCTTCTGCCCCCCAGCTCCCTCCTCCCTTTCCCATTCCCGTACACGAACACGGGGGACGTTGCCCCAGGGATGAGCCCCTCTCATCCTGCAGCACCCCGGTAGCATCGTCCCAGAGCTGCCCCATCCCTCTGGGATGCAGCGGGAGCCTGGACCACTCCGCCGGCCCCGGGTGGTGCGGCAAGCGCTGGGGCAGAAGCTAAGGTGAGCCAAGGGGAAGCCTGAAGGACAAAAGGCAGGTGACACGAGCCTTCTGTGCCTCTCACCGATGCCTCCCTTCACCCTCGTGACCACCGGGGACAGAGGAGTCTGGCAGGAGCACAGGTACTGCCTTGGTCAGGAGTGACCATCCATCTGAGACTGGCGGCACACGAGCCCAGGCCTAATAGCATTTCACAGAATCAAGAGATAAAAACTGGAGGGAAAGTCTCCAGAAGCCAGCAGAATACACATTGTTGGGGGGTTTTATTTCCACAGTCCCATTATTTTTCCCTTTGTGGGGAATCTGTACAGTTGCCTGAGAGACTTAAATAATGGACTCTCTCTGCAATGAATGGAGCTGCTGTTCTGTGATGTCTTGCACATCAAAGCAATTTTTTCAAATCTACGTTTACCTCTTTGATAGAGACAACACCGGGAGGAATTCAGCAACTACAGACAACCTGCGGGTCTGCGCATCCACCCAGAGCTTGCTTTGACAGCAGTGTATGAATCGCTATTCAAGTGCTGGTTTTGTTTCCGTTATCAAATAAAGAGGGGTTTCCTTTTTCTGAATTTCCCAAACATTCTTTTCCTGTTTGAAGTTCGCAGTTGCTATACACTTACAGTGCATGTATACACACATATGGATACTCATGTATATGTGTACAAATATATAGATATATATGTATTTATATGACCACATATGCCTGAGGGTTGAGCTCACAGTTTGTGAAGGTTCAGCACACAATCCCGGGTATAAACACGCAAGTACTCACACTGAAGTGCAGTTTAAATCTAGGTTTACTACTAACTTTCTACAACTAGAGATGCAGTTTCTTTCTCTTTTTTTTTTTTTTTTTTTCCTGGGTGTTTAAAAGCTGTGAAAGATACCTTTTTTTTTCTTTTTTTCTGAGGACTAAAGAACATTGGAAGTCAGAGCAGCAAATGTTTGATTAACCCCTACAGGGGCCTGTGTGAGTTTCACAAGGCATTAACTGTAAGAGGTACATCTTCTCTTGCGCTGCCTCTGCAGCTGGCTATTCAGTCTTCTGGCATTCAGCCTATTGATCGGGTTTCCTGATCTCTCACTTGAACAAAGATGTGGTGAGGCAGAGGCCATGAAATACTGCTCTCACATCTTGTTTCCATATAGGATTTGGCAGCCAATTTGACACCCTATTGAAGACCTGGGGCTCTTATTTTTCACGCCCACAGAAACTTGACTCTTCTGCGAGTCAGGGCATACCTATAAACGTTAAGTGTAACCAAAAAATATTACTGAGGACATCATGTATGTATTTGTAAAAGCAACAACAACAGCAAATGTTATTATTGTCAATTATTGTTATTTGCAACTTAATCATAATTACAAGCTTGAGTGGTTCATGTACCAGAAGGTTCCCTTCGCAATAGGGCTCAAGATCTCTCCCCCGTAGTCAGGTTTGCAGGGGGTTTAAGGCAATGCCTGTGTTGCATAGGAGAGCTGATGGAGTCCTGGCCCTCCAGAGACTCCTGGCCTCTCTTCTGCCCGAGAGAAAGCAAGAAACTTGATGCAAACTCTTCCTAAGATGAGGCAAGTAGTGAACCTGAAAAGCTTTGCTTTTAACCTTTGAATATCGAAGGGTCAAAATCTAGCCTTCAATCACTTCAAGATGAATTTTGCCTACAGTCAAGGAATAAGTGAATGTTTGTGTAATTATCTATTATGTGCTTTTTTTACCTGTTTCATTTCTCTCCCATACAATATTCCTCTTAGTATCGTTTCTCTTTCCAGTTCAAAAATATTTTGGTTTGACTTAATGTTGCTCAAGAAATGAACACAACCATGTTCACAAAATTCTCACAGGGCACCAACCTGATTGCAAGACAAAACTCTTGGAATTTTGAGTTTCCAAGTCTGTATGTATCAAAAGGAAAAAAAAAAAAAAGCATAGCATTGCTAAGAAACATTATTTGCTTTCTTTCAGCATTTTTTTTCAATACTGAAATTTACCAAAAATTTCTCAGATATGAAAGTAAAGTTGACAATGTTTAAACCCAAAATGGCTCAATAGCATTGCAGGAATTATATCATTTATCAGAAATACATAGAGAGACATTTTAAAATGTGATCACCTAATATTCTTTTCTGAAAAATAATATTTATCTTGCAATCAAATCCAAACAATAGCTAAACCATGATCATGGGGGGAAGAAAGGATCTCTTCTTGTTAATTAGTCCATATTGAATATGAGGTGGAAATGAGATGGCCTCTGCAGTGGAGAAGAAGTCAGGGGTCCAGGCTGATGTCCATGTCATCCCTAGTGAGACCTGTTAGACACCTTCCCTGGGATTCACTCCTTGTGAACCCAGAGGGACTATCGACAGTAGGTTTAATGTGCTTTGACGTGGAGGCCAGCTGGCAGAAGATGGCCCACTTCCATTCTCCTAATCCTCCTTCCCTCCACAAATGCCTGTTGGGAACAGTCCCTGGCTATGTTAACACCGGGGCTGTGTCCAGGGATGGCTGGGGAGAGTTGTACTTGACCCAAGCCAAAACCATGGCAGGGACCGCTCTAACAATTTAACAATCTGGAAAATTGAGTTGTAGCACCTGGGGATGTTCACTGGCGCTGTTTCCTTGACTGTCTGCACGTGACCACACAGACCAAACTGATTCGATAAAACTCCAATATGATGACACTTTCAGTGCAGGGTTGCACGCTGAAAAGCACACCAGCAAACACTTTCAACACGCCAGCCGAAATGTCACACTGAAGTTTTGCAAATCAACTTATAAGTGTTGTGATCGTTTTTAAAAGCGAGCCTAAAATTTGCCAAAAAAGGGGAGTCAGATCCCCGAGTTGAAGGGAAGTCAAGATAATACTTAAGTGGCTTATTTATGAAAAGCTACCACTTGACTTCCCACAACGAACTTGCCAATGTAAGGCTTCATGGAAGGAATGCAAAACAATCAGGCAAAGCTCAAAGAAAAAAGTGTATTTTCAGTCAAGGACAAAATAATCATGTCATCTCGAGACGTGACAGGCCAACTTAGGTAGCTTTGATTTTACTGGCATAACTACCTGGCATTTTCTGTGATCAAGATGCCCACAGCTGTAATCTAATGTGATCTGGAGCTTATTCACTCATCACAGCTGTGTAATTTCAGGTAACATGCTTCCCTTGTTTAGTTTTGTTTAACATTGTTAAATATATAGTCAGACCATCTGCACAGTATTTTTTTAAATTGGAAATTACAACCATAACTTCCTTTTTATATATCAATAAACTAAATAGCAAAATTTCAAAGGGATCCTTCTCTCCCAAACACTGAAGCAGAATGTTTGTCCCACGCCACACCATTGCCTAATTGCACACTAATTGGACAAACGTGATTAAATATTTCAAGATCTTTACTAATTGCCTCTATTTTAGCTTTAAAATTTGCTTGCCACCAACAAATTTAATGACACTGGTGTCTAGTCATCAGCAAAAAGCCCAAGAGTTGCTCTTTAAAATGTACCTAGTCAGAATATTTACTGATTGTGCATTGTTGTTTCCAATGTAGCTTAATTAGAAATCCAATCAGTTCTCTAAGTCTAATTATACTTGATTTGTAGATTCAGACTATGATACATGATGAAGCTAAGCAGCTAACAGTAAACGTGCTTGAAATGTAACAATAAGAGAAATATTTTTAATGCATGCCTTGTTATCATTTTAGAAACTCCAAGTAATATACGAGATCAAACACAAAGGAAAACACAGAGATTTACGACTCAATAGATTTTTTAAAAAGCCCATATTTTATCCTGCAGCAATATAACTGGTGTATGTCTAGTGTTTAAAAATATTTCCTTTGTTTGTTTACTTATTTGTTTGGACAAAATAGCAGCATATATTTTGTGGATACTTTGATGTCTGTACTTGGTTGCACGTATCTTACAACAGTTATTTTTGCCCTACATTTTAGATGGCATTACGCATCAGAAGCTGGAAGCTGGGCTAGAGATGCTTACTAAGGCAGCAGTTCCCTTTAGCTGAGTCCCTACATCTTCAATGCATCCTTAATTTACTCTTCTCTGTGAGACATATCCTTTAGGGGCCAAGGGCCAGATGTTTCTTTTTATTCCACGCTGTGCAGGGAAACGCATCTGCTCAGCTTTTATTTTTTACCTCAGTCCTACAGTCTGAACATTGCAGCTGCATCCTTAGACCTGTGTTGTGGGATCAAACTAATAGCCTGTGTGACTTTTTGTAGCCAGGCATTACCTACAATGTGCTTTTATAAGTCCTTTTGTGTAGTAGCAGACGTTTTGATCATGCTTAAGTAATGAGCAGCACAAACATCTTCTAAAGAACAAGTAAACCTTGGCGCAAGTGAAGGGGGAGGAAGGAAGTCCATCCGCAGGTCACCCCCAAGACCCGTGTTTGCTTCCTTCTGTTTCCAGGAGAGGAATCAAGGGGCAGCCACACTTTTCCATTTAGGAAGCTGTAGAGTTACCCAGGGGCTTTTCAGAAATCAACCCTTTTCACTGCTACCTCTCTAGCTTGGAGGCTTCTAACATCATCTTCTGCAAACCTCTTGCGGACCACTTGTTGCTCCCAAAGGGTTTCCTAAAGGAGCCAAAGCTTGCTGTTTCGGAACTTCAGTTTGCTGTAGAAGATACCCTTTCTCCCCTAGAAATTGTTTAGGAGTCCACAGATGAGAAACCGTTAAAAACCGCCTAAGTTATCTCATGTGGAAAAAGCCATCTCTAGACCTGTGACGGAAAGCATTATGATCCCAGACTCCATGTGAGGAGAGGAGGAGCAAGGTCAGTAGCAACCACCTTCAGCAGTGTTGGGGCAGGATCTTCTCGATGCTGCAGCAGAAGGAAGTTCAGGCACCCTGACCCTTTCCTTTTAAGAGGGCCTCCTTGGGGCTTTATGCAGCTCAGGATTTTCTTTCCTTGCCTTCTTTTATTCTAAATCTCTTCTTATTCAAAAAAACAGCCTTTCGCTGCAAGGAAAAAGCATAACCAACTGGTGAGTCTTTGTGTGGGGCCTACAGAAGATAAATGTTGAGAGTTCACCCCGCTAATTGCTGAAGCCCTAGAAGAAGCTAATTAATAAAGCAGTTCATGAATAAAAGCTGTTCCCCAAGTTGTGGCGACACCACTGAGAATACGAAGGATGGGGAGAGGGAGGAAGGGAAGGCAAGAGGGCAAAAATAAGGAAGTAAACATGAGGTTAATGTTAACTTCTGTTCAGTAAGAAATGCAGTGCATTTCAGCAGCCACTGAAAAAAAAAGATTTAAAATTCTTGGTGAAACCATATGGCTTAGCTATGGGCAATGCAATCATACTACTACACGGTATCCTGGTTTTAAATGTTTAGGATGCCACCCCAATGGGGTAAGCCACCATGGGGCACATCCGAGAAGCTTGTTCAGCTGAGGAGCCATGGGCTGGCCGGAGGGACAGCCCAGTCACCCCCATAGCCCTCCAGCTCTGGTCCCGGTGGCTGAACTGATGGTCTGCCACTAATTTTTGGAGTCTCTGTTGGGAAATAGATGGAATGGCTTTGCCTGGTGGCAGTGTGACCTGTTGGATGCAGTGTGAAATTAGCCAGTGGGTTCCTCCCTGGCTTCACCAGCACCAGGGTATGGCCTTGGCACTTTCTGCCCAAAAGCCAATATTCGCCAGCTTCCCGGAGCGCTTGAGCTCTGTAAATGAAGAGCACTGAACAGCAGCTGGCTATTTTTTTCAGGCTTCCAGCACGCTGTTTTGTACCACATACAATGAGATAAATTCTAAATTATTTTTTTTTAAGTAACCACTGCAACAATGTTCTTTAAAGAAGAAAAACTGTGAAGTGGATTTGCTATTAAGAACGTGGCTCTGCTTTAACATCGATGTTTGAAATATTTTTCTATGTTGTTCTACTTAATTTTTTGAGCCCAGGGAATGGGTTCCCCCTCCCCTCTCTTTTCTTCTCTGCCCTTAAAATTGAAGGCAGCAAGGACAAAAATTTTAAAAAACAGTGAAGCACAATATTTCAGACACATCCCCTACACTAGCCAGTGTTCAATACTTTATCTTTCTTTACTTTTTTTTTTTTTCATCTGTGTGCAATCAGCCTTGAAAATTTCCTTTGCCTTCAATTCTTTTACCTTTGATGGTATTCAGATTGCAGACTCTGCCTTGGCCCCTCATGCCACACAGTCTCCTATTTATATTATTAAAATGCAGCACTTGCTTTTTCATTTTACTCTGTTTACAGGGTATTGCTTTTATTGATTAATGTCTCAGACTCAAGTAAAATGCTAATCACACAGGGAAAAAATTGTAAAAAACTCAATATGCTGATCTGTGGTGCTTGGCATTGGAAGTGGCTCACTAACTTAGCTCTGATTTAAGCTTCAAATTGGAAGCAGCTCCACCCCATTAACGCGGCGGCTAAAAACCTGAACCTCTTTGGCCAAGGTGCACAACATCTTCCTGTTTGTGCTCACATCATGGGGTGTGTGGGTCCCAGACAAGAAAGACTAGAGAAAATGTATATTTAGCTTAATTTGCCTAGAACTATGATTCTCGGACTCAGTTATATTTATCTATTTTCTGACAAAATGGTGGCTGCCACATACTCCCTTCTAAGGACAAGCCTGACATATGTGTGTGTGTTCTGGCAGCCGTGAACAATAAATAGCTACCTGGCTTGGAAAAACAAATCAAACCCAGAAATAAAATTAAAAAAAAAAGCCAAAAAACCCTCAAAAAACTAAAGAAACAGTAAATCACTCTCTGCTCATGCAACACCAGCAGATGACTGAACACTGCTGTGTTGCTTATGCAATGCCAACTGCTGGTGTGTAAGAAGGAGTACGGGAGGCTCAAGGTCTCTCAGCATCAAGAACCAGACTGAACTGCTCTCCTGTTACTTCAAAGAGGAGGCAAGGTCTCCTCCAGTGCCTCAAGGAGAGCAGGCTTTTGACTACCATTTCTGCGAGGAGCTTTTCCACAGCCCCTTCACCCCTTCCTAAGCAGCAACACCAGCAGCAAGACCATCTTTGGTGGCACCCAAACAAATCACAGGCAAAGAAAGCACAAATGGGAGCAAGAGCTGCCCCTTGCCCACTGCCAACGGGGGAAGCAGCAACCATGGCAGCCTCCATCTCACGAAGATGCGTTTCTGCACACACCTGTATCTTCCTCGCACGCAGCCCACAAGGAGCTGGTAAGAGCGACTGTGCAAAGTGCTGATGTGTCAGTCTCTGCAGATTCGGGACCCGTGTGATTGAGGCCCCAACTATGGTAAGCTCTCAGATGTATTTTAAATCTGTTCCTCTTCTTCTCAGGATCTGCTTACACCAGGTGCCTATCTGGGAATAAATGCCTAAATTGCATTCACTTCGGTGGGATATAAGCAAGAGACTTAACTCAAATGGGGGTCTATCTCCTAACTTAAACAGGGATGCTTTCCTGAAACAAGGTGTAAACTGTGACTCACATAAACAGGGTAACACGTTCAATCATCAAAAATCCTTCTTGGTGGTGCAATGTGAGGGTGAGTTGTTTTTCTCTGCTTGAAATCTTTATATATAATCTACATATCCTGTAGAAACAAAGCTAAGATGACTTTAGCAAGTGTTCAGAGACTGGAAGAGGTTAATTGATGCTTTTATTTTTCTCCAAACCAGAAAGCTTTCTTTTTTTAAAATGCTATTTTATATTTTTCCCATTATAATCTCTTTTTTTTCCCCTCTTTTCCTCTTATTAATAAGGTCTGGCCCTCTTTAACATGCAACAAGAGCCTAATGAGCCATGCAGCCTTCTGTAATTTCTTCACTGTTGAAAATGTCTGACACTAATCTATGCCATTTATACTAATAAGAGGTGTATCAGCTGATATTTGGTGCAATGAAAACATTTTAAATATATTTTATTGAATTGCAGGTAGCAATTTCTTACAAAGTTTATTCTGCCGTAGAAATAGATGCTCTACAAGTGTCACAGAGCTGTGCGTATTGCACAGAACACACAGTTAAAAAAATAATAATCTGATGCCCAATGATACATTAGCTTTATGTTTTATGTAAACATGTCAAAGAGATACTGCAGGAAAATCATATCCTCCGGTTCTTTCTGCGCACTGTGTTTACAGTTTACATTAACAATGAAGTGCTGACCTAAAATATGATGTCACATTTTATAATAAGTGGACATTAATTAATGCTAAATTGCAGGAGGACTCGTCGGGAGTTTATGCTTTACATATGTATGCATACCCAACAATTCAGCATGATTAATGATGTACCAGTGAATAGCCAGGATTTACATGTGGAAAAATAGGGGGAAGGGTAAATGCGTTCCATAGAATTATTTTCCCCTTGGTCTTAATCGTGAGCTTTACTTGTGCATTTCTCCACTGCCTCATCCATAGCACTTAACTCTGACAGAGCTCTACTAATTCCAGTTGCAGAAGTGCTGGTGTGGCTACGATGGACAGAAGGATAGAAGTGAAGCAAGGTTTGTTGCGAGGGGTGGTGTCTCTTATTGGAGCTGCAGAGAAGCTTTTGGGTGCACAATCTTTTTCTCAAGTTTGAAGCAAAGGCTGCAAATGGCTTTCCATGTCAGGCCTGAAGAAAAGCTCTGTGCCTGAAACTTTTTTCCAGTTAGATTAGTCAATCTAATAAAAAACGCTCCTTTTCCTTTCAAATCTTTCTTTATGCATGTATTCTAGAAGGGCAGAAAGTATTATCATCTCTGTTTCAAAGATGCTGAAAAAGAGAAGCTGGGATGGACTGGGCTGAAACCCAGATGTGCTGGCTGCCTGGGTGAGAGAAGCCCAGCTTCCTTCCTCTGCCTGCTCTGCTGCCTGTTACACGAAGACTAAAACATCCAAGAGAGGGGACTGCAATGATGCACATTTTCGAAGATATGCCCCAGGCACATAGTTACCCTGTGGTTTTGGAAATACAAATTCATACCTCCAATTTAATAGGAAATACAAGCGCACACTGTGGTATCCGATTCAAGCATCCTCCTACCTGCCAAGTGCGGGAAGTAGAGCTGGCGACACCCCCGAGGCTGCAAACTCACTCTTTTTGAGAAAGAAGGAATAAAAGAGGGGAATAGCAGTCCCGGGAGAACGGATACGGCACAAAAATCCCCAAAGTACACCCAGTTTGGAGAGGTGCATATGGAGAGGTGACATGTAGCCAGTGGCCCTTTGCGGCATGCGGATCAGGGGGTCCAACTGTGGAGGATGCCATAGGGTGGTCTGCAGCTAGATTTAGAAACTAGGTGGGAGATTTTCTCAGCTGAGCAGAATTTGACCTGCTAATGATACTGGTGTTAAGGTGTCCCCTTAATTTCAGCAAGCCCTGTCTAGAGGTCACCTCCCCCAGGCACACTGTTGTCCTCCAAGTTCCTTTGTTTGCCAACAAGTCTTCCTCTATATAGAGAGGTGTGAAGAGACATCCCAACACCAATGTCAAGGATGTGTCAAAAAGCACATCTCCTGAGCTGAGCTGCAAGGAGGGCTTTGAAGCTCACTGACTGGGAGGGGAGGAGGCGTGGTGAGGTCCCTCATGACTGTGACAAAAGTGAAGAAAGATCACCATTATATTCAATAAAGCCCTGGACATCTCCAGGACAGGTTTCCTTTCCAGCAGAACCTGCGGTTTTACTGGAAGCTGTGTGAAGCACTGCAGGATCTACTGCTCTTTCTGAGCACTAATGAAGCAGCATCCCTTTGTGATCTATACTTTGTGATCATAAGGTCTTTTTACAAAACCAAGTACACTCATGTTTGTAATTTATGGCGAAGTGTTAACAGTAGCACTTTTTTTCAGCTTCTTTGTTGCTCTGTGAGCAAACCCTCCTCTTGCGCCCATTTTCTCTATAAGGTAACCATCATAACCATGGCAATCATCTTTCTCTGGAAAACTCTAGGTGTACTTTTTATTTTTAATTACATATCTTAATTACATATTTTAAATAATTTTAAAATATAAAATTGTATTTTTACCCATCTTCTAGTATGGAGGAAAGGTGACGGTATCCCAGGGAGCCCAAAAAAACAGTTATATTGTAAGGTCTGCATTATTGTTTCTTTCTGTCCTTTGTACTTTATACCTTAAGCACAGATTTGCACCACCCCCGTTCCTCAGAGTGTCCCCAAAAGAGCAGTCAAATCTTTTTCCTCGCTTATCAAGGCTAATTTAGAACCCAGCAACGCACACGAGTAGTTAAAATATTTTTTTTTTTAAGTATATTTTTTTGTATTTTTTAAAACTGGATTTTTGTGCCACTGACCTACCTGTTTGCCCTGTCCCCTCTGAAATTGCCCACTGTCTCCCTAGCCTAGATGGTAGCCAGTAATTTCTCAATTGCTACTTTCTCCATCACCACTGCTCTGTCTGGCTGCGTATCCTAGATCGTGCCTAAGAGACCAGCCGTGGTCCAAGGTCCTCCTTGCTGCCAATTGCTGTATGAATACGCAGCAAGAAGACAACCCCTGCCCTCCCACACTTGTATTCCTCAGCCATATCTACGTGGCCAGTGTTGCCCCGTCCCCAGGAGCCACGTGGAGAGACTGGGCACCTCCTTTGCCCAGCTGGGAGCAAGCTCGTGGTTGCCAGCACCCAACCTGCAGATCCTCCGCATCAGACAAGAGGACAACAACAAATCCAGGCGAGCAGTTTAGCAGGCAGGAAATCCAGCTGACCCCTTGCCATACTGCTCCAAATTGTGGATGTTTTCCACTCGGTACGTTCCCTTACATATTCAGCGTAGGCCACGGTAATCTGTGTTGTGATGATCCCTCTCCTATCGCTCGCTTCTCCTGACCTTGCTGTAGCACTCCTGCTACTTCACCGGCGCGGAGAAAATGGATCTGTAGCCCCTCTTGCCTTCCTCAAATCCCGAGAAATGCCCTTTGATTTATCCTTTCAGCTTTTGTAGCACCGGGGAGAGCTTGAATTGTGGGCTGTCTGGATCTGTAACTCATCCCCCGGACAATTACTGGACATGCACGTCCCCAGCACCACTCTCCTCTTAACCTTCACCAGCCTAAGTGTGTTAACTCCCCAAAGATTATCAGGCTGTCTGAAGGTGTGATTGAAACGAGCTCGGCTCCTCTCGAGAAGCCAGTGCCCTGGCCCACTAAATCACTGGCTCTAATCTTGAGCACTTAAGCAAAAACAAACAAAATAATCTTCCAGGAAACACTAATAGCGCAATGTCAATACTCACATCGTGTGTGTCAACCGCCCTATTAATTATTATCATTACCTGCTTTCATAAATGGAATGCAACTGCACTTCTAGCACTCTGTGGGAAGCAAGCGTTGATGGGGAAAAAGCCTACAGAGGTGTGTTTGTGTGTTCGTGTGGTTTCCCTCTCTCCCTGCGTGCACATACAACACAAAAGGTGCCCGCTCACCTGGGCTGCTTCGCACACAAGTATGTAGACACAGGTATATTTTGTACGCACGGGTATACGCTCTGTGCAACCTTCTAATTTAGCCAAATACGGCACACACAGGTATGCCCCTTATTTGCTCGTTTTGCAATTGTTGCTCTGTATTCTTAGCCTGTTGTTCAAACGCATGTGAGCGTACACTCCATGAGGATATGTCTCATGCCCCGTGTCTCGACATTTTCCGACAGATGTTGGCTAATGCGGTTGTAGAAGGTTCACTGTGGATGCAGTGAGCCCAATAAATCTTCCTCTTAAACGCAGACGCTCCACCATCCCAGCATCTTATACCTATAATACATTTTAATTACTTGGCTATTCAAATTATACTAAATTAGATCTGCACGGAGCTGCATCATGGATTTCTCAATTTACATTTAATCCACGGCAAGCAAAATAATAAAAAAAAAAAAGGCAAGCACACCTTTTATTGAAACTTGCAGGAGCTACTGAAGTCTGATACCTTTAAAATTATTAAGTGACAAAGATTACTAGCACTAAGGTTCTACTTTGCTTCCCCATTAGCCATTTAGGTGACAGCTGCTGTATTACACATAAAGATGAACCATTCCTTGAGGGATGATAGTGGTTCCGCTGTGACACTACTGGCATAAAGCATTATCAGACCATAGCTGTGCTTAGAGCCATCACAGTCTCCTAGGCACCTATCAGTACCCTCATTATCTGCATCACAGAGTGTCTAGAAAGAACACTGCCAGGCTTCACAGCTTTGCAGCTCATTTGAGGAGCGGAAATTAAACGTCCCAGGAGAAAAAACAGGCACATTGTAACAGCACCAGTGCTGTACACCAATAACATGTTGACTGCTGTTGCGCTGACTTCTGTCTCATTAATTTAATAGGCTTCCTAGATTGGGGATGGGAAGGTGGAGAGGCAGCCTTTACAAGCAGATTACTGAGCGGGGCTCTCCGCGCTGATTGCGGATCCGGATCGGAGTGAGAACTTACACTGAGCACCGCTGCACTTCAGATACCCACCCCGACTTCTGCAGCTGCCGAGCGGTGAAATAAACCAGAGAGGGGCAGCAAAATTAGCTCGTCGCATCCGTAATCTTTGCTGAGATTATCCTCAACCCCTGCGTGAAGTAAAGGAAAGCAGCAGAGGTGCCTTCGCGGGCATTGACAGTAGCTGTATGTGCGTGCGAGGGTTAATAGCAGCCCTGTGAGTGTGTGTTAGTGTGAGTGTGTTAAAAGGGGGGCTGCTGCATTCAGACTCGGTTGTGTTATGGCTCTGCTCTTCAAAAGGGGCTGGTTCGCTTTCTTCCGCTGAAAAACTAACAGTCGCTCGTGTGGTCACGTCCAGCGAAAAAAGCACAGTCCTCGCTGAAGCTTCTGTAGGACCCTAGTGGAGCATACATCTTCTGACAGCCCAGGGGTGACTTGCTACCTGAATCAATACATTTAAACAGCTCTCACTTTTGCTGAAGCCAGCGAGCGCGCGTCAGGGAAGAAAAAAATGGATGTGGGCTCCTATTCTATTCCCTCGCCAGGTTTTACACCCAAGAGCACCCGAAGGAATTTGGAGATTTTAAAATTCTCTATTGCATTTTAGTTAGTTGCTGCAGGTGATTTCACGCATATCTGTACGTTTAGGTTGATAAGGTTATTATAGGAGATGTCAGTGGAAGCAGGACCGGTCTGCAAATGTGTATGTTGTGAGAGGTGTTCATTAAAGTCATCTCTCTGCCAACAGTGTGCTTGGGCATTTGTGTGCACCTCTGTCCTTCCTCTCTTTATTTGTGTCCATGGGTGATAAAAGAGAAGATAGAAATAAGGTGAACTCATTTTTAAAGTCTCTGTAAAGCCATCACGTAGGAGCTGAATTCCTTGGACCCCACTGCTCTCTCCCCTTGGGTTGTGCAGGAGTTACTCAGGTGCTCCAGGGTACATGCTCAGATGGGTCACAGAAAAAGGAGCCTACAGTATGTGCCTTTATCTTGGCATTCAGTAATACAGATTTTTTTTTTCTTTTCTGGATAATATATCAAAAATGCAGAAGCGGCATTTTCTGGAAACACGTACAGGCCAGTGACAGCATGAAGAACAGGTGGGAACCTCATTTTGAAGGCCCCGTGGGGAATATTGCCAAAGGAATTGCATTTTGTGGGGTTATTAAAAAAAAAAAAAAAAAAAAGACACATGCACAAAGATGGTGTCAGCATCTTAAATACATCCCCACCCCTCCGAAATGTTGTGGGTCCCTGAGTCTATACACTTTTTTAGGAGCCCCACAGCCACTAACATGGGAAACTTCCTTAAATGACTCGCCTAATGTCACCCATATAAGTATATTGAGATTTTTGAAACTGTGGAAATGAACTGGAATAAGTACCTCAGGAAAACCCTCCAGGAATTATTCTCCAAAAACTACTCCTAGAAAGATTTCCCAAAAGTTGTCAGCAACTACAGACGTTAGTTGTGCATACCTAAGATTTGATCTGGCTTAAAGAAGCGATCACGCATACCGTTTTTTCTTCCCAGGTTCTTGTACATGCCCTTACTGCAATTAGGGGGGTATTTTCAGCTGCTTCTACATTGCTCCTGTGTTGACATTTTGGGCTGATGTTCCCCAGATGTTCTTGGACAAGGGCAACAGTTTGAGGCTGGGGTGAGGGTTGGAAGAGTGATTGGAAACATTGGAATCGTCTAACTGTTAAAAACAAACTATCAGGTGCTCATCATGTGTTTAAACACCCAAAAGCGATTTTTAAAGCTCAAGAGCACTAGCTGCCTCCCCCCTCGTTGTTCAACAACGCATAGAAAACATAGGCATATATAAAGCTTTTATGTTCATGTGCAATGACTTGATCATTCATGTACAGTAATGCTCCAAGTAGCTAGAAGGTGTTGGGTTCAGTGGTACCAGAAACAGGTACTTAATGGTAGAGCCAAGGGACTTAGATGGGGGGGTTTGACTTGCTTGAATCTCACATCGCACACTTTGACTTGGTGCTGATTGCTGTCTTAAACCATGAGCTTAGATGGGTTTCAAAACCACCTCTGGGGCAAAGATAAGTGCACAGCTCCCATGTAGCTGCTGCAAATTCAGACGCATGGGAGTAAGAAGCCAATATGTTTCCATGAATACATGCTCATGAATGTACCTCTCCTTTACTTGGATGTGGAATCAAAATCCTCTTCCTTTTCCATACTGGTTTTCTTTTTTTTTTTTTTCATGGGTGAGGGAGGACCATTTCTTAAACTAAAAAGATCACAAGAGGTTGTGTTAACTGAGTGTGACAACAGGGGCACACTACTGTTGGGTGTCACTAGTAGTGAGAGCCACACTTTCATTGCTGTGTAGGTGACTTGCAGTTCACTATACCTTTTCACATGAAGGTCTCCATTTTAAGTCTTACAAAACGCTTTTTTTTTCACTTAGATGTAACCAGCTGAGAGTAAGATTCAGCTGCAAGAAACCTGGGTGAACCTCAACCCAGATAAAACAGCAGGAATCCCTTTGACCTTTGAAAAAAGATCAAAGCAGCTGAGGTACATGCAGCGATGCAGGAGCAGAAGGCATCACCTGGGATGTTGAATTTGGTCCCTCACAGCCAGGAGCCAGCTGAAGCCCATAGCAGTCTGGGATCCAGGGGCATTTCCCAGATCCCCAGTCTGGGAACAAGATATTGTCTCCTGCTGGCGATGCCTGTCTCCAGTGGAAAGGAAGCCTCAGGGCAGCAGGAGCACAGGCTCCCTGGCACTGCTGGCAGCTCCCCAGCCTGGCTCACAGCCCTGGCGCCCGATGTTCTTCCCACTTGCCCCTCCGGCACAGACTGCCTCAGACACCTCAGTGCCAGCCCAACGTAACAGACCACGAACCATGTCCCTCAGGTAATAATCTGTGGTTGCTCCTAGTGCCTCCACCAGCTTTACCCATCCGAAGCATCAGCTTTCACTCCCTTCAGCAGGACAAGTCAAAGGTATCTGCTGCTATCCCAGCTGCCTTGCACGGGACCTGTACAGGCAGCTTCTCAGTTGCGACACACCAGAGGGCCAGACCTCAAGTCTAGACTTCAGGGAAACCCTGAAAACTGTTGTCTCCACAGAGAGTATCTCCATGTCCAGGATAGGCTCTACCTCATTCCCTATTGACTGTAAGATGGAGAACAGAAAATTCCTGTTATTCCCGTTAGGAATCTGGAAAAGCTCGTAAGTCCAGTAACCAATGTTGGAGCTACTGCTCCTTTGTGTTTTAGAGTTAAGCAATGGAAAGTGAGCTGGGGAAAGGTACAGGTGTGTGGAATAATGTTGCTTTTCTAGACACAGGGAAACAACCTTGTTCTAAACCCGTAAGCGTGGATGTTGGAATAACGAGGTGAAAACGCCAACAGACGCTCCTCTTACAACGCAAAAGATGGCAGAAAAAACATCTGTGTTAACACACATAGTGCTACCCCAAGTTCTTATCTCTTTTTGCTCTGCTGTATCTATCCTCCCGTCAGATGATTTTGGACAATGCACACTGAGGCAGCCGTGGGTGAAAAACTGTCTAGGAGACTGTGCCCACATGGTGGACAAAGGTGCCTGGATCAAGGCTAAAAGCCTCATTGCACATATCTCCGCAGCTTCCAGGCCATGCCTTTGTTTGGACACAGATGTCCCCTAGCCATTCAGCGGGAGTCGGATGCCAGGTATTGAGAATCATTAATTCATGCATTGAACTCTCAGTTTATAGCCTGTCCTTGGAAGAACTGATCCATTTAAAGCGGGGGCACGGCCGCTTGTTTTCTCCGCCAGCATTTCAAACCTCAGGTCAGAAGGCTTAAGGATTTTGGGAAGGGAGGGCATAAAGGTTTACGCAAGTCTAACTTATTACTTTGTGCCCTCGGGGTATGCAAGGTGGCTTTCACTGATGTCTGGCATCTGGTTTGAGGTGCGCAAGCGTTGCTGCAGACCAATCCCCACGGATTCAGGTGGCGTTAGGGAAGATTTACACAAGTACAGCTGAAGGATTCATTTTTATTTTGAAACTGTTCTGGGTCAAACCCTGGAAGAAAACATATAGGGATTAATATGAACTTATCACCCCTCCATTAATTTCCAGTGACAGACCCATTTCTTTCTATTCCAGCCTGCTATTGCTCCCAAGGTAGTAAGTTAAATAAGCCAGCTCTGCCCATCTCAGAGGTAATTGAAGTCATGTCTTCTTCACTCTTGGTGCTTTAGGCCCCCAAGGAAGTGGACCGTTATTTTGTCCACATTACCCAAGAAAACCATAGCAATTCTGCTAGAAATTGAAATTGAAAATAATGTAGGCAATCTGCTTATATGGCCTGCACTTTGCCTGCCTAACCAACTAGATTACAACCTGCCTAACGAGCTTGTTCTGAATGCAAGCTCCGTTTTACAAGGCTTGCAGTAAAAGGAGAAGATTTGCATTACCTATTTTTGCTTTTGAGTATGTCACCTGGAGCCCCAGACATAACTTTTCTTTTTTTTTTTTTTTCCTACCCCAATGAAATGGCTCTCTTTGAAGAATTTCTGCTATATGAAGTATAATCTCTGCTAGGAGAACTAATCATTTTGTCAGTTTATAGCTGGTATTCTTATTAATGCTATCTAGTTGACATTTTAGAAACACGTATTAAACATATGCTTTAAAAAAAACCCAAACCAAACCAAAACATAACCATATCTTTCAGGAATGGGAAGAAAACACAGAAAAACAACAAACTTTGCAGTCATCTCTCGGATGCTGGATTCTTCCAGACTCACAGCTGCTCGAATGCCTTCTGCCAGCTGAGCGAAGAGTTTGATGTGATAACAAAAGAGCTTCCCTGGAAAAGCCAAAAATACGTCTGTAGCACAGCAGCTGACCAGCTCAGCAGCACGGGTCACTGCAAGCGCAAACCGCCTGCTTCTCTATTCATTCCCCTAGCTCCTGACTAAATGCTGAGTCAAGTTTAAGGGCACAGACCACATTCAGACCATTCATCACAAGTGCCACAGCCATTTCTGTCCCTTGATTTTGCAGGAAACCCTGGGCAACAGATACCCTGGGTCACCCAGAGCTCTCTTGACATTAAATATCACAGTGGCTGCAAAATCTGAATGCTTAGAGACACCTTAGAGGGCTTCTGAATACCGACCTGCATCTTGCTAAGGATCTTTGGTGGCTTGGGGCATGGGGACCTCTCCCTTTTCAGGGATGCCATCACTGGCTGCATTTCCACAAGTGACAGCCGCCGAGAGCTGTTTTGTTGAGGTCTGAGCCTCAAACACGAAGCCGTGGCCCTGCTTTCCCCTGCTGTGTCACTCAGCATTTACAAGAGACGGTGGGGAGAGCATCTTGATTGACATCCCCCTCAGGGAAGGAGAGGGGAGAACCACATGGCATCAGCGGTGAGTCATCCTCCTCAGATTGCCTTCCTCCTAAGATGCTAAAGATACCTTGGCCACGTCAGCTCGGGCTGAATAAAATTTTAGGATGATGGCGAGGGATGGTTTTAAGCCCTCAAAAGTGGCCAAATGCATGAATTTTTCAAGCAGTCAAGAGAAGTGGTGGGGAGGGGGTTGTCTCCCCCACCACCACCCCAGGGTGACTGTCCCTGCCCCATCACGCTCGGAAGCCCGTGGAGTCGGTGCGGGGCAAGCAAAGGAGATCCACGTGGAGGATAAGAGAGCTGCAGCGTGGATTGTAAAAGAAAATTATGCCCCAATAATAGAGAAACATGCAGGCCTTTTGCTCGGTTCACAGGCTGCAGCGCTCTAATATTATTAACCTGATTTATTTCAAGGAGAGGGTCACTTTATGAAGCGAGCGTGTCGAAACTTTCTGCAGATAAAAGGCCGTTAACAAAAGGCAGGCTTTGGGAAAACAAGCAAAACTCGGGCTGTGCACTCAGTAAGCACATTTTCTAGTTTTCAGTCAAGAAGTCATTGGCAGTGTCAGTGCTTGAAAACTGCATGGCTCAGACATTTCTAAAACCCTTTTAATCCATCACAAAGGGCTCCCTTGATTGTTGCTTTGTTTTTCTGCTGCTGCCCTACAGTATGGCTGCCAGTGTATATTCCTGATAAGCACTGAGCTATGCAGATGCTGCTAGGTTTCCCTGCCTTCGGTACCGCACAACCTGCCAGTGCCTGTGTGAGGGACACAATCGTGTGTCACAAACTGCCAGGAGAGGTGACACCCCATCCTCCCTTTGCCGTCCAGGAAACTTAGAAGAATGCAAGATTAATTTCCGCGAGCCGCGTGGTGCCACCCATAAAAGTCCCCATTGCAATAAATGGGAAGTTCTGCTTAAAAACCGAGGACAGAATGAAGCCCCCGCAATATTAATGCCATTTTAATCCCTACGGATTGAGAGTTTGGCATTACTAATGCAATTAATTGCAATAAAAGAGAGAGAGCACCAGCTCCACGGGTCTGAATATACCATTCAACACACAATCCATCCCGAAATGCAAGGGGAAGCTATGTCTCTCTTCTCCTGTGACTGAAACCCCAGCAAGGCCTACCCTACCGGAAAAAAAAGCACCACAAAAGTCTAACAGACACATTTGAAACCATCAGGAGGAAGAAGAGTGCTGGAGGTAGCAGGGAGGGTCTCAGCACAGCAGCAAGGTGACCACCTGAGGAAAACAGCACCGGGATCCCCTGGGAGAGCACGGGCCACACCACGTACAAGCTCCTCCTGGGCTGAGCTACAAGGGAAACACAGGGGACATCACTGTTTCCAGCAAGCAGAGCAATGGCCTCTTATTTTCACGGTTCTGCTTCATCTCTGCAACCTCTCTTAAATGCAGCGTATTAGGCAGCAGCCCCATGGGGGTTTTGGAAACTTGGGGGCCCCGGAGCTGGCCGAACACTATGCAGTGCCAGGCGTAACCTTATAAGAGAAAACATCCAAAATGAGAGACCAGCGTGACAGCAGCCCCGCCGGCAACTCCGTGCACTCAGCCCAAAAAGGAGCATGGGTAAGGGAGTGCTACTGCTTCATCCCAGGTGCAAACCTTGATCGAGAGTCTGGGAAACGGAGCTGTTTAACTCCAAGCACCCCCTTCCCTCGCTGCACGCCGACAGCGAGAACGTACCTACGCCCAGGATGCTCAGGTTGTCCTTTATTGATGGCTGCAAAATGTTGTGGTTTTATGTGTAGGACACAAGCATCTGCTGAGGTTGACCGTGGGCCGGTTATTCCTTCCCCTCAGCCCCGGGAAGAGAAACATTTTCATTCACAAATACATGTTTGTTGGTTTGTGGGTTTTTTTTTTCAAATTGTGACTACACAAAGAGAGGAAACGCAGCGAGATGCCCCGTGTGACCTAGGCAAATGTTACCCTGAGCCCTGGGACATGGCGCAGGCGGTGCTGCTGGACTCGTGTCTGAGCTGCAGGACACAGGACTGAGCAGCGAGTGCATCAGGAAAGCAAACAGGGAATGCACAGAAGCAGGAGGAAGAGCAGAAGGCGGGGGGAATGAGAAAACGAAATGCTATCTGCTGATGTCCAAAGATCCTGGTGAAACACGAATGGGCCTGGGTGAAGGAACATCTGTGCATGCTGAGGGCTGGGCAATACTGGGAACAAACGCAGCAGAGGAGATGAGAATGAACATGTACCTTTACATTCAAAATCTAAATGGAAAGACATTTTCATGTCACTATTTTAATATTAGATGTTAAATGTCTAACATTAGCAACAAGAAATAGCCACCCTATTAATTTTTAATAAATACTAGTGACCTCTTAAATTAAATTTCCAGATTGAAAAATATCATCAATATAAAACGTTTGTGAGACACACAAAATCTTTCCAAATAGGCATTACAGCTGCTTATTGCAGTACCTGTGATATCAACTTTTACAGACATTGCTTGTCTGTTTGACTCCCCTCTGGCATTTTCACAGCTCAGCCCTGGCCGCCTCTCCCCTGCAGCCGCTCCTTCTGCAGTACCTTTATTTCCACCCAGCCTAAAGCACCAAACACGAAATACCACAGAGATGCTCGGGTCTGCAGAGCTCTTCCCTGGATGACATCTCACTAGCAATAAGGGAAAATGGGGGGCTAAAAACCCTGATGTGTTTTTAACAGTCTCATACAACCTTCCGAATGATTGCAGAGTGAAACATCAGATTTAGGAATAACAGCTGGTCTTTACTTCTTTGATACTAACCAGCAGCCTCAGTCATTGGTCCCTCTTTTGTCTTGAAAGAGAAGGATGTATTAAATAGGATGTAAAAATGTTACTGGCATCACTAGAAGCAGCACAGAGAAGCTGAAGAGCTTCAAACCCAATCTCCTTATCTTCTCTTGCCTTTGAACGCTCCTGTCTTATTTTTCAGTTTGTCTGCTAAATGTGTTTGCCCCAACACAGCCACAAGCTCTTTGAGACAGGGGCTGCAGCTTCTACTATTACACTTTTCTTTCAAAGACCCAGGGTGAGGTGCGGCACTAATTAGCATGAAGTCACAATGATACGAAACAGAACACAAAATTATTTCTATAAAGAATAGAGGACTTGGCAGAATAAACCCACTAGGATGTAAGATTTTCAGCAGGGTTTGTTTTTCTGTTTTTGGAGGAATATTCTGTATCACAGCGTTTTCCCCGGGCTGACCTATGAGTATTAGCTAGAATAAAATGGTATATTAATTTCCCTTGACAATAATTGGAGCAGCCTATGATCTTAGCAACCCTCTGGGTATATTCCGAAGGTCAGACCGAGAGTGTCAGCACCGTGTTGCTCTTTTATGCCACTCCCTACACATCTCCAGGAAAAGCTACTAATCCACTTAAACAATTACCTCTCCGAGGAAGAGGGAGAGGACTTTGTATCAGGGTATACCTCATGAAAGACTCAGCCTGTGAAAGATTTGAAAAGCTCACAGAGCGAAGAAGTGGAATACAACTATTATCTGACGTGTAGCACCAGTGAATGAAATCGTCACCAGACTGAAACCGCTCGGTGTTTTTATTCATGTCTGAGCTGCAAAGTGGTTGGAGCCTAAAGCTAATGAAGGAAATAATATGCAATTCATCATGGTGTAGAGAGAGAAAGACAAACGTAACTCTTGACTCGTGTCACACCAGTGCCTTTCAAACTCCTCTTTGCAGCAGCTTTCGGGAAAGGACCGTATTCTCTGTGCCACTTACCAGCTCGCTTTCATCCTGTGAAAGAGCCGTGTCCCAAAACCCAGCTCAGGCTGCAAGCGGGAAACCCTCCCTGCTCCTTAGGACGCATACAAGATACAGAAAGATAATCAGTGGTCATGCCTGATTTTAAGTTCATGGGGCATGACACGGGAGGTAAATAGCTTAATCCCCTCTTCCATGTACCGGGGACAGTGCGTACTGCTGCTGTGCCTGGTAAGGGATGATGCGATGCAGGGATGGCACCTGCCTGTGCTGGGACCACATAGCCTCCGCCTAGTTTGCCTGCCTCTCCCAGAAAAAAGCTTTCCTCTGGGGAAAAAAACTCAGTCTTTGGTGGCCACCAACCACCAGATTGGTGCTGGTCTCTTCTCACAGGTAATTAATGACAGAACGAGAGGGAATGGCTTCAAGCTCCAACAGGGTAGGTTTAGACTGAACATGAGGAAAGAATTCTTCACAGAAAGAGTGGTCGGGCATTGGAACAGTCTGCCCAGGGAGGTGGTTGAGTCACCATCCCTGGATGTGTTTAAGAGACGATTAGATGCGGTGCTGAGGGATATGGTGTAGGGGAGAACTTTGTAGAGTAGGGTAGATGGTTGGACTCGATGATCCCAAGGGTCTCTTCCAACCTAGATGATTCTATGATTCTATGAAAGCTCCTTCTCCTGTCTTCCCGCGTTCTGCACAACACTGGGAAAGCACTGGATGCGGAAGGGACTGCGGCTCAGCCTGGGGCTGGCACTGCCTTTGCACCATGCACAGGGGTCCTGGAAGAGCAACCTTTGCTATTCCAGCCGTGGAATGCTTATTTTCCCTTTAACTCATGCCATCACTGATCTGGCGTGGGGCTACACTCCAGCCAGCCCTCAAATACTCGAAATGATGGGGAAACAGAAAAAGGAAATAACTTGCTTAAAGAAAAAACAATGTGTGATTTTGCATTGAAGAGCCCATTTGGTATATTCACTGCCAAAAAAACCTCCCAGAGAGTAGATCTACCCCAAAAGTTCATACCTGTTTCTGGTCGGCTCGGGCATCTCAATGGGGGAGTGTGCTTTGGACAGAGGGTGACCTTGGAGGACGAGGTCCTGCACACAGCGCTACAGTGCACCCCACGGGGCCAGCCTCCACCATGTTGGGACCATGGGGGGGCCATGGACACTTCACCCTCTCCATGTGAAGCCTGGCAGGCTCACGCTGGACCCTGCTGAGAGCGGTTTAAAACCACCCCATGTACGGTGGTGGCTTCCTCCTGCTGTCACATAGTGGTTGCCATCAGCTGAGCAGGGGCCACTGCCAACCCCCACTATGTGACCCCCCCCACTCCCTGGAGGGGGTCCCACTTGGGGACAGCAGCGAGCTGGAGCTGTGGGTTTGGTGCTGGTGGCAACTTTGCAGCAGGCACGCGTGCTTATTTTCAAATTTTTCTGCGTCTTTTAAATAGCTGGACCTGCTGCTTGCCTGGGTATTGGGGGCACTTTCAGCGCGCTTGCAGCTGCAGATTGGCACCTCTAGGATTTTAGTCGTGATTTCAGTCAATTTGCACATTTCCAAAATGGAGCAAAACCTCATAAAGCACAGATCTAATGCATATAATACCAATTTGCTGAATGTCAGTGTATACTGACCTTCTATTACAAACACTGGCAGATGGCCATTCCTTCAGTACTCAAGAGTTGCTTGAATAGAAAATCAAGCAATGGCTTAGCCTGCCTTTCGCCTCTGCATCAGTGCCCATAGCAACACGCAGTGGTAGCCACCTGAACGCGATGCCTCTGCCACCACCAGCTCCTTTCCAGCACAGCAAAGCCATTGGTGGTCCCGTGGCTACCATATCCAGTCCTGTCAGAGCTAGGAAATAGCAAGAGGGTCCTGCTGAGAAGAAGGCAGGAGGATGTGGGGCTGCTGGGTGGAAAGCCTCAGCCCAGCCACAGAGAACCGCAGGCAGGTCCCTCGGAGAGCTGGAGCGATGGTGGTACCTGTAGAGCAACCACAGCTTTGCAATGCTGGCAGGGGAAGGAGAGCTGGGCGGCCCCATCTGAACGTCATGCAAAAATGGTCCATCAATGCAATCTAACAGCAGAGGAAAAAGCTGTCTGAGAAGCCAGGGAACGCGGGATCAGATCAGACTCTTGCTCTGCAACCTGGTGCGTGTTGCCAGCCTCTGCACAAGCACCAGCTTCCTCAGACTTTGTAACCACCAAGAGTTTGCAGCTATTTTCCAACAGCCCAGTTTGTCTGTATTTGGGGTCTTTTTTTTCCTAACCACCCCACAAGACCTTCTTCCAGAGCCAAGAGCCCGGCAATGCACAGGAACAGTGTGTGTCCCCAACACAAGTGACACATACTGTACATCGCTCCGGATTTGGTCCTTCCCTTTTCAGTATCCCCTCAGGTTCTTCCATACCAGAGCACAGGCAGCCTCCACGCTTTGGAAACTGTGGATGCACTGGTGGCCACTCTTGGAAATTGAAAGCGGTGCGATGAGTCGCCAAATGCTGGGACATCCTGCACTCTTCTCCTCCAGGACTACGCTTTCTCCCTCAGATGGGGAGGTACTCAGAGGCAGGAGGCCAAACTGGGTGATGGTCTTGTACGGCAAGGAGCAGAATTCCCACCTCCCGGCTTGTGGGTGCAATCTGCTTGCAAAATGAACTGTGGGTTGAGGAGCTGTGTTTCCACCTACCGGGCTGAGTCTGCGATGGAGTTAGTGAGCCCTGCTGGCAGCCCCACTGCCGTCTTCTGGTTTGCAAAGATGCTCAGAATCTCAGGGATATTCCCTGCCAGACCCTGGCAGTTCTTTTAATAGGCTGTGAAATTTTGGAATCAAGCTATTTAAGCCTTCTGACAGCACAACACCACATCTCCAGGTGCCCCACTCCACGATAAACATCCATTGTACGGCCTTCCCCCCTCACAATGAGGATTAATTTTAACCCTCACAACAGCCTAATGGAAAGGCCCGCGCCGCACTCCCAACGCCAAACACTTGCTGAAAGCTTTCCTTTGTTAGCGCCTCCCGGTTTAGTCACCGCCAGTTTCTGAAAAGATTCCACAGAGTTAATGTTTCCATTTCTTTTAATTCGCTCGCAGTGATGACACAGCCATAACACAGCTGTGTTCCAGCTCAAAGAAGGAGCCGAGCGCGGATGCTGCCCACTGTTCCTCGGCCCCTGCTCCCTCCCTGGCTCGCACGCGGGGCTGATGCTGTTGGGAGGACACTGTGACATTTTCCTATCTGGGGTGGAAAAGTTCTTTTAGAGGAAGCCTCTTCTTTTCTTTTTTTTTTCCCTTCCTTATTTCTTTTTTTTTTTTTTTTTAATTTGACATTTTCTTCTGTGAAAAGCTGACCTAATTTTCCAGGAATAATGTAAACTGTTACACACTCGAAGCATCGGGCTGGAGAGTTTATAGATAAAGCTGAACTATTTTATGGTTCAATTATCCCGAAGTACGGGAGATCCCTGTTGCATTAACACTGCAGGAAGAGAGTACAGTGGGGGCTTCCTCGCTCCGCTCCACGTAAGTTAGAGTTTGCCAGTAAAACCTTCACCGCAGCTTTGTTACTACAAAAGCCATTAGTACTGCCAGTGGTAAAAGCCACATGAAAGATATTTTCCGCAACAATTAGTGTTTGTACCAATTCCCTGCCCCATTCCGGGAGAAAGTTTTAAGTGGCCTATTCTGATGCACAAGAGATAAGGTGGAAAGGAGATACTCGGGGATGGGAAGAGGCAGAGAAAAGGGGGTGAAGCAGTGGCAAGTGGCACAAATGGCTGCAGCCGTGGCTGGTGGCCTGGGCTGACCCTGGGGAGATGTCATGACGTGGGTCTCCAGATCATCCTGACACGAGAGGCGGGCAGCGAGCAGTCCCTTCCCACCGCAGGAGATGGGACAAGTCGTGCTGGCAGAGACCTTCTCCCTGCTGCCTGGGCTGCGGAGGAGGCCGTAGGAGACTCCTGTCACCCTCAAACACGCCGGTACAACCTGCTAGACTAAGCTGTGATAGTCCATGTTTCATTCTATGTTACAGTGCATCGGGTGCACCCCAGCAAAGGGCCAAGGAAGGGTTTTTAGCTCCGGACTCAATGCAGTGTGTGCTGGGCTGAAAATGTGGGACAAGAGGCAGCAAATTGTCTGGCCTGCTCTAAGAGTTTTCTCTGTGGTGCCCTGGGCTGTAGAAATCACTGGGATCCTGCTTGAGTCCACTTTTCTACTGACACAAACAGGCGTGCAATTCCGAGATAGATTTGAGGGTTTAGCGTCAGCTTTTCTGACATTTCTGGGGTTTTATTCCAAAAGAACATTTTTTTTTTACATTTCTTACTTCATGTATTCATCCGGTCGCTGCCTTCGGCAAGTTGAACCGTGCCAGAGGTTTGTGCAGGAAGAGATGTACCACCATTGTCTCCCTTGATGGTATCTGATAGGGCTTGGGTTCAGCTCCAGGTTCTCCAGCCGTACCCGGCTGCCTTAGAGGTACAGCTCATATTCTTGAAGGAATTTGTTGTCCATCCGTTGCTGGTAAGTGCTTTCATTTCTACGAGAATCTAATTAGGTTCAGTGATTAGGAGTGCTAATGGGCATAACAATCCCACAGAAATTTACCTTTCAGAAAAAGAAGGGCAACAAAAATATCCAGCAAAAGAAGAAAAAGAAAAGAGAGGAAAAGAAAGAAAAAACCCTACAATTTCATGCAGGGTAAAATAAATAAATAAATAGCCACTATGCAAATGTCTCTACCTATCTATCAGAGATCGTTGTAAAGACAAATTAGTTAATTGCTGCAAAGTGCTTTGAAAATGAAAAGGGATATATAAGAGGTGATTATTATTATTCACAACAATCTGGTAGGTGAAGGCATCTGTCTATTTTGCTTTATATATCCCTAGAGCTTTACCAAAGCAACATTAGAAGAAAGGAAAAGACCTAAAATAGGAGAACAACAATCCCAAAAGGGAGAGAAAAGGACTGTGACATTTGTGAATAATAAAAATAATAAGCTACAGATCAGATTAAAAAAATACCAGCAGGAGTATGGAGTAAGAAAGCTACACTGAGGTGCATTTGAACTGATCTTAATGGATATGAAGATCATTAGCAGTGTGCTGATACTGCTAAACTGACATGGAAAATATTAATTTAAATAGGAATATCTTACATTAAATGTATAGCTGCATTACAATGCAAATAAGTCAATCTTCTGTGCCCTATGCTTTGGTCCTTTTGGTACAAACCAGAGTGTCTGTTTTGTGTCCAAACTTCCAAAAACGATAAAGCGTAAAGTATTTATCCCATTTAAAGAGCTGATGCAATCCTGCAATCTAATGCTCAAGGATGATGTAACGAGATCCGTAATTTTGGCTACAACGAGATCACACATTTGTCTCCAGAAGCTGTAGAATAGCATCCAAGCTTCTGATTACTTGTATTATGTGTTAACTCCCCTCACATCGGCAGTCCCACCAGACCCCAGGGAGCTAGTCATGTGCTTATGCTAAGCGCATGCAAAAGTGCTAGCAAGATCACTACACTAATTTTCAGCATCAGAAAGTAAAATAATGCCTAGACTGATGCAAGACTCCCGATGAGTCTGTGGGCTACAGCATTTCATAGCTGTGGAAGAATTAACTCATTTTTCCCTTTTTCCCCCCCTTTTTCTCAATATAGCAGCTAAATTATCACTTGCCCTAGCTATGAATCACTTCAGAGCTTGTTCCTTAAAGGTACCCAAAATTCCCTCAGGTGTTTTGACATAATTCTATTACATCTTATTTCTGTTTAATATTAAATTCTTTCCTGCATGTATAAATAAAGCTGGAAACCTTTTTAGGGAACACAGCTTAATGAGGAACTAAGAACATGCGCACCGCATGTCACTATCTTACATATATTTTATTATTAATAGTAATTCATGCAGAACCAGCCACTTCACAAGGAGAGACTAAACACTTACATAAAGCTAGGTGCTTCTCTCTGACCTTAATTTGTTTCTGTACTTGAACACTGGATTACCTCTCAAAAAATAATTATCCCCGTAAAGATTAAAAACCAATAACGCAGTCTCTTTCTGGGTGGCAAACAAATGCAGGGGCTTGAGGGTGAATGCTAGGCATACTTTCTTGGTGGCTATTCCAATAAACTAGAGGGTAAGAGGTCACATTCTGGGTCAGGATGTGGGTCTCCTGAGAGAAGGGAGGTGGAGGATGGGGCCTGTTTGTTCCCACGTGTTTCATGGCATTTTCTCCCTTGTCTGTAATATATGTTTTCTTACAGCTTCTTCTGTTGGTTCACTTGGAGGGACCAGACAACACCTCAGGTTGTGCTACGCTGAGGCAGTCTTAATTTAAGTCTCTAGTGACAGTAATTCCAGCATTTTTTCTTGATGGCCAGTTCGTTTCCCTATGTGAAATAGCCGAAGACTTTAGTACAGCTCCCAAGGAAAATGCCTCCTTCTTAGAGCTGACTTTTCTAACTGAGCCAAGTATTTAGCATGCCCAAGACTAGATGAGCCCAGAAACTGAAAAGAGCCTGATCAAGAGCTCATCAAATCCCATGGAAAATCTCCCTCCTAGGAGGAAGGGCAGGTTGTCTGCAGTAGTCTTCTAGGATGAGAAGTGGTGATCTTCTGCTGTTTGGCACCTTATGCCCAGACAGGAGAGATTTTGGTGTGGTCTCTTTCACTGCTGATGAAATGGCACATCCATCAAGGCAGGGGCACAGCACAGTTTTTACTTCTGCTTTCCAGAACCATAGACCCATAGGCACTTTTGGTTGCTCACAGTCTCTCAAAAGAGGTTTGTAATTTGCCCAGAGGAGCAGGGATAGCAGAGGGAAAAGGCAGAGGTTAGCCAAAACAGGATTTCTACCCCACCTCTTTCAAAGTTAGTGTTTGCTTAGGAGATTCACTCATTCTTCTGAGCGAATAGTGAAAATGCTAAATGGAGTGGTATGTGGTGTTTCCCACCAGTGGTCTTGAATGATACATCACTGCAGACGTACTGGGCCCCATGCACAGAAACAGAAGACTTGTTAGTAAATCCAGATTTACCCTAGCTGAAGTATTTACATGTTCAACATTGCCATAAAATGTGGATATTAACAGTCCTTGAAGTATTTCTTCCCCCCTACCTCTACCATAAAGTGAAGGCAGGGTTTTTCCCAGTTAACCAGTCAGCAGTCTGAGCACAGAGATCACAGGGGACTTGGCGAAATCAGTGGCAAAGGAGGGCTTCCCAAATCGTAAACCCACACGAAGACTATTTTTATGCCATTTTTCCTCTACTTTTGGAAAAGATAGGTGTGTGCACTGTGGGGAACAACTGCAGAGGGAAGAACGTAAACTGATAAAGGTGCCAGAAAACAACAGGAAAGACAAAACAAAGATTCTTGGATTAAAATAAACCTTCCATTAAAAAAAAAAAAATTGAACCAAAAAATCAGAACAGTGCATGATGTCTTTTGCAGTCCTTTGGTCTTAAATAGCCGTTGGCATAAAAAAGAAAGCTGCCATGTAAATTGAAGCTGCTTTTAAAGAGGCTGGAATATTATTCTAATAAGGCATCTACCATGATCCTTTTCAGTATCCAAAGACATCCATCAAAGCCAGAGACAGAAAGGGATGGCTTGGAGTTTATATTTTGAGGCACTGTTTTGGAGAAAATGCATTATGGTTTTTTCCTCTTCCAGGGATGCAAAGTTGGAATTCGGACAAGAAAGAGTCTGACACTTTCCGATTACTGGAAGAAGTGCTTGGAGATCTGCTTTGTGTTTTCCATCCCATCTGTGGCATAGTCAGAGATATCTGCTTTTAGGATATTCCTTGTCTGGCTAGCAATTAATGACCAGTACAATTAAATAGTGTCGAACCGACACTGTGTGCTGACATTTATGTCTCCAAAACTTTGCCCTCCCAAGTCCAAACCATGCACTTCAGGTGATAAGTAGGGGTTTTTGTGGGGGAAAAAAAAAAAAGCAAAAAAAAAAGAAAGAAAACCAGAGGGCTCAGCCAATACGGATGCAGTAAGGACAGTGAGGATGCTCACTGAGGACACAGAAGGAACCATGCAATCAAAAAAATTCTTGCATATCAAGCAAGTCCTCATTTAAAATACTTTGGAAACTGGGATAAGCATGACTAATTTCCCTGTAAATTGCAGAAATGGCTTTTGGTTGTGCTGGGTTGCTGAGCCCCATAGATGGAGCCCAGGTCCTCATTCATCACTTGGGATTTCTGGCTGCAAAGTTTAAGGAACGTCCTGCTTCATTCCTCTGTTTTTTTCACCTGTGAAACTTGCATGTTACCTATCTGCCTCACGATGAGATTATGAGGCTAATTCAATCACATCTATAAAGCTCTTCTGAGATAGTTGGAGAAAAGGTGCTATAGCAGCCATCAAGCTCTTCGTTATCATTAGAGGTGGCATTTGAGTGCCAACTGAGTACTGCGGGAGTCGGATCCAGGCATCAGCTGTGGCTATCTGTCGTAATGACCCAGATGATGAGAGTGGCTGAATGGGGAACAATTTTGGTGACCTGCAAAACAGCTCCGTTAAAAATGCAAACTCTTGTGCAGCCAGAATTTAATTCAGTGCCTGGAGAAACCAAAAATCTTCTCACATCTCTTTAAGAAGAGGAAATTAATTAATACTTTTCCTTCAGAAGCACTTTTGCTAAAATAAACCAAGAGAACAAAAGAGACTGATAAAGTTTCTTGGAGGGTTTCGTTAGGAGGATGGAAGGCAGCAAGGGGTGACAGGGAGACTTCCCACCACCCAGGAAGAATGTTGTGATTTTTTTCTTCTACTTCGGTCTCTTCACCCTTCTCCCACTCCCTGGCTAGTGGGACAGCAGCACACAGCCAGACCCATGCCTCTGGCACAAAATCTTTAAGGTCACCTTGTGAAAGTGGGTGGCCCTGGTGTCCACCCAGCTGCAGCCCAGTTATCCCACCCACTGCCTCCCACCCCACATTTTCCAGAACATCTCCCACAACAGAGACGTGGAAAGCAGGCAAAGAGGGGCTGGAGTTTGCTTCAGGAAAGTAGACAGCAAGAGGACCCATACCTGTGACAGAGCCAGCTTGGAGGTACCTCCCAACTCCCCCCACTTTCTTCTATGGGATCTAACAGACAGAGCTGTGAATAAATATTTATACTAAACATAGTCAGGAATGAGAATTCATGATTTAAAATTACACAAATATTTGGGAATCTAGACACTATAACTCAAGTGGCACTTACTCTCCAAGTGCAACTGAAAATGTGTAACTCCTCAGTTTACTAGCAGTGTCAGCTCCCCAAGAGTGGAGCTGAATAATTTAGGGTGGAGGAGAATCAGAGAGTGGCTGAGCATGGAATTCGCTGGGGAGGAGGAGAGCTGCCCTCCAGCTTCACTGGTGACTTTTCCTGTCCAGGCAGGCAAGGGAGGCTCCAGGTCACCTTCGGGACAACCCCCATGGATGCGGAGAAGAAACAGAACCACACGGGCAAAAGCGACGACCCCGCAGGGAGAGGAATGGGGGGGACACAGGGGCAGGCGGTGCTGGAGCCTTCCCGTGGCAGGGGAGGCTGCCCAGCACCTGCCACCAGCGAGGCTCAAATCTGAGAACTACAGCTGTAGCATAAAGGCGGATTATCACCCATCCAAACCAAATTCAATTATCATATCTATGCTGCTTCTCTCTATTTCTGTAACTGGAAGGCTATTATTAGGCTCCCTCCCTCCCTCCCTCCCTCTCGCTCCCTGTTTTTAATACAACTCCAAGTAATGCTGCTGTAAAACATTCAAAAAAGTAAACATTAGCTTTAGGCCATTTGATTATCAGTTTCCCAGAACACTTCGTTCTGCCCTGCTTTACTCCATATTCCTTTAATACCAAGGAAAAAAAAAAAAAAAAAGAAAAAGAGATGGACTGAGATGGGTTTAATGAATCCACAGTATAGCGATTCCCCTCTCTGGCTCCAGAGCTGGCCCTGGCTCACTCTCACGATGGTGAAAAATACCAGTTTATGCTTGATGGAAAAGAAGTGAGGAAATAGGCTTTCCCTGGAATACTATATTCCCTCCTGTCCTAATTGCTAAAATATTTCTTAGCAGGCTTCCCATCTGCACCCCGTTAATGACTAGTCCATTTTCCATGCTAGATAATGGGAAGTGACCGGAGGGTGACAGTCTCTCCGAAGGGGCGAGGGAATCGCAGCCCGTGAGATGGAACCAGTCCTCGGCAGCCCCAGTGCACCGGGAACCAACATCCCAGAAACATCTTTGCTGCCCGTGTCCTTTCTGGTGCTGCTCATTTACTCCACCTGAGACCTCGAGGTCTCAAGACAGGGAGAAGGAGCAGGTCACGCACACTCGCGTCCTGCAGAGCTCTGTGGCCCCCGCGCCAACAAGTGGACACTTTGCTGTGATGAGAAGCTTATAATTATTTTTGTGGGATGACGCTATGCTTTTTCCTTGTATTAAACAAACACTCCGAAAAATTCCTGTACCATGTATTACCCCTCAAAGGCGCGGTGAAATAAAGCCTGTGAGTGCTTTTCCCATGTACGTGTGAGCTGTAGTAACACAGGAATGAAAAGAAAGAGCTGAGTTAATCCTTTGGGGCAAGCAATGTGTCTTCTGATGGCTTTTAACATGCCCACTCGTGAATAAGACACAAAAAGGCTCAAATCTTTGCTTAGTTCTTGAGGAGCTACTATAATATGGGTAATAAATCATAATACTGCACCCTACCTTCTTGGTTGTAATGGGGTGGGTTTAGCACCATGACTTCAATTTCGGAAGCTGCTGGTTGACTTAAACTCCTTTATCTCTATCTTTCACACAAATCAAGGAGTTTCATAGGCAATAAAGCATTTGGAGCAAAATATAGAGATTGAAGAGGTAGGGTCTCACTTTTATAGTCTTGGGAATTAGCTAGGAGCAAAGAGTGGGGCTCTGGCCTCCGTGCTACAAAATCAACACCCCCTTAGGACTGCCATTCAAGATACGTCCCAGCACCACACTGGCTGGAGCAGGACCGTAAGCCAGGTGTGCTGAGGTCTGGAGAATTAGTCTACTCACAGAAACATCCTTCCTCTACTTCCTACGTGTGCATAATTAAGAGAATTGAGTTCACTGACTCAGTTCAGATGAATCAGCCCGCGACCCGGTGCGCGTGGATTGTTGCCTCTTGCCGTGGCTGGTACCAAATACTCCACATAAAGGCAGGTGTGAGCATCCTACTGGCATCCTGCCTCACAAAGGCAGAAACCTGCTCGGCCCTTCGCCGCAGCGGGCAGATCTCAGCTGATTTTGGTGGCTGTGCCTTGAAACTAGGAAGCTGAAGATTTGGTTGTTCCCTGCTTCATTCTGCTCAGCTGCAAATATTGTACAAATATTGTAGCCAGCCTTTTTTAAAATGAATTTTAAAAGCTTTTTGGATAATGTTCTTATTTACATCATTCTGATCATGTAAAGGGACAGAAACAAGCCAAGTTTTTTAATTATCAACGGATGCAGCAGTGAATTCGGCATTATATGCAGAAGTATTTAGTCTCTGGGGTTTTTTGGCCACATACAACCATAATAACACGTAATATTAATGCAAGTTGTATAACCGCAGTACCACACACCAGAGTAAAACCTCCTGGGATGTTAAATGGCTCCTACAGTAGGTGCTTGCCACCCTGTTCGTGTCTGTAAGCCAGGAAAAGGCATGGGGCTTAGCCACACGTCATTTGTTAAATACTGTGAGGGTTGCTTCGTTTTCTTTGTTTCACTACCACCGATTGAAAATTTAACAGCGATGCTGCGTAAAGGTAAACCAACAGGCACTTTCCTCGAGAGCCACCTTAGAAGCCAGAGGCACAGAGAGAGGCTGGGGAGGGTCCGCGGGGGTGAACTGGGACGTGGAATGGGACCTCAGCAGCAGCGGAAAACGCTCAAGGGAGACAGGAAAACCATCTCTCAGGGTGGGAAAGAGAGAGAAATGTGGCAGGCTTTGGAGGAGGAATGAAATAACTGAGTATTGTGAGCTGACCTGCCCTGGGAGCTGGGGGCCAGGGTGGGCATCACCACAGGGGCTGGGGCACCTGTGTTGGTCCTGCCCTTCTCTCCCACCACTGCCATCCGTGGGTGGACATCTCCTGGACACCCCTCCACCAGCATTGGTGACCTCGGACTTGACCAAGGTTGGAGGTTGGCTGGCATGGTCTGGGCGAGGAAGAGCCTGCACCCGAGAGGTTGGGTCAATTCATGCTATTTTCCTTAAATCTCAGAGCTATTTTAATTTCATGCAACAGGAGAGCAACCGGAGCAGCCTAACAGCTGGCGCAGTTTTTCACTTCAGCTGTTTAATGGGGTGGCTGCGACTTGGTTCGCGCCGGAGAAAATTAGTGTGAGGCCAGAATCAAACCATCCCTGGAAGCAACAGCCTCAGGTCGCCCCCGAGCATCCCTGCCATGAGGAGGGCTCAGCCCTGGTCGAGCTGCTACTCCTACATAGACTCCTCATCACGCTGAAGCACGCCAATTACCCACTAATGCAAAAAGAAAAAAAAAAAAAAAGGAAAAAAAAAAAAAAGGGAAAAGAAAAGAGGAAATAAAAAGAGTAAAAAAAAGCAAAGGAGCTCAGCGCTGTTGTTTTGCCATGGTGTTTTCCATCATCCAGTTTCCTCCCTGAGAGCGACGAGCAAACGCAAAATCGCTAATTCTCAGCGGTATTTTCTCAGCAGCCTTTCCCGCAGAATGTGAATGTCTCTTTTCTTGCAGGCAGATGGACAGAGCCTGCAGGATCACATTTACTGGAGAGAAACCAGCTTTGAAAAGTTTCGACAGCCGGCATGGTATCTGGTCCATCTCTATCAAAATGAGTTCATTATCATTCATTTTTTGCCAACTGCCAATCAGTTCTTAAATCACTCTTCAAATTAGGATGTTGCAAAAAAAAAAATCAAAAAATTCTCCACAGATACAGTTTCAGCATTTACAGGAATATTTTAGAAGTATTGTTCCAACAGCTGATGCTATATAATTAATGCATAAAATAAAACAAAGAGACAACAAACCTAAAAAAGTGGGGTTTTTCATGATGTGTGTGCGGAAAGAAAGCAGGAAAAGATGCCCAGTTTCTTCACCTGCTCATTTACTAATGAATTCTGTTTCAGAAAAGACGAAAATTTATTATTCAAAGAGAGTGGTCCTCACTGCCCATCCATTTGTTTGGGGTTCTTTCAAAGAGCTACACAGTTTTTCTGCACAGACTCTGATTTTGCACTCAGAAATGTATCATCTTCCTAGTGCTGGTCCTCTTAAACAAGTGTTTTTCGCTGTATAGTGAAGAGACCCACATTCAGACTGTCATACTGTTCTACCAGATTAAGGTATTTGCATATTTTCCTGGAAAATAAACCCATTGTCACAGAGGATTAATAGGAAATAAAGTCATCAGGAAAATGCTTCTTTTGGTGCGGATTTTAGCATGCAAGCCCATGTCTTTCACCTATTGTATAATTGGTCTGCATTTGCTGATTAGCAAGTATGCTGGTTTTGGAACACAAAGTTTTGTCACTTTTTTTCGTTTCGATGGTAGCAAATACCCCAGGAAACTATAGGAATATCACCTCTGAGGGTCCTTCTCATGAAAACAATAGTGCAGCAAAATCACAGCCCATCAGCTTTCTGAAGTATCCTGACACCTCAGAAAGAAAGATGCCAGAAATGCAATGCTGTTTGGGAACGGTGCAATCTGACCTTTTGCCTGGGAGAAAGGAAGGAGAAACAAACAAAATAGAAACAAACAAACAAAAAAAAAATCAAAATATTTGTAACTAAGTGCCTTAAAGATAGACTTGAAGTCCAGCAAAAGCAGCATCCCTAAGGACATGTGGTCTCTGACCTTACTCCATGCACGTGTCAATGAAGATAAGGCATTAAGTGCACGGTTAAGGTGTGGCACTTGTTCTTTGCCTTTAAAAAAAACGCTGGAATACCAGATCTATCCCTGCACGGTGTACAGGGACCATAATTATTTCCTGATTAACATGTGCCGCTGCCCAGCATCCTGGTGCCTCGCACTGGAGGCTGCCCCGTTTGCTGTGGCAGATCCACGCCTGCGGCTCCTGCCAGAGCTGGGGGTCTTAGGGCAGGAGCAGAGAGGGGAACCCCATTTGGGTTTACACACCAGAGGAGACCTCTTTTAAGTGGGTCTTTCCGGGGGCTTTGGGGCTTCTCCGTGTCCCCCTCCTGGCACACCGGGGAGTGCCCAGGCTCCAGCTGGTGTTTGCCAACCTCTGCAGACACCCACATGGCACTCCTGATGGACGGGTGGGAGATCATGTCAAAGCCACTGCAGTTTTCTGGCCATGCATAAATTAATCTTCCAAACTCGTGCATGTGGGATGGATCAGTGACGTCATTGGTTTTGAGGGTGTACACACACACATGTATAGACAGAAGCATCAGCGTTTTCCCTGGTGGGAGCCTAATTTCTGAGGTTTGCCCAGGCTGGCTTTCTCAGCCACAACAGGACACAAGCCACAGCACAACTTTCAGTTAAATAGCATGAACCATGTGCCAACATAGGAAAAAGCTGTGAAAACGCTTAAAGATAAATTAATTGTATAAGGGACACCGATGCCTGACTGAAGATGGCGTGATACATGACTGCAATCACTACCTGGGCTACTTTAGATGCTACAATTATTGCTAGCGGCTGAAAATTTTAATCCCCAAATAACTGAGGTTAAAATGGCCTTTTTCTGAAGTGAGCAACTTCATGCATTTTGCTTTTTGTTGGCTTCCTTCTCCCCCCACCTTAAAGTTATTATTTTCACAGGGTGCTCCCTTCTCCCACAGCCTCTGTGTTACCTTTTTTCTTTTTCTGCATGTTTCTGGTTTTTTTTCTTGTTTTGGTCTCAAGAAATATAAAAGGAAGTAAACAGTTAAAATGGAGAGAAAAGTATAAAAATCAGGAGGAAAGGGTTGTTTATTTTTTCCCAGCCAGCTCAATACAGTTTGGAATAAAATAAAATAAAATAAAATAAAATAAAATAAAATAAAATAAAATAAAATAAAATAAAATAAAACCAAACCAAGACAAAACNCAGGGGTCTCATGCAAGGAAAAGGGTTTTTACAGCTGGGGAATTCATAGCCAAAAAATACCCATTACGGTAAAAATGTGTGGTTAAAAATGGTAGGGGTGCTTGTGTGTGTGTTACACTATAAATTCACAGGTGTGTTACCTGCATACACACAGAGTGTATGTTGCTGTCTCAAGAAACAACATCCTGAAACAAAAAAACATTGCAAGTGTGGGCAAGGCACTGGTTTTGCTTTCCTCCTGCGGTCTTGGGATACCCTGGCACAGGGTTGTGTCCCCTGCTACACTGGGACACCTGCTATCCTATAAGCAAGGAGAAAGCATAGTCACTGCCTCCCTGCTTTTATTGAATTTCTACCTGTGGGGGGGTTTTTTTGTTTGTTTGTGGGTTTGTGGTTTTTTTTTTTCCCGGGTGTTTGAGGGGAGGGAGGATGAACCTGAGATCAAATAAGTGGCTTAAGGATAAGATTATAAAAGCGCTGGCGAGCTGTAGGCACATAACTCCTGCGCCGAGTCTTTCTGTCTAATTCCCCCAGGCCATTTGTTAAAGCTTACTCCTCCTTATGAATTTCCCAGGCTTTTTTCACACTCCGTCCTCCTGAGGATAAATACTCCCCCTGAGAGAGCTCACTCTCTGCATCGTAGCCTGGCAGCTGGTGGGCAAGGCTGTACCCTCTTTCCGTGGCCTGCTGTGGAAGACCCCAGAAAGTTTAGGCAGCACCAGTTTGCCCCGAGTGGGACTTCTGGGATGGGCTGTCATCCTGCACAGCACAGTGCCTCTGAAAGGGTGGGCTCCACAGGGTGGAGAAGACATCCCACCGCCTCCCTTCTGCTTGTGAGGCTGGAGAGAGGCCCACCCCAGGGCTAGGGCCCTCTTCCCAGGTGGATGAGAGTACTTTCTGGATTCTTTCCACCAAGGAAATGATCATCGAGGACGTTTATAAAGGCGTCCAATGGAAAAAATGTTCCTAATTGTTTTTCAGGCAAGGACTGGACAAAGAACTGTTTCTAGAGAAAATGTGTCACAACATCATTTCGCAAAGCAACACGAGCTTTATGAATGGGTTCGTAAGTTTCAGTGTACGGATCCAAATTGTTATAAGGAAGATGAATGCCTAAGAAAATTAATGAGCATATTTAGTATCTAGAGGACTCTGTTCCCTCTGCCTGTGACAATGAAGAGAACACTGCACGCGATCTCACGAGTTATACCATTACAAAGATTAAAAACCATCAGCATTTTAAAGCTCCATGTTAGGATACATTTTTTTTTAAATCCAGATGTTAAATCTCTCAAACTAGCCAACACCATGACCTGAAATGCACATTTTTATTTGTACAGTTCTTTATGAATGCCAGAGCCTGTGCCAGGGAGATGTCAGCTGTGCACGGGAGAGAGGCATTAAGATCCAACATACTCTTAAAAAAAGAAAACCTACCCGCTTGTTTAGTTAAGATTTCATTTCTGTAGAAACTGTGCCCATTTTGACCCAAGGGTGCCCCTCATGAGTCAGTGACAGCACCTACAGGCAGGGAGCAGGGGCTGGATCCTATGCTGGGTCCTGTTCTCTGTTTGCTCGTGCACCTGACAGTGGGGGCAAGTCCCGGATCAACAGATAACCACTGAAGTGCCACGGGCTTTCTGCATTCAGTGATTGCAGAGTCTTTTGGAAGTCAAAAGGAGATCACAGCTTGGGTGAAAATGCTGGGGTGGAGGCCAGCTGTATTAAAGGTGATGGTGTGTTAGTACCTCATAGCTCTTGCTGAAAACTGGGGAGTTGGTTTGAGGTATGTTTTGGTCTTTTCCAGCTTCCGTCTCTCTGTTTCTGATATAACAAACAGGAGCACGCTGCAGCATGCTCTTCTCAAGTTGGTATTAAACTGACACAGGCACTGAAAGCAGGAGACCTCTCCTTTCATCTTTTCTGAAATAATTGTTCTCGGAGAAAACTTTCTCTTGAATGAACCTGAACTCATCATCACTTCTACATTTGATATTTGGAAAACACCTATTCAAGGCAGGGCAGATTAACAGGTACTTTAAGCTGCTGAGCCGTTCAACTACCATGAGTTGCACTTCAGATATGTGAGTCCCATAATATGTAAAATATCAAGTTTTTTTTTTTACAAATGTGAAAAAAGAGAAAATCAGATAAAACATTGCAGCCATGAAAACAGCCCATCACAGTTCCACCTTAGATCAGCTATTGTTAAATTAGATCATAAATGTAATAGTTTAGTGTCTCAGCTGACACGAATGGACTTCATTGCACTGTCTCACACAAGCTAAGGTTCCGGTGTGATATCCTATGCCAACATCACAAATGCTTGCTAGATGTTTCCAGTACACACCACAGCTCACACCTGCTGGGCCACCAAACAAAACAAGCCCACTGACATTCAAATGATTTCCAGAAAAATGAAGGCAATACTAAAGGAAACAAAAAAGCCATGTAGCGTGTACATAAATAAATAATACTAGACCTTATTTGCTAATATGGGGGAAAGCGTCTGTAGTTGGAACACTGGGATGTTCTACAAAACCATCCATACACAAAACACTTTATCCTTCCATATTCTTTTCTAGCTTACTCTGATCCTATGCATTGTCCCATCCTTCCAATGAACACATCCATTGCCCACCAGTCTGGTGGCAGCAGGTGCACGAGCAGTTGCTCAGGCCCATATTGATGCTTTTGTCCCCTGGAAGCTGTCAATCACATCCTCAGCTGGCATGGAGATGAGAGACATAAGAGACTGTATGCACCACGGCCTTCTGAACTTGAAACAAGTGGGAGACTCATACCCATATGTGAAGATTAATGTTACAGTCTGGACTTATCTTCACTTTTTCCACCTCCTCTCCCCCAGCTGTGATGTTTTCAAGTAAACTGGAGAGCAGAAGGCACTTGCCCTCGGACCTCAGCAGAATCCAACACCAAAGTGTAGAAAAAGAGTTGAAACTTGTGGGGCTTCCTTCTGCTTGTATGATTAAATCCTGTACAAGGAAGGGAAGAGGGTGACATTCAGGTACTGGAATACAAATAGAAGTCTCTTCCTCTTTCCCAGAAGACAGGTGAAGTGAGAAGTAGGTGAAGTGAGAAGTAGCAACATATCACTGCTAATTTAAAGCACTTGAACATTCTGGTAAAAAAAAAAAAAAAAAAAAAAAACAACAAACTAACCTGTGATTTACTCATTTAAACAAAATTTTAGTTCACCTATAATGTCTTCACCTTCTCAATGGCAGTTACAAATGGCATGTGACATGGATAGAATGAAACAGGTTAAAAAATGGATGTTCTGTCCACCCTACTTCACTGCTGCTGTGATTTAGTAAAAGACTAGTTGCTGTCAGATCCAGTAATTTGAGACTCATCTTACAACGAAGTATATATGCTGATGAAAAGCTGCTTTAGCAGCAGAGAGACTGCTAATTGTTTGATTATACAGGTCTTCACATTAATGAAGCACTATTCCATGGATTTGGAGCATGGCGTGCAACCAAATTACCACCCCAGCACTCAAGCTGTGAAATCTGATTATTCATTAGCCAGTCAGTGAGTGGTACAAACATCTTTTCTTTTTTCAAACCGTCAAAGGAGAGTGACTGCTTTTTTTCCCCCAGTCTTCCCTTTAAGAATATGAGGTTTTGGACTTTTATCAACATAGGAGCTTACTCAAGATTTTCAGGATAAGCACGTTGTGTTATATAGAGGGCCCAGGTTTTCTCCTAACTGTGCTCTTCTAGTATAATTCATCCACCATGTTTACTTAGTCCTGGCCTCCCCTGAGCCTGTCACTAACTGACAATTGTGGTGCACTTAATGAATTGAGAGTAGACTATATCCTCCCTAATTGACAAGAGTTACTAAAAGGCAAGAAATCAGAGTGAGGAAAGCTCTCAGTGCATCTGCCTCTACCATGCAGACCCAACTGAAGATGGATGGCTGTGAAAGTAATTTCCAGATTTCTTTTATTATCATCTCTTTATAAACCTTGATTATTTTTTAAAGGGAAAATTCCTCTCTCGTGTAAACAATTAGATGGAGGAAAAAATCATTAGATATTACTAGCAAATGGAGTCTCTCTCTCTCTTTCTTTTTTCTTTCCTCCCTTTCTCCCCTTCTATCTTTCTTCTTTTCTTTCTTTCTCTCTCCCTCTTTCCCTCTTTCTTTCTCCCTCTTTTCGTCTTTCTTCCTTCCTTCCTTCCTTCCTTCCTTCCTTCCTTCCTTGAATTTCCCTACCCACAGCAAACTTAACCAAAGGGAGATTCCAGCTACAGCCAGTCTGTTTTGTACAGTGAATGTAGCTGGGATCAGTTACAAAATGAGCCGAGTGGAAATCCTTCCTCACATAGTGGAGAAGTACTGACATCTCCAGCAAATGGGATTATCTGTAATGAGATTACATACAAAGAGATTAAGATGTGAACTGACACTCCTAGGAGATACAAAAGAGGCTCCTGAGACAACAGAGAAATGAGGTGTCAGAAGCAGAAGGTGGAATTGCTTCCTTGAGAAGGTTTTTCATGATAATGATAATGATCTTACCCGTATAATAGTGCCTTTCATCCAGGAAGATCCCCAAAGAGCTGTACAAATGCCGTACACCAGTTCTTTTCAGACCATCATGGAAATGCTTCCACCTCTGGTCAGAGTACAGCAGCTGTTTAACCACATACAACCTGACCTCATAGCAGCACTGGGCAGGAGCTATTAAGATAAAGGCTGATTCTGGGGAAAATTTAGGACGCAAAAATATAACTATATAAATCTCAAGTCTGGACATAGAGTCATTCCACAAAACTGTATTTTGGATTTTGGTTTTTGGCTTTCATTTCTTTGGTGTTTGACCTCCGTGTTTTTTCACCATTTACAATGACACGTTTAAATAAGAATTTTGAATTAGTTTCTGAAGTGTTCATTAAAAATGCACCATTTCTCTTCTTCAAAAATTCCATGGAAAAATCAAGAGACCAAAGCAAGTGGGAAAGAATAAAGCTGTTGGAAGTATTGTTGTGTTAAAGCTTTGCGCTGCGTTCAGGTGCTTCTGAAAGCACAGTGCATCGACTGGCCCTTGTCAAGTAGGTGATGGACACATACAGACCCACGCATGTCTGTTGACGGGCAGAGTTTTAAAAACATGATGTCTCATATTTGATCGACCAGGTTGTAATGGAAGTCACCACAAGCCAGTGCAAATCGAGAAGAGACTTCTTCCATAAAGTAACCTACGACTGAGTCTGGGGTGGTTCATTTCTCATCTCGCAAACTATTATATTACCCGCTGAGCTTTTTAGCTTCTCTCCTTAAAGCTGGCTGGCAACAACTTTGTATGAAAAGCCCCAGAAGACAGGTGGTGGATGTTGCCCAGAAGAAAAAAGTGATAGAAAAAAAAACCCTCTTGTGCAGGCTCATAGCTCATCAGAAGAAATATCTGCACCTCAAGCATGGCTTGAAGACGTTAGAGAAGCGTATGCAGTCCTCAGATACAGCTCCCCTCTCTCTCTGAGTGCTAAATTACCATCGTTGTTCTTAGTAGATTTTATTAGTTTTCTTGTCACTCTTATAAATGGAGTTTAACAGGAAAACAAAATGTATTTAGACAATATGGTCTATATGGCTTTGCAGCTAAACAAGTCTCCCTGTCAGATTCTTTCAACTCTCTGGCAATGAGGATAATGAAACGTTTTGCTTGCTCCTCCGCTCTCGTGTTTGCTCTGCCAGGCAAACCACTACCACCAATGCCCGAAGGACAACCTCCTTTCAGAGAGGGGGCTTAGCACTAGCCCAGGATATTATTCTTCTCATTCCGGCCTCCAAGCCCTGAGTCAAGTTTACTATTTCATGGGTTGCCATGTACCAGAGGAACTTCTCACAGCAGACCCCCATGCAGCATCCTCCACCATCATGGCTCTTTTATGCAAAGGAAATCTGGGTCCTGGCCATGCCTGTGCTGGTCTGACAGCCTTGTCGTGACTCCCACTGAGCAAACTGGACGGCTCCAAGCAAACCTCTCTGTGGTCCAGTGTCCCTGTCTGCAGCATGGATAATAATGCTACTTATCCTGGCAGGGGTGGCTTTTATTTTTCTGGCAGTCACAGTGCACAAAAGAAAAATACGAATCTCTGTAGCATCCCCCAGGCACCACAGACTGTTAAAACCAGTACAAATTGCAACTATTTTACCTGCTGCTACTGCCATTGGTAACCTACCACCAAGCTCCTGAGAGCACCGTACACATGGGAGATCTCTTCTTATTTGCTCTTCCACATTTGAACTGTGTCACCTCACCCTGGATGAAAATCCACATGCTTACTGATGCTAACAGTGCTGTCCTCATAAATTAAATTAGTCTCTCTCTTTTTTTTTTTTTTTTTTAAGCTGAAGTTTTCATACAGTAAGATTAAGCTTCTAAAGACACTTGTCAGTATGATAATACAATTTTAGGGGTTTGGGGCTTTTTCCTGTAACTTTATAACATTGTATTAGCAAAAGCACTAGGTTTGACTCACTTGTCCTGGAATAAAGCCACTTTGACTGATATAGCTTGGTTTACATGAGAAGCACATCCAAACTCCTGCTACAACATCACTTGTTTGCTGCCCCAGGCTGTAGCTACCCGAGCAAGGTTTTTCTCACCTAACCATCCTGATAAGGTCCACCCTAGGACTCAGCACAGGGTAATGTCTGTACATAAGCTTCCTCATGCTCTGGGACCTCTCCAGGAAGAATCAGACCAGAATACCTGCCTCTTGCCTCGTCCAGTTTGGTGAGCATACGAGACAAGGTGCATGCTGCATCCCAAGTCTCAGCTGGCTCAGGTGCACCATCAGTTGTCCCTGCCCTGGCTCAGCGCTGCTCCCACCCTGCCCCAGAGTGTCCCCTGCCAGCTCCAGCACCATCCAGCCAGACTGACTGTCTCCCACATCCCTTCCGTACCGAGAGGCACGTCAAGGGAAGGAGAGCTGAGGACTGCCAGGTGCTTCTGAATTAAAAAGCTGCCAGGGATGCTCACCTGGGTGTGAACACTGCTGCTCCTGCTATTCCTGGCAAAACCCACCGTGTCCCAGCATGGACAGGAATCCATTACCCACTGAAGAGGGTCCTGCTTATCGCTCTCGCTCTGCAGCATTCGGCGATTTTGATCTCTGTCTGGGCTACTGAAAAGTGCTTCCAGTCCAAAGCAAGAAATCCAGCAGCTTTCATCACCCGCACAGAAGCTTTCATTTTAAAAATAATGCCTTTCAATGTCAGCTTGGCCAACAGCTGCTTCTAGAAGATTAGAGCTTTTCTCTGCCTTCTCTGGCAACCCAGATGGATTTGTTTGCCTAGTTTACATTGCACTGCATTGTTCAGCTATCTGTAAGCATGATCAGTGCTGGCTTCCAATATTTCAAAGCCTGTGGCATCATCATCATCTAATACCAATTATGGGGGGAAAAAAGCCTCTTCCAAGTAGCAGCTGTTGAGTTTGGGAGGGGCAGCGGCGTACCCTTTGTGCTTGCACACTTAATCAGCAAGATGAGAGGTACTGGCACTCACATGACACAGCATTTTTAGGACAAGATAATACGTCTAATCTATTCCCAGGATTTTCCTGGGTACCTGTCCCAACAGTGTCTGCAGTAACGTTTCCATATCAGGATGACCATGGCTTCCCGGGAATATCCAAGATGGCAAGAGGAACGTTTCCTGGCTGGCTTCATGTGTTTGTTGCGTCAGCTCCACACCACCCTACACCACGTCCTCCTGACAGTAAGTGGGGCCACCACATGTGTGTCTGAGAAAATTTACACTGGAGATATTAGCAACCTTAATGAACCTAATTAGCAACATTTGCAACATGCTTCAACTTCACCCTCTGACCAGTCTTACAGTACAATGAGGATGTGCTTAGATGTCTCCTTTCACACATTCAAGGAGGACAAACAACCACAGACCGCCAGATCCCCCCCAAACTTCTGGTTTTGTGCCTGCAGCTCAGCAGCTAAGTCAATATATTAAGCACCACCATCAGTGGTCTGTTTTTTTGGAGCTGCTGAGCACCCACAAGTCCCGTAGACATCACGTACAGATTCTCCCGCCTCAGTTTCTTTCCCAAAAGTTTTCACAGCTCCATTATTATCTTGCTTCTTCTCTAGCCTACATTAACTTGCAAGCGTTGATATATGTACTTCACTGTACAGCACAAAGTTTGGTCACTCTGCAGAACAGTCCATGACAGATCCAAATGCCTGTAACAATACAGATTTTCCTTGACTTCAACTTATGCCACAACAAAGCTCCTCATGAGTCATTTGGCAGAGACATTGCTCAGTCAAGAAAACATTCCTTAACTGGAGGACAATAAACAGCCCTATTACATATGCTGCCACTTCTTTCCTTTGTTTTATTTATAAGACCTTTAACACAAGAATAACAGCTTCCCTGTGATTCTTCATTTTTCTCATTATTTACAGGTATTAGGAATAGTTCATTTCCACCTGCAAATCAACTGTTTGCATGCATATACATGCAAGACGCTATTTTGAACAGACAAACACAAGCTGTGAGGAACACATTTGAACACTGGAGATGCAGCCCATAAATAAGTTCAGCCCACTAAGAGATTATCATTTTGGATAGGAACCAATGTTCAGTCTGGGGTAACACTTGCGCCGCCAGATGTCATAAAACTTGTTATTGCACATTCCTTATGCTGGAAAGTGCTACATCTGGCTCAGGAATACATCAAAGGCTATGTCTACACAGCATTTTGCTGGCGGACTCAGGCTCTATCTGACTGCACTCCAAGCCAGGCAGGAACCATGTGGCCTCACCAGTGTGGTGCCAAACCCCAGAGAATCAGCCCAGATGAGAAAAAGTGTATATGAGAACAGTCAGAGGTCAGAGAAAGTGTGCCTCCCTGCAAAAATGGCTGTAGATATACAGGCTCAAATTTTCAGGAAACCTCCATGGGGTTTTAGACTTAAGCTTCTCCATCTACATGGCTGGTGGCAAAAGTAATGAAGTTTCTTTTCATACATCAATACATTTCTCTAAAATCCTTTGCTACAGTGACAAAAGATGCTTTTATGAAAAGCCAGGAAAGCTTGACAGACAGACACCTACTTCATGAGATTTCGTTCCGGGAGAGCCATAGAATAGTTTGGGTTGGAAGGGACCATTAAAGGTCATCTAGCCCAACCGCCCCCACAAGGAGCAGGAACATCTTCAGCTAGATCAGGTTGCTCAGAGCCGCATCTAATCTGACCTGGAATGTTTCCAGGGATGGGGCATCTACCACCTCTCCGGGCAACCTGTGCCAGTGTTTCACCACCCTCAGCATAAAAAAAAAATCTTCCATCTAGTCTAAATTTACCCTCTTTCAGTTTATAAACATTATGTTGTCCTACTGCAACAGGCCCTGCTAAAAAGTTTGTCCCTATCTTTCTTATAAGCCCCCTTTAAGTACTGAAAGGCCCCAGTAAGGTGGTTGTGGCATGGATCATAGCAGTCTGGGACGTACAACCTCAGTGCAAAACCGAAGAATTAGCGGCTTTGAAACTCTTTGTCCAGGAGCTCTCAATTATTTGCATGCTGAAGCTTTTCACATGTTTTTGAAGCATATTATATCTTCAGAAATTCAAGCAGTATTCCAGGTTGGTTGCTGAAAAATTATCCACAGCTGACACATGAGAAGTTGGGCTGTAATGAGCCAGAACAGATTTGGTGTGGATGATCTGATCTTCACCATAGCTAAATTACTCTTAGCTTTCTTTAAAAAAAAAAAAAAAAGTACATTCTAAAACTCAATCGCATTCATTTAATAAAAGTTTGAAAAGTTATGATTTATACAAGTCCAGTTACCTTACAATATCAGGCAAAATGCATTTATTTATCACCTACTTCCATATGTTTGTAAGGCGGTTCAAGTTTTCCTTTTCCCCAGTTAACTGCATTTGGACAGAAGTCTAAAGTTTATTTAAAACACGAGAGAAGCACTGAAGAATCACAGAAGCAAAATGGTGTTGTGTCCTCGATTTTGTCATGCTGCCAGCCCTGGAGCAGATGGGAAACCTCAGATTCTGATGCCATTTCATGTTGGTAACGGGCTCCAGCAGCTTGAGATCCACCTGATCTTTGACGATCCTTCTCCAACACTCCCTTCATGGATGGACAAACCTTATCCTCCATTTCCATGCATTGTCGAAATGCATGCTAAGTACTTTGCAAGCTGATTGCAGAGAAACAATGACCCTGACCCAAAACCACTTTTTGTATGAATGAAGATCACGAAACACCAACCAGATGGGTGACAGTTGAAGATATCCTGGTTTTCCACAGTGATGAAACATAGATTTTTCTGGTGTCCGTGTAGGGAAGTCAATAGTGTGACCTCCCCACCTGAGTTTAGGAGTGGACTTTTGCCTGCTGTATTAAGCTTGGTGTGTGGGTTTGTTTATGCAGACTTGAGCATAACTCGTTTCCTCGGGTAAGAACTCTTTGCCCAGACTTAGACAGTACAAATGCATGTGATTTACAACGAATTCAGTGGGAAGTCAGCATCTGGATCTGCAGTATTTCAAATTATTGCTTCATACTGTGAGTGACGTGCCTCAGCTTTTAAAGTGTTTCATGTGAGATACCCAAAGGAAATTTTGAGACTACTGAGTTATCATTACTGAGCTACTGCAACTACTATCTGTCTTAACATTTCACTGTAATGAAGTAATATTTAAGTTACCACCAAGGAGGGTCTTGCAATACCTCCTTAAGCCAAAGGGTGGGTGAGCATCAGAGACGGTTCCAAATTTTGTCACTCCAGGGATGGATTTTTAATGGTCCGTTTCTCCTCAAGCCCAACCGTCCTGACACACTGGATAATATAACTTGCACCTCTCTCTGGCATACACTGTCTACCAGCTGTCATAAAACTTGGGGCAACATTTCATTGATCAAGCCTTTTTGGAAATGTGTCATTCCCAGGCAAAGCCTCAGCATGACAGAGGTAGCAGAAAGGAATGCTGAGGCAGAGCAGTTTCATTTTTTTGCATATGGAGTCACCGTTAGCGTATTACTGTCACCTCTTAACTATATGGCAAATTTAAAGCCCCCAAAACAATGGCAACTAGCAATACATTATCATAGAGAAGGACTGTTCAGATCTCTCTGGGTGACACTAAACAGTCCATGTCTATGTTACACCGCTGGGAGCCTTCTTCTAGGGCAGATGTACAGTAATTGCAACCAGCCCCAGAAAAAATCCCAGTAAGAACTGAAGATGAAAACAAGCAAGGGAGAGGGAGATCTTTGAAGAAACAAAGGGTAGAGCAAGGGAATTTGGCCATGCTTTACGGTTGTCTTTTGGCATCTCTCTCCGAGATGGGGGCAGCACTGCAAGACTGCTGCCCTAGGTCCAGGCGAGGGGCACAAAGGGAGCCAAGGTGCTTCCCGGACAGGTACCAGCAATAAAATACTGAACCTGGATTTCCTGAAATAAACATGTCTTAAAGGTGGTGGAGATTCCCTGTTCTTTTAGGGATGAAAACTTCTCTGGACAACCGGAAACCCTCTCATAAGGTGAAAGACCTCTTGAGGTCTGGGAAGCGGAAAGGGGCTTTTTGCTTCAGCTTGTGAGAAGAGAAAAGGAAAGACTACTTGAAAATCACTCTTTACTTGTCTCTGGCAAATAAGGAGTGAGATCCTCTTGAACAGTCCTAAGCAGAAGACAGCTCTAGTCATACAATACCATATCATAAGTCCATCTGCTTCCCAGGAAGTTATGTTCAGTAGGTATTTACAGATCTGATTTCTCTCTTTAGTTCTTTTTCATCAGAATAAATGTGATGAACTTTAAGAGGCATGAAGTTGGGAGAGTAGGGACAAAAGAAATATAGATGAATTTCAAGGTAAAAAAGTACACTCTATCCTCAATTCACTTAGCTTAAGTACTCTATGAATATCTGAACAGCTGGTGATTTTGCATATTGTATCATCTGTGCCATGGTATGGAGGTAGGGGGATATGTATAATAACAACAGGCTTTGGGGCTTAACTGAGAATTGCCCAGGATTTTGTTGATATAAACCAGCTATCTTAGTATAAGGGTAGATTTTATACCCAAGTTTTCACTTTTCACATTTGAATTTTCATTACAATGCTGATTATTATAATTTCTTTAACCAAAAAAAAAAAAGAAAAGAAAAGAAAAAGGCAAGTCATCTCTCCAATAGAAAAAAGAACAATGCCTTTTACTGGAGTTTCATGAATGCACTTCAATGTCACTTGAAAGTCTCCTGAATAGTCGAGCTGCTTGGTTTCTATGAAACAGCCCAGGAGTCTCTCTCTGTCCAGCTCACGCAGCTAAGTTAAGCTCTTATTAAACTCAGTTGTTATTTTTCTAACAGATTCTTAATTACTGTTTTTTGAAGCAACAATCATCCCACGCTTCGCATTCGCTTTGTTTCTCCACCTCTTCGTGCGGTGCAAGCATGTGGGCAAAGCGTGGGAGGCTCCAAGAGCCCAAGCAATTGAAAATTGATGCAGCGCTTTAAAATAAAGGAATGATCCTTATTATAAAAGGGGAAAAACAAAGTAGCACACTGAGATAAACAAAGACGCACAGACAATGCAAGGAAAATAATATTAGCAGATGTTGAGCCAGCCGTTAATGATCTGTTTTATATTTAAATCTATTGCTTGAATGCTGGAGCCAGAACACCAAGGAGCGAGAAAGAAGCCTGGCAGCAGCCACGCACTTCACTTTTATTGCTCTGACTCCAATCATTGATGTTGCCTTTTTAAGTTATCAATATAAATTTTTTTGCATGCAAGTTTAGCGGTGGTGAAAAAGCAGAGTTGATGCCACTGAGAGGGAAGGGTTCTCCTTGCAGACCAGGCACAGCAATTCTCCACACACACCCAGACTCCTGCAGCTCCTTGGAGGAACAGCGTTCAGGGCTTGTTCGCTTGTAGGATCTGGACTGAACCCTTCATGCACATGTCTCCTATGAAACCAGGCTGAGAGAGTTGGGGTTGTTCAGCCTGGAGAAGAGAAGGCTCCAGGGAGACCTTATAGCAGTCTTCCATTATGTGAAGGGGGCTACAGGAGAGATGGGGAGGGACTCTATCAGGGAGTGTAGTGACAGGATGAGGGATAGTGGTTTTAAACTGAAAGAGGGGAGACTTAGAGTAGGCATTAGAAAGAAATTCTTTACTGTGAGGGTGGTGAGACACTGGAACAGGTTGACCAGAGAAGCTGTGGATATCCCATCCTTGGAAGTGTTCAAGACCAGGCTGGATGGGACTTTGAGCAACCTGGTCTAGTGGGAGGTGTCCCTAGCCAAGGCAGAGGGATTGGAACTTGATGATTTTTAAGGTCCCTTCTGTCTCTAACCATTTTATGATTCTATGTTATGAAGGAGCTGCACAGGTCAGATACAGCTTGCAAGAGGCAGATGAGCCCGTGGAAACGAGAGGGGAAAGGCTCCACATTCGGGGTGTAACCAACCTCCTAAACCCCACACTCTCTGCACTTCATCAGGGACACCTAAACTGTGCACCTCAGGGTCATTTTGAGTAAAACCACAGGCCTCCAGCACTCCCTCCAAGGAGAGGTGTTGCTCGATTGCCATGCCGAGAGAGCAGCGCGGTGACCTGCCCACGGGGAAAATCTGCCTGGCACTCTTAGCAGTAGCCATATGGCAGAAGGTTGTACTGATGCCACCAGGAGCAGTGACAGCTTCCCTCTGCTCACGCTGAGCACGGGCTCATTCCCCGCATGGCCAGAACAGAACATCTTGCCCTGTTGCTTTCTGACCACCCCACCACGCCAGCAGCTATTCCTTGCCAGAGCCAAACTCTCCCTGCTGCTCCCATAAGCCTGACCTGCCCCGAGAAAACCAAGACATCCTCAAAGTCATAATCCAAGCCTAAACCCAAGGCATTGCTGAAGAGGTGCTACACCACGTCCCCAACGAGCAGCTCCTTGGTGTTATTTTGGCACGTGGGGCAGGCTGGCAGAGAGCACATCCCCGCTTTTGAGACCTATAGAGCTTGTGCTGGGTAATGGGCGCTGCAGCTGCCTTTTACACTGCATCCTCCCCAAAAAGAATACCCCAGTTTTCAGCAACGTACCATTCCAGACATGTTTGTTGCAAAGCAATGCGATGGATAAAAGCTGGAGGGAGAAAAGCTCCCTCATGCACCATTCAGCCAGGGTCAAACATTCAATTGCAAACCTGCAAGCATCTACACAAGAACAAAATGCCATAATATCATCTGAAGACAGAACTTCAGCTAATTTGGGCAGCACCAGAGAGAGCTGGATCTCATTTGGTGGTGCAGCAAGATCACTCCCTGCCCTGAGAGCGATCCTCTCCCCAACACCACCCACACCCCTGTGGGGAGGAAACCAGGTTCATGGGTCTTCATGGGTAACACAGGGCTACAGCACCCTTTGCTCAATTCCCTGCCTGAGCCCTGGGGATCTGGGACCTGCCACATCCTGCAGCGAGCTCCAGCCATTCAGACCAGACATGTCTGATGGAGGCGATCAGCTTGGCTACTCTTCCAGGCCTGGGATTCTTGGTTTATGCCAGAGCTTTAAGTTTTCTTCTGCTTTGCATGAGATGGCTGCCCTGTCCTCACCCACCCTCTCTCCTTGAGCAGCTCCTTATTTTTGGCTGTCTCCCCCTCTCCTTTATATTTATATTTCCATTTGCATTCCCTAATAAATACACTGCTTCTACCTTTCAGGGTGGTATTTCCTGCTTATGCTATTTTCAGGACTTTGGTAAAACTTTGTAAATCACTGCTCCTGAGGAACAGATACGACCCAAACACTCCCTGAGTTCCACAGCCGTCTGCTTGCTGTCAGCCTGACACAGACAGGGAACACGATACGTAAACACAATAGAAAAAGACCCAATCTAAATGGAAAGGGCGTTGCTCCAACGTTTCCCCCTGTGCTCCTCAGTACCCAGAGGAAGGATGCTGGGCTGCTCGCAGCTTTTGACCCAGCTCCAGAACCACCAGGAGCAGGGGCTGCCATTGTTCCTTCTGTCCCTTCAGTGGCAGGGATGTCCTCACTAGATCCTTTGTAGGATCAACTAGATACTGGTTCCCCATGAAATTATTGGAACTGTCAGGCTGTTTGACTCCATACTGTTACTGTAATAAAAATATCATTACAATCTATTATTTATGCCAATCCTTCACACCAACCACTACCTAACTTAGACTAATAACACAGTCGCTTTTAGATTATTTAAAACAGAAAATTTTAATCTGTTTTACTTGTGCCATACTGATTTTAGATCAGTGCATATTCTTCAGTTAAAACAGGACAATATCATCCAAGACATGTCCTGGTTGTAACAAGAATTTGTGCAAATTCCATTGCTCCTGCTCCACCACCCGTCCGGCCGGATCACTACAGGCCCCTGCAGCATGACAGTCCTCCACACCGATCAGAATGGATCAAGTCACTTCATAGATGCCTACCACGACTGTACGGTTACTTTCAGTCTTCACACTTGAAATGTCACCACTGAAAGGTATCAAGTTTACTTACTGGCTGGAGGGCCGGGCGCAGAGAGTGGTGGTGAATGGAGTTAAATCCAGTTGGCAGCTGGTCACGAGTGGTGTCCCACAGGGCTCGGTACTGGGACCCATTCTCTTTAACATCTTCATCAATGATCTGGACGAGGAGATTGAGTACACCCTCAGTAAGTTCGCAGACGACACCAAACTGGGTGGCAGTGTTGACCTGCTGGAGGGTAGAGAGGCTTTACAGAGGGATCTGGACAGGCTGGATCGATAGGCCGAGACCAACAGGATGAGTTTCAATAAGGCCAAGTGCCGGGGCCTACACTTAGGTCACAACAACCCCCTGCAGCGCTACAGGCCTGGGGAAGAATGGCTGGAGAGCTGCCTGGCAGAAAAGGGCCTGGGGGTGTTGGTCAACTGTCGGCTGAACATGAGCCAGCAGTGTGCCCAGGTGGCCAAGAAGGACAACAGCATCCTGGCCTGTGTCAGGAACAATGTGATGAGTAGGACCTGAGAGGTAATCGTCCCCCTGTACTCGGCACTGGTGAGGCCTCACCTCGAGTACTGTGTCCAGTTTTGGGCCCCTTACCACAAAAAAAGACATCGAGGTGCTGGAGTGGGTCCAGAGAAGGGCAAGGAAGCTGGTGAGGGGTCTGGAGAGTAAGTCTTATGAGGACAGGCTGAGGGAGCTGGGGGTGTTCAGCCTGGAGAAGAGGAGGCTGAGGGGAGACCTTATCGCGCTCTATAACTACCTGAAGGGGGGGTGTAGAGAGGGGGGGGTCGGTCTCGTCTCCCAGGTCACAGGAGATAGGACAAGGGGAAATGGCCTCAAGTTGCACCAGGGGAGGTTTAGATTGGATATTAGGAAAAATTTCTTCACGGAAAGGGTTATCGGGCATTGGAATAGGCTGCCCAGGGAAGTGGTTGAGGCACCATCCCTGGAGGTATTCAAAAGACAGGTTGTCATGGTCCTTAGGAATATGGTTTAGTGATTTTTATGCCTTTTTTTTTTTGTCAGAGTTAGGTTGATGGTTGGACTAGATGATCTTTAAGGTCCCTTCCAACCTAGACAATTCTATGATTCTAAGTTTATTAAAAAAATATATATAAAAATTAGCCATTACATAATTTTCATAACATATGGAAATTATTTGTACCTTTCCAGTAACAACTGTGATGCTGTTGGCCCAGAATCTTCTTCAAGCTAAAGGTGATTTCAATCACCTGGATTGATTGAGGAGTCACTTTTAATGCTGACCTCCTTCTGCTTTACTGGAGCTCCCCTGCTTTTCAAAGACAAGAAAGGCTCAGGTAACCCTTAAAAAGCTCTTCAGTTCAAGTTATATAAAAATGCTAATTTTAAAATAGTAAGTAATTTTTGATGCTTTTTAATATCCAGCAACACCCCTTCTGACCTTACATGTGTACTCTGACAGCCCAGAAAAATCAGACCCACAGCTTTTTGGTATATCCTTTTCCATTGCCTACAAGATGCCTGTGTTTGCAATTATGTCCCAGTGAAGAGAGTCATGTAAAGTCAGAGGAAACAGAAAGCAGATCTGTGCTTTGAATCTTGCACTCACCACACTTCAATAACACATTGCCTTGCAAGTCACTGTTGTGAATGGTAACATTTGGTGGTGAACAATTGGGACAACATTACTGTATCCATTACATATTAATAACAGATGCGTGTGTATCCTATTTTTTCTTCCCTTTCTGTCCTCCCCTCCCCTTTTCATGATAATTAACAAGGCAATAAACATGTAAAATTTAAAAATCACAGAAGTGGAAAACTGATAAAGGCCTCTGAAATGATACCAAGGAAAAAAAAAGAATCAGTGAACCAGAAGGACATAGAAAGTTATTGCCGTCGAGGTTTGCAGAGACCACAAAAATTGAAAGAATAATAAATAACAAGGGCAGGTCAGTATTCCAGCAAGAGCTAAATCCGAGGTGAGCTGAGCTAACTTAAACAACCTGTGTTACGATGTAAACAAAGGGAGAGATTCCTTACGCAGGAATAATAGATGCTCTCCAGGTTTATGGAGTTGGGGAAGGAGAAGTATTTTTTTTAAGGCACTCAGGCATCCAGGCGTGTGACCAGCTGCACTCAGCGCCCCAGGGCAGCCAGGGTTCCTCCAGTGGCAAATGTCTCACCCAGCCCAGCTGGCAAGGACCAGGTCCTCCCACAGCCCATGTGCCTCACACACCGCTCTGACATTAACGAAGCACAACAACGAATGGTGGAAGACCAACATTGCCCCAAGAGTGAGAGGGGAAACTCAGCCTATGCTCTGAAAATTAAAATAACCAAAGAAAGCAGTAGGGTTTTGAGGATCTCTGCTGTCATAACCATTAGCTTCATGTGTCTCATTATCTATTGCCCTGCCACCTCTTCCCCATCGTACGTGCACTTGGGCACACAGACACACCAGCACGCACAAGCCTGTACTTCCTGCCAGCTGAAAGAAGGAGCTCCCAGATAAAATACATACGCTGAGGTCTAAGGATCAGTTTAATGAACCATCATGACTAAATTTGGCAAGATTTCTCATCTTGCTTCTTTTCTGTACCTCAGACTGTTTTGATCCATTTGCGAGAAATTTAGTTTTGGCAAGTGAAAGTCCTTTATCACTGCCAGTGGTTAATCTGCTCTGTGACACATTCATTCAACCAGAGAAAATCCAATATTGACATTTGTACCTTGGGGGGAAGAGAGGTTAAACGCTGGATATAAAATAAACTCCTAGACTACAGCAAGCAGCCGTGTAATATCTATTTCATGTATAGGCATGTTTCTTTCCCTGAGAACTCAGATGTAGCCCAATCACATCTGGACTCCACTATTACTCCACATAATCGGTCAAATGGATGCTGTTGGACAACATCTGGAAGTGTCCCTGATAGCCCAACTCAGCTGCTCCAGCCTTTTGGTGGTCCACTGAGAACCATGGCTGTTCACATGTTGCTAAATCTCTTCCTTGTTTCCACCTGCTAAATAGCAGTAAAAGGCAGCTTAAAATACATTAAATACTCTCCCAACATTAATTTCCTCTGTAAGCAATTACTGTCTTGGCCGCGAGGATGTTTTGCAGTTCCTGGTAAGAAGGAGATGGTCTGTGTGGCCAGACATTCACACATGGGAAGGACCGACCCCACAAGTCTCACTAAAATGTGTTGTCACTGTTAATCATCTTCTCTAGCGCTGTGCCTAAAAGTCAGCCAAAAAAAGGAAACCCTGTTGCGCAAGGCAGCGTACGAACACACAGTGGTGTGAGGCTGCGGCTCCAAAGAGTTCACGGCCTGAGAAGCCCTCATCGCCCTCCTCCCATCTATTTTAAATTCATTCATTTGATTTCTAGAGCTGGGTTTAAAAGTTCTTTAAAAGTTCTGATTTTTGCCACCTTTGCACATACTGTGCAACGCCTTTATCCATGAACAGTCTCACTGATGTCCAGAGACCTATTTTATAGATCTATATGCCCTTTTTTTAGGCACACATATAGATACATTTGAGTATGCATGTATATTCTGTATTCCAGATTATACACAGGCATAGATATGTTGGTCTAGAGAATATTTCCCAGAGGAAAATCAGAACATACGGTACAAAATTCTCTCTCTCCAGAATCTAAGTGCGCTTTATCTTGGGTGAAGCGCTGCTGAAAATATGTAGGACTTCTCAAAGGTTAAGTGTTTGTCAACATGAACAAAGGTATCAAGGTAATATTGCAATAATGATCAAAACTAGCTGGTTTTTTAAAGCATGGTTAAGCTTTGCAAACCATTTCACTTAACTTAAAAACTTCCTAATGACCAAATGACTTTTTTTAAACTTTGTCATTGAAAAGAATACGGTGGAAAGGTTGAAAGTAACCTGTAATTCAGATTTAACCAAGTTTAGATGGAAATCTGAGAACCAGCCAGAGCTGGACATGAACCACTGTTGCCAATTATTCTGACTGCCGACAGACAGAAACTAGGAGCCTTCACATAAAGCTAACTTTTGAAATCTATTGACTGATTCTTTCCCTTACATCTAGAACTTCACTCGTTAATAATGAGCCAAACCAAAAGGATGATGCTGTCACATAGACTGTCTGGTCACCCTGAACTTGCATTGCTTGCCTAAAAAATTCTTTACATTTGCTGAGGCCAGTGCTACTCACCCTGAACTTTTTGTATGTAACACAGAAGGGCTTAACCTATGACAAAGACAATAGAGCTGGGAACGGCATCCTGACAACTACGTTTTCCTGATACAGTCATTTTTGGTTAGAGAGGTAACAAAGGAAAGTGAGGTGAACATCAGAAACTGCTAAACTCGGATGCAGATCTAATGATTAAAAAAAAACTTCACAGGTGTAAATTTGATTTCCATAACAGGGAAGACACTAGCCACACAGAGCTGGAGTAATGCAATATTCAGTGGGGCTTAGACCAATCAAAGCTATAGGCATATCTTTATTAAGAAACATCACGGCCAACAGAGCTGAGGAAAATCATCACAGAAGTAACACCCAGAACCAAGGAGAGGAAACTGAGCACTATTTACCTGGACAACAAGATAGCTTTGGAGGCAGCGTCACACAAAAAGCTGATTTATATCAGAGGATTACTACAATACACTCAAAAGCATAATGTTTTTGTTGTCAATTGGGAAGTAATTTTCCTAATTTTAAAAAAAAAATCAACGTCCTCTCCTGCAAAACTTTTACTGTAGAAAGGCATTTCAAGGGATTGCCCTGAGGATCAGCTTATTGGAGCTCAGGTGAAGGCGTGTGTGATAAAAGAAATGGAGAGGAAAGTGATCATATCTGCAGCACGTACAAGCGGTGTTAAGAACCAAAATCAAAGAAAGAGCTCACATATGAAACCAGGTCAAATAAGGGATATATAGGCATTGACAGAGAGGAGCAGTGGGTGAGTCTGATACTGAGGACAAAACCGTGAGTCCAGAACAGACCTGTTAAAGCATCACACTGGTGAAACGCAAGCGAGATGGGCAGGACACAAACAAATCCTGCCATGGCACTTAAAAATGATTCAAACCTGTGTATTCTGCTGGACACAGGATGTGGAGCAGCGGGACTTTTGCTCAGCAAGGACCACAGAGCCGGAGTATTCTCTTCGTGGATGTTAAGTAACCCCACACCCGTCCCCAGGGGACTAGACAGGTGGCAGAACAGACAGCACATCCCCAAAGCTGCCCCAGGCAGCACCCTTCTCGAGTATAAAATTACATCAGGCAGTTGAAATCAGCAACACTACAGTGGAGACCCGATTGCTGAGTCCCTACCCACTGGCTAGGCTACAGCTGGAGACAGTGTCCTCCTCAATCACCCTGGCACAAGCCAGCAGTGGGTCAGAGCTGTCACCTCATCACCTCATTGGCTCTGCAAGGGGGACTACATTTCCAGTTTTGCTTGCTTTCACCATGTTTCCCGTTTTTTATACTCACGGGCATGTACAGCTTCTCCAGTGAAGGCTATAAAGATATACACATATGTATATATAGTTTGGTTTCTACTAGGTATCTTGGGTTTCAAGGTACCTTGATACTAGGTATCGAGGGTTTGCTTTCACCAGAAAGAAAGTTGTTCCAGTGCCATACAGGGCCACGTAACAAGGAAATGATATCCAATCCACCTGTATTACCCATTCCCTTTAATGTGGAGGCTATTCCAGAGATGAAGAAAGTGCATTACCAGCATTTCCTAGGTACTCACCGGCTATTAAAACTTTAGTCATTAGAAGAAAAAGGTTAAGGTCTATTATTATCCCAAAGCTCCTGTTAAATCAGACACAGCCATGCTTTCCCTCTACCCTTAAGGTCCCTCTCCATGTGTAGGGAGTATTTATTACTAGTATCATCTTTGTAATCCAGGGATGGAGGCTCATCTGGACCTGGTGTCTTCCTAATCTTCATTAACTCTAATTTCATTATCACCTGTCCTGGAGTGACCCTGAGATCACTCACTACTTCTTTCTTCCTCCTCTGGGAAATGAATTTCTGTTTCTGTCCTCAGCTACTGAACTGCTTTCGTGAGCCCTGCAGCTAATAATTAATATTAGCAGTGGCCCCTTCGTCTCTCACCAATCTGGGTGCCCCACCCCATCTTAAAAGCTCTGCTGGCTCCTTGACTCATCTCTCTGTTTCTGATGTGTGTTTTTAAAAGCCTCTAGAATGTTCGGCTTGGCTTGGTAGTCTTATTTCATCCCTTGTGAGCTTTTCACACCTTTTTTTTTTTTAAATCCATCTATTAACCTTCCTATTCCTCACCTCCCTTTCTTGCATTTGATGTTCACCGGCTCTCAGATGTCTTTTGCATGACATAAGAACCAATTTTTCCAGTTAATTATTCAACCTCTCCTCCTGGCTCTCCCCTCCCCCTAAACAGAGTGTTATAAAGATGGGCTCAGGATGACAGAGCATCACCAGATTAAAGAAACAGACTGAATTAAAGGTCTTCCCACAAAAGAGAGATCACAACCAAAAAAGCTCAGAGCCTCCCCCCCCCGCTGCCCCAGCTGCAGGGAAAAGTTTTGTAAAAGCAGATTCCTCCCCTGGCAGCGGCAGAGGATGCTGTCGTCTGATAACGTGGCAGGGCAATAACATTTTATTTCTGTCCCACACCTAACTAATGGGGCTGTTCACCACCGGACAGAAACAAATAGGGGGGAAAAGAATGATGACGACCGAGAGAGGAGGGAAACGGAAAGAAACCTTTTCTTCAGCTCTGCGTCTTTGACAAACATCTGAGGTAATAAACAGGGAGTTTTATGAGCTAATTGCGTTTTAATCAATCTGAGCTCTTAACTGCATTGGAGAGGCTGCTAACTTACATTAGATTCATGTATGGTTTTACAGTGCTCCCCCGCTGTTAGCAGCTTTACCATAACGAAGCCCCCGCCGCCGCTGTCACCGGGGACTGTCGCTCCCGAGGAGGGAGCGGGCGAGAAAAAAAACTCCCCTGAACAAAACCAGAGAGGGAGAGAGGGATCCTTCGCATAAACAAGGGGAAAATGGAGCAATTGTGCCGCACGACGTGAGGCAAGAGTGGAAGTTCAGGGGCTGGCACCGACCCGCAGCCACCCGTCTTTGGAGAAAGAAATCCTGGCACCGCGGATTTGGGAGAGTCCAACCAAAATGTAGAAGTGAAGGCAGAAAGCTCTCTCTCTCTCCTCCCGGTTGCGTACGTGTGTCCACACAACCAGCATATGTTAAGCCTTTAAATGAACATTTGGCCGTGAGACAGTAGCTATGGCGATACGCAGGCAGGAATTTATGTACTGTACGTACATATCGCATAGAAAAGCTCTCTGTTTCTGAACCGGACTGACAGCTGCTTGAAATTTTCCCCTTCGCTTTCCCTAAGGTCTCAGGTGTGGGATTCATGAGCCAGTGTCTCAGCTAGAACAGGTGTCTATCGCTGTGTAAATAGCAATTAGGCCCAAATTTCAGACTTTTTTCAAATCCCTATCTGAGGAAAAGCCCAGGAATAAATAGTTGCTGTAACGGCCAGGGGTATTGTGTAGCATTATAGCCTCCAGCTGGGCTATTACATACTATAGACGGGTGAAGAATACAAGCACCTGACAGATGTGTTCTGTTAGCTTCATTAGAAAAGAAACAAAGAAACTCCTCAATTAATAGCAGTGGAGCCAAAGGGAAGGGGGGTGCGGGAGGGAGGAATCATAGCCTGTTATTTAAACAGAGTCAGGGAGCCTTTCACTGATGGCTTAATATGATTCATTAATAAAAACAGCTTTTTGAATGCCCAGTTTAAGTCAAAAGAAATCACGAGCGTGGGTTTTTTTTTGTTGTTGGTGGTGGTGGGGCTTTTTTTTTCTCTGCAAAAGAAGGGCAAAATGACAAACTGGAGTTGCTGAATTCATTTTGTGCGAGGCTGGTCCTTCTCAAAGCCCCCTTTCGGCGGGGTGCTCGTCCCTCGGGGTGGTGGTGGGCTCCTCGGGAGTCAGCGGGGTCACATCAAGACTTGGGGGGAGAGAAA
>JAHREE010000131.1:10026211-10069403 GCA_033628505.1 Tringa tobata
TTTGCTGATGATACCAAACTGGGAGGGGTGGCTGACACCCCAGAGGGCCGTGCTGCCATCCAGCGAGACCTGGACAGGCTGGAGAGCTGGGCAAGGAAGAACCTCATGAGGTTCAACAGGGATAAGTGTAGGGTCCTGCACCTGGGAAAGAAGAATGTCAGGCACCAATACAGGTTAGGCGTAGACCTGCTGGAGACAAGTTCCAAGGAGAAAGATCTGGGGGTCCTGGTAGACAGCAAAATAACAATGAGCAAGCAGTGTGCTCTTGTGGCCGGGAAGGCCAGCGGAATCCTGGCCTCCATAGAGAAGAGTGTGGCTAGTAGGTCAAGGGAAGTCATTCTCCCCCTCTACTCTGCACTGGTGAGGCCACAACTGGAGTACTGCATCCATACATACACCACAACTGCATCCAGTTCTGGGCTCCCCAGTTCAAGAGGGACAGGGAACTACTGGAAAGAGTCCAGCGAAGAGCAATGAAGATGATTAAGGGATTGGAGCACCCCCCTGATGAAGAAAGGCTGAGAGAGCTGGGACTCTTTAGTCTGGAGAAGAGAAGACCTTATCAATGCTTCCAAGTATCTAAAGGGTGGTTTGAAGGAGGAGGGAGCCAGACTCTTTTCAGTGGTTGCCAGTGAGAGGACGAGGGGCAACGGGCACAAGTTGGAGCATAGGAGGTTCCACTCAAATATGAGGAAAAACTTCTTCACAGTGAGGGTGACAGAGCCCTGGAACAGGCTGCCCAGGGAGGTCGTGGAGTCCCCTTCTTTGGAGATTTTCAAGACCCCCCTGGATGCAGTCCTGAGTAACACGCTCTAGCTCTGGGCAATCCTGCTTCAGCAGGGGAGTTGGACTAGATGATCTCTATGGTCCCTTCCAACTCTAAAAATTCAGTGAAATTCAGTGCCTTATTGCAGCTCACAGCCACCCTCCACTGAGGTAGAGCTGTGACTCCAGAGGCACAGAACAGTCATTTCTCTGCAGCCTGGTTTTCCCCCCCAGATCCTGTCACCATGAGGCAGCTCTTAGAAAGGAAGAGGGTGTCCCTTGGAAGCACAAACTTAGCAACACATTGCATGCAAGGCAAACGTTTTCCAGACTGTGTTACCACACACATCCTTTCTTTCATCAGGAAGGGGAGCTGTTAAAGATACTTAGCAGAGAGCTAAGCAAAAAACAGAAAAAGGGTTACCCAGTGCAATCTGGCATCTTGCCCCACAGTGAGCTTTTTTTTTTTTTCTGATCCTTAGGCCACTTAACATTTTTCCACTGGCTGTGAAGATGCCTAAATTGCAAACGTAGGGCTAACATCAGGTTTGCCTTTTCCTTGCAGAGTTCTTGGCAGTTGTCCACAGACCCACAAGCATCCACAAATCACAGGCCCCTGACTTAGCATGCAACACGGACCACTTCCGCGGGTACGAGGATGTCCTCATCCATCCTCGCCTCTGCCAACTCTGAGCCCATGCCAAGGTCCTTGATGATCTTAGAGGTTTTTTCCAACCTAAATGGTTCTGTGATCTATATTGCCACAGAGACAGCTAGTTTAAAGCTAACGTAAATAAGTCTGCACAGGCTGCACCCTTTTGACTTGTAGGCTAGACACAAAACACTTTATTCTATTATTATTTTTTTTTTGCTGACCTTGCATAGGAAGCCCATATAACTTCTTACTTGAGCCTCAGCACACCCCCCAGCTTCAGCTGGGCTTTTGTGGAACGACCCCGGCTCCGACAATCTGGTCAAGCATGGGGATGCGGGTGAGAGGCTCAGGACCACCCTGCCGGGATTGTCTGACCCAGCACAGTGTGGGGACAGGGGTGTGACATCCAAAGCGTAGCTCCATCCTCTGACCCTGGGGAGGGGTGGTGGGGAAGGGTCCGGATGTTTTCGGACTGATAGTGCCAGAACCCGTTGAACGCAGGCAGGGAAAACGCTTACCCCCGGCACCAAGGCAAAAGCATCCTCTGGATTCCTGAACAGGTCCCAGCTCACCAATGGCAGGCAGAACCGAGGTCTTTTTACAGGACGTGAAATTGAGGGAGGCATTAAAATTAATTTGAAAACTTCGCAGGAAGCTGGCATAATGAAAACAAAAGTGGATTGATGCACTGGCTGGCATACCCTCGCCCTGGGAAAGAGCTCAGGCAGCCGCTTCCAGAAAAGCTGGAGCCTGCTGGAAGAGAGCACAAAACAGAAAGCACCGCTCAAAGGAAGCTCACAGACAAAGTGGCAATGTGGAAGAAATTATAATGATTAATACAGCGCCTGAAGTGTGCAGGGGACTACAGATGATTGGAAAAAAGACCCAGAGATTTGATTTTCCACTGCCCTTCATCAGCAGCAGTCATTTTATACCAGTGCAAAGTGGGAGCGCAATCTTCACGGCACAGAACAAGTGCACTTCATGTTGCCTTTCTCTCTATTTTCCTGCTGCAGAGATCCCAGGGAAATGGGCAATCAAGACTATTTGTCCCTGACCACTGGGACTTGGAACCTAAGCTAGGACATAGACCATAAACAACAGACAAAGGGAGAAGGAAGCCACTGAGAAGGCCTGCCACATCTATCTCTAGCTAGGATGGAAGGGGAAATAAGAATAAACTGGGGACAACATCCAGTGACCAGCTGCAGAAAAAGCACAGGCTTACAGCATAGAAAAACTTGTTTCTTCTCTTAATTTGATTGGGGTCAAGAGTTTTGCCACAATCAATCTCTTCTAACATCAAAAGCAAACCCAATTAGAGCCTTAGATAATAAAATTTCAAGGCTGTAGTTCAGATTCGGCCGCCTCCCTATATCCATCATAGCCGGCCAGCAGCAATAAATAAATATAGATTGATGGACAGACAGACAAAACAGGTATGAAATGCTACCAAGCCCAAACAGAAGCTTTTTGCAGCAACACCAGCTTTCAGCAGACCAACAGCGCACCCTCAGGGGCGTTCTAGATTTTGCCCTGTGAGGTGCCACCCAGTTTCAGGTACTGTGGTTTCTCCAGAGTGAAGAGGGTTAAGATTTTCAGTTCTTGCTTTCTTCTCCCCAAAAAGCTGTGGTTTGAATCAAGAGGCTTCTTCACTTCAGATGTACTCTGAACAGGAGTATGTTTCTGCCGGGTCTGACTCCAGCTCCTCGGTGCACCAAACCAAACGGCTGATGAAATCTTCATTACTAGTAAATTAAGCTATTTTAAAAAGATCTAGGTGACCTTTAGGGTTACAGTGATGGGAAAAGGGGAACACCAGGCACAGATTTCCCTCAGTAAATTAAAAATACATATGCTCACCTGTGATTTATTTGCTGCATCACGTCCAGAGCAGCTGAGATTGGCATGCTGTACTTCACCGTACCACACAGCCACCACCTGCAGCTTTACTAGATAGAATTAATAAATCAGAACCGCTCGATACCGGGGTGACAAAAACTCCAGATGTGCTGAAGGAAAGGAGGGACCAAGCCTGACCTCTGCCCAATAGCCACAAGTATTCCTTGCTTCTGGCTTGCAGTCTGCCCAGCAGCAGCATCACTACGCAGCTAAGTGTCTCCCATGGGCTGTATCTCTGACAGGGGAAGTATGTTCAGTCTCTTTAGAGCCTGCCTTTTTATAAGGTTTCATAAAGGCATGGGGATGTATAGTAGTTGTCTCTTCATGTGTATTTATGTCCTGTGATAACGTTTGGATTAAGCTTCTTACAGAAAAAAAAAAAAAAAAAAAAAAAGAGAGAGGGGCAGCGTTCAAAGGAATAGGCTACTTCCACCTAAAACAAAAAGCAAACAAAACCAGAAAAAACCTTGTGGACAGACCTTTTAATTTATTGTTTTTAAAATAGAAGAGGAACATTTTGTATCTGAATATCTAGAATATTCTTCCAGCTCAGAAATATTTATCTCCTGCCTTACATGCTCTGGCAGCAGTCTCTGAATTCCTTTGAGTCATTAAAGGATTTTGTCCTCAAGTCATTCCCATTAGGGGAATATTCAATTTAGAAACCTGCTCAAAGTTTGCACGTGAAATTCACGGTTAAGATCCTTCCTTGCTGAGTTTCAGGTCAGTGCCCTACCCACTGAAGAGACAGAGATATTTAACAATTAAATAGTCCTCTAGGCTACATCCATACCAGGCAGTCCAGGAGCGCTCCCCAGGCCGAGGATCTACATGTCCTGACTGTTTTCTCTCTGGGAGGTACAGTGTCACCCCGCCTCTCCCCACGGGAAGGGAAATTCCTTGCATGGATCAGGAGGGATATGAGGTGCCCGCCTGGGCACCAGATTGGGCAGCTGGGGTCTCTGGCCACAGAGCGAGCCCCACAGCCTAGGGCAGCTGAACGCTGCTGAAGAGCTGGGGATGAGCCCCAAAATTATCTCACGGTGCCTAAATACCTTGTGTAAATCTGTCCACCGGTTCAGGCTAACATTAGCACCCAAGAAGAAGAAGCAACCTGAAAGATGGAAGAAGGTAAAGGCGTTTCTTTGTCTGTTCAAAGATGACACAGTTCTACTTTTAGAAAGCAAGCTATTTTTCCATTCTCAGGCTTTTGCTATTAAGAAATAGCTATCCACTTTCCAGAAAACAGGGAATTAGTCTTTGCAGACTACGTGTTTAACAGAGAAGAAATGAATCTTCATGAGCTCAAGACATATTCCCTCTTCTTCTCTTAGCCCCTCACCCCCTGCCTCATATCTCTTCTATGCAGTTTTTCAAATAGTTTAATAATATTCACAGGGACATTAGATTAATTGGATTTTAATTCCAAATGACTGTGAAAGCAGAGAAGTGAGTCACCAGTCCATGCTAATGAGAAGATCTATTAAGGACCCTTCTCTGATAGACACATAGAGTAGGGTTATAAATATTTCATATTCAATTAATTGAATTTTGCCCCCTGTTATATGATGCTGCCCTGGAATGTTAATCAACTGGGACCAGAGAGAAAGAGAGAGAGGAAGAAAGAGGGGGGGGGAAAAATATCTAAGAGAGAGACTTTAAACAACATCAGAGCCATTCCCATCCCCAAATCCTCACAGTTCACACAGCGCCCGCACATCAGAGCAGAGGCTTTCATACTGACTGCATCTGGTTCCATACAGTGGATAAATTAATGTTAATTAATCAGACAGTCATTTTAGGAAGAACTGTGCGCAAAAGGTTACCCGAGCCCTGCCGCGAATAGATTTATAGGTATAATTGCCGCGTTGAACGACCCTCTGTACATAGGCTCATTAAACTGGCCATCAGTCAGAAGGCCTAATTGAGGCAGGCCGATAGCAGGCCGCGGGGAGCAGGCCGCTGGCTGCCAACGACACCCGCTGCTCTGCAGGAGCCAGGTCTCTGAAAGCCAGCCATAACCTCCCTGCCCATGCCCTGGGCAGCGGCCGCCACCGTCCATCCCGACGGACGAAACCCTGGGCAGGGAAGAGCGAGGGGAGAGGAGAGCTCCCGCCCCCCATCGCGGCTCCCGTGCCCATCGTGGCTTCGCTTCACTTTGCAAAACACGTGGGGAGACTGGGCCCAGCGCGGAAATGGCCTTATTGACAGCCACCATTTCCAAAAGCCTTTCTGTCCTTCGCAGCTGGGAACAGCTTGAATGCACAGGCTTCAAAGGCGCCGAGATCAGAAAGTTAATAGAAAGACACTAAAGACTCTGGATGACATTTCGTATTTTAAGAGCATCTCTTGATTACATAGGGGTGGAGGGAAGCATGGGAGGGTCCAGCCCAGGATTTGAAACTGGCAATCAGGCACAAGCATATAGAACCATAGAATGGCTAGAGTTGGAAGGGACCTTAAAGATCACCTCATTCCAACCCCCCTGCCATGGGCAGGGACACCTCCCACCAGACCAGGTTGCTCAAAGCCCCATCCAGCCTGACCTTGAACACCTCCAAGGATGGGGCATCCACAACTTCCCTGGGCAATCTGTTCCACTGTCTCACCACCCTCACAGGAAAGAATTTTTTCCTGGTGTCTAATCTAAATCTCCCCTCTTCCAATTTAAAACCATTACCCCTCGTCCTGTCACTACACTCCCTGATAAAGAGTCCCTCCCCATCTCTCCTGTAGCTCCCTTCAGATATCGGAAGGCTGCTATAAGGTCTCCCTGGAGCCTTCTCTTCTGCAGGCTGAACAGCCCAGAGAGCAAGTATACACAAGCATGTACCCAGCTAAGGAGTCTGCAGTCCCTCTGTCAGTGCCACACAGGTCCTGTGGTCACACCACAGCAGACAGTTGCTCCCACGGGGTTGCATCTGGCCCCACCGGTGCTGGATCTAGCGTGGGCTTCTCCAAAAGCAGCAGGCAAACCTCGCCACCATCTCCAGACACGTGAAACTTTGCTACCATCAGGCAGACACGTGAAGCCATAGGCTGGCACTTTGGAAAGTGCCTTTTGCTCCTTCTTGTGGCACAAGCCGCTTGCTCACGGGGCCCTTGTCACAATCTCTCTGCACCTCTGGTCCTCGCCTACACAGCTACCTCTGCTGTCTGCTGCCCAAAGCGATGTGCGTTTCTGATTTTCACAATTTGCATGAAGAGCATCTTTAATTTCACGTACCCGAGGGGCCCTGCACCTGGGCTGAAGTCGCAAGCAGTCTCTCTGTCTCACACGTGTGTTCACAGGGTGGGAGAAGGAGGAAGCACACGGTCCCACAAGCTACTCCAAAGCATCCCAGGCAGCCCTTCACCTGAAGGAGATCCTGGAGGAGCCACGGATCAGGCCAGCTGGGGGAGCCTGTGGGTGTCAGAAATGTTTTTTTGTTTTTTGTTTTTTTTTTGCTAGAGCTGCTTCCCGAGACACCTCCAGAGGAAAACTGCACCATTTGTTGCACACTGTAAGGTGTCATTTAGGAGCAGTCAGGAAAAAAAAAACCCACATCGGTCACAGACCGGTAAATCAATTCATAGACAGAATGTGTTCACATTATCTATTTCTATACTCACAGCTTCGGAGGTTGCCTTTAGTTGTGTATCACCTTGATCAGACATGAAATAGCCACATAGAACCACCTTTCTGAAACACAAATAAATCAATTAAAGCAGAAAAACCTAAGTGCAGTAATGCAGAATCTATCAAGGCAAGAATAAATATGAAAAAGGGAAATCCACCCATCTCAGAGCAGTGACAATGTCACCATCTGAAGATGTTTCTAATGAAGAGGGGTACCAGTTTCCACCCTTGGACAAGGCAAGAGTTGCTTAGCATGTCAGCCCTGGCAGTGTTCCCCATCACCCCGTCCCACCATGACTGGCTCAGCCTCGGTATGCTCCAAACTCTTTTCCTGGTACCGCTGGACACAGTATTTACCTGTACAGCATCCGACAGAGGGATCGGGAAAACCAAACTGTAAGCATGGCATGCTGCTGGATCTGCTGCCTGCCGTTTGTGCCAGGGCCTCACAGAGGAGCTGCACAGCCCCTCACCCGGGGGCGCAGGGCACCACGCTGCAGCAGAAAAGCCTCCAGGCAAACCTGGGGTCTCACTTTCAGAGCATCTCTAAGGATGGACAATAAATCAGGACCTGAGGGCAGTCGCAGGACACTTCTCAGAACTGATTTTCCCCCCATCCTGTGGTTCCCCTTCCACAGACCATATTTGAGTCAGGAAAACAAAAGCACACCCCAAGTTCTTCAGGCACAGAAACACCATCTTTTCTCCCAACAAGGTACCATCTCCTCCTGTAACAATATTTCTTTCCAATCTACCTAGACCTTCAATTTCTCTTGCTCTCCTGCCCCAAAGCAAAATCTATTTGCTATTGCACAGCACGCACGATAACCAGCAGCTGTCCTGCAGTTGGCACGGTTGCATTGCTGCAAAAACCTGCCCATTTTTAGCATCGCCCCTCTGCCCCCCCTGGCCTCAGCACGCTTTATTCTTCACTCGAGTGTTCACCGAGGTCCAGTCGCCCACAGAGGGCACTACTCGTAAAGGCAACCCAGCAAACGGGCTGCCGCTTCGCGTCCCATCGGCGCTGGGAAGGTTGCAGCTTCCACCCGGAGCATATCCACATGCTTCATGCGTATTATTGCTGTCATCTCCAAGAAGAAAGGGAGCAGCAGGCCCACGCCGCGCAAAAGAACTCTGAATTCGTACTCACGCCGAGATGTCAGGCAAGGCTCCCCACTTTGTACTGCAGCGGAACGCCTCTAGCCCTCAAGAGCTGAAATACATCACTTCAGTGACATAAAGAAAGAGAATGGTACCTCAAAGAATATTTGATATTTCAATATGCAGCCAGGCATGTCACATTGTCTTGGGCTGAAGGATGAAGAGAGACATGCTCTTCCTCTGTCCACAGCAGATGGACTACAGTCATTCCTCGTAACACGCTCTTTAATGTTAAAGTTTCTATTTAGTCCCTTTACTACTGCAGCCAGTAGAATATTTTTCTAAAGTCCCCAGTTCAGGGATAAGGAGATAAAAGCTTTAAATATCAGAGACACTGACCTCACCAACAGGAATTTTATCGCTAGACTTCCTTGGGTGTCAGTATTTAAACCTGTATTTCTAAGAAAGGACAGAGATCTAGTTCGCTAAGCCTGCTTTCTTTATACACGCAAACAGAGGTAAGTGCAGGTTTATGGAAACACCTACCAGTAGAGTAAAAATCTATGGCCTTCTCACCCACCTACCTCATTTTAAGTGATGCAAGAATCCCAGCTATGTGCAATGTATGCATACAGAACAGAGCGGCCAAAAGGGGAGGAAAAACATCTGCCCACCTTGTATCCCACTTCAGTGCTGCCTCCGTTGCTTGGCATGCTCCAAGGGGACGTGTAGGAATGTACTCAAGGAGGGGGACAGCTTACAAGACAGTAGAAGTAAGTACTTTGTGCTTCCACTCCACTGAGGAAATTGCTGAGCTGTTGCTTCTTCACGTACCAGACCCATAGTTAAGCTGAAATAAAGTTTTACTCTTCAGGCAGTCCTCTCTCCTAAGTGCGTCTCCACTTCTAATTTAGTTTTAATGCAGTCAAACGTGCTGAAAAACGGTAGGCAAAATTTGCCCTCAATCCAAGGCGGTGATGGTGGTGGCGTCTTTTTGGTATTCCTATATTTAAAATACAACCTTTGTCAAACCAGTACAACCTACCTTTTTCATTTCTGGCTGATAGCCCCATGTATCTCTTACAAACCATCACGATTGGTTTTGTCCTCAGAATCTCTCTAGAAGTTTCAGCTCCTCAGCTTCTTGCAGCACAAGGACCCAAGAAAAGGATTAGAAACTAATAACATGTTGGTAACCACAATCATGTATTTTAATTACTGAAGCACATCCTCAAATTACAGTATTCCAAGTAGAGACCGAGTAATGCAAGGCCAGTACTTGAGTTCCCGACATCACACTTTTATCACTTGAATTTCTACTTTGGGTCTTAGAGTTATATTCTCCTGTACGAAGTAGACACATGCTACTAGCACAAGTCTTCTCTAAATAACAGTATCTGTTTGCAGTCTTTCTATAAAACCAAATTTGCTCCCCCCCTGCGAAGAAGAAAAGGAGAGGAAGACTCAGGGCAACAGATTGAGAAAGGTAGCACAAAAGCTAACAGCCTTTTTTCAAAGGAAAATTTTACAGTGATTTAAATCCACTCCGTGTTAGCTTTGCAGGACTGCCATGTTTGGCTAAATAAACTGCCTAACCCACAGTAATGCGGTAAATGAAAGCTTTTAGGTAATTTCGCGTCCCTCCCTGCCCCTTTACCCCCAGCAAGTTTCCTTGTGAATGCAACGTTTCAAAAAGACCATTTCAATTTTAATTCATTAAATCCATGTGACCAGTTCTCATTTTAGCCCAGGGTTCCTGTTTTCAGGGAAAAGTCCAAGCTGAGAAGACAATGTCACGGGAGAATAAGAGTTTGCTCACTAGTCCTGACTAATTCATCACACTGTAGAAGCTGAAACTACAAGAGAAGTCGATGGCATTAGAGTTAAGCAAGTTCCATTTACGTGAAACACTAGAAAAGAAACCCCGCTGATAATATCTGAGCTCTCTTGAATGCACAGTTCAGGAAGGGCTGCAGACCAGGGCACAGCCTGTGCAGGCAGATCTCAGGGCACAGACCAGAAGATACAAACCCACAGCCCCCTTTGAGTGCATTTATTTTTCCAAAGTAGATGCTAAAGCCAACCTGATGGAAACACTGGCCTTCCACAGGCTTGCTGGAGCCTGGAGTTGCTGCATGTTATGCTGGCTCTGCCAGCAGCCATGGCGATTCATTCCAGTTTTTGGGAGGTGAATGCAGGCTGGCTTCAGCCCACGGGATCCCGGAGCCAGCAGCACCAAAGTCCCCATCTTCCCTGTGGATGCGCCCTGGATCCCTCCCACAAGGAACAAGGCTGGTGCCGCCAGACCTCAAGGGAAACATTAGATGCCCAACGTGCAGCTGACGCCAGCGCCACAAGGAGAACACACACATGAGGACAAATAAGGACTGGACAAGTTAAGGACAAAGCTGCCATGAAAACAAACAGGGGTCGTCTTGTCTCCGTTTCAGCAGGAGCAGGGTGTAAAGCTCAGCTGCTCTGTAAAATCCACCAGACCGGAGCATCTCCCCTCCCAAGTGTGAAGGATCTCACAACCACTCACCCATTTTCACGTTAGACATTTGTGATTAATAATGCCAGGAGGTGACACAAATTTGTTTATTCAGATCAAGCTTTTAATCCCATCTCACCTTCAAAATAAATTACCAAATAAACTCTTCCATGAACTATGCTCTAAATCAGGAGTTGGTTACAGGACAAAAGCTTCCCATCAGAGAAAAGGAAAAAAAATATCAAACTGTTTTTGGAACTTGTTTTGGTTTCACCAATTTGTTTCTTCCCAAAATGCTAGCATGCTGCAGAATTTTAATCTGACACAAAAATCAGAATGCAGTAAACAGCAGATTCTTTGCTCAATCACACGTCAGTTAAATGATCATAAAGCAATACCAACACTTTAACAAGGGAATCACTTCTACTAAATCCTGATAAAAACATTCCTGGAAACCAATAATTTAAAATAATGTTTTAGTTGGCTTTGATGTGTCATACCAGCCTGCTTTGTTGGGGTCAGTGGACTTTTTAAAAAATGAAATAAAATAAAAAAAACAACTGACACAGCACTTTGCAGTGGGTTATCTCAATGCACAAGCTCTTAGAAATAAAGCCTCAAAACATCCCTGTAAGCCAAGGACTTTACAAGCAGGGAAATTTGAATCAACAGGCTAAGTCACATGTCAGGATCATACAAGGACTTGGACTTGACTCCTGCGATGATCATATCACATCACAATGTTTTGTAGAGAATGATTTATTATGACTATGATAATTACCGTTCAGGTCTCATATTAGTGTTATCCCACTGGAAAGTAACTCCTCCGTAAGACAGGATGTTTTTGAGTAGAACAGATCCATTTACAAACCCTTTTCAGATTTAACCTATAACTGCCAGCTTTAAAACACTAAACCTGCACGGCTTCTCATTTTGATAGTGAAATGGAAGTGCTGCATCACTCTAAAACCTCAAAGTAAGGCTGATGTAGCAACGAGCACCAGCTGCATCATTAGAGAAGCACAACACAGTGTGTATATCCCTTCTTTGACTCTAAAGGGTTTTGGTTTGTTGTTTTTTGTGTGGTTTTTTTTTTTTTTTTTACTTGGCTTTAGATTTTGGCCTAGCCAGTTGCCAGTGCTCCCAGACACCTATTCCCAAGGGACTTGTCTTGCCCTCATTACCAGCAGGTGTCACATTGAAGGGATGTGAAATACCCTTGCTGCCGAGCTCAGGCTGCAGTCCCTGCTCTGGGAATTGCTGGGGAAAGCCCCGCTCCCTCTTCTCCCTTCTGCTGGGGCAGAAGTCAGCACCAGCACCTTGAGTAACCCCACGTCCCTGGATTTCTAGTTGCATCATCTCCCTCCAGAGCCAAGAGATGAAAAGCTTCCCGGGCCAGCTGCCCACAGCACCAGGCTATCAGGCAGCTGGTCTAACCCTTTACTAGCTGCTTCTTGTCCCTCTGATCACAAGTTTACTGATTAATAATTGCATATTTCTGTAAAAGAGCAAAAATTCCTCTCTGTGTGAAAAAGTTTAAATATATAAAAACACTTCATAAAAATATTTACTAAAAAAATCAAAATGCCCCATGAGCCTGTAAACGTTGCCTGTAAAATCTCTCTTACCTGGAATAATTTGAAATACAGTCACTCAGGCTCTTTTCTGCCCTTTCCAGTAAGGTTTTAAGATAACCAATAGAAACGCCACTTGTCTTCTACTTCGACCCTCATCCCACCCGTTTTATTTCTTCTTTGTTTGTTTCCAATATGACAGTTTGTTTACCCATTGTCAGCAATTTTCTTTGGAGGTGTCATTTGTCTTTGCTTTTAACAGAGTTCTGCGTGGCCTGATTCTGAGGCTTTCTTATGGAGCGGGCTTGAGGTCTGACCGGTAGCACGAGCAACACCAGGATGCTTAGAACGTGCATGTGAAAATACATAGACCTGGGAACAAAAGCAGAAAGAGAATGTTATATTTTTGTCAGTGACAGCATGAAACATGCAACTTCGGTACATTCACGCAGAATTGAGTGACAAGGGACAAACGCAGAAAGTATGAACCTGACCTAGGAAGCACAAAGAAACACCCTTGAATTCCACGCAGCCTATGCATGTGGTATCCACTAGCATCGATGGAAACGTTGCCATGGATGTTAATGAGGCAAGGAATCAATCAGCAAACTCCAGAATCCAAAGTCTAACAGCTCAGATAAATCGGGGGTTGAATTACACGTGTTTCTTCAGCCCATTTCTCTTCTAATGTTACAGTATACAAGGCTACTTTCTGAAGAAACATCCTTCATGCTTAGGACATAAAACTTATACAAGTTTTTTTTTTTTTAAAAAAAAGTGACAGAAAGAAAAAGAAATCATTCCAAGTGCTGAGATCTGAAATAAATCAAAACACTCAACTGGGAAGGTCAGGTAATCATGTTTACAGAAGGCACCTGTGTTCTATGTGTTTCTGAAGGCAACTACTCAGAGACATCTTAATTTGATATCTCATTAAATACCAAATATTTTTATTTCAAATAATTCAGTACACACAAGACTGAACAGAAATAAAAAAAAAAACCTACTTAAACCAATTACTTGAGGCTCTGGTATCTTGGGAAGTACGACGTTTGGGAGCAGTATGGTCCAGCTCTAAACCACAGGGATGCACCTGTCTGTGGTTTCATTTATGCTTCTTACCATAGTTCTGATATCCTTGTAAGGTGCTTAAGGTCACTGCTAGGTGTGTAGAGCTCCAAATTTCCTTCCTTAACAGTCTCCAACATTAAAGTGTTAACTATGTTAACACTTAACTATGTAACTAGGGCAAACAACACTAAGGTGATAACCCAACTTGGAGCAAGGGTGGAAAATCATTTTCTTTGTTCAGAACTTTGGTAAAAGTAACATTTCTGCCTTTGTGGATGCTGGCATAGCACTAGCAAGTTACTTATATATTTTTATTTCTTAAGTTTTGATGTTAGCAACATAATTTCACAGAATTACCCTAATATTTACTACATGGAATGGCCTTTTGTAGCACAGAGGAAACCAACTTCGCTTAGAGGGCAAATTTATAAGCCAGTTTAGTATTTTAAGTCTTTTCTCTCCTTTTTTGCTCTGACTGCTGCTTGCTACCTTTGTCTTGAAAGACAGAAAAATTAGATATCAACAAGGTACTTGGGAAAGCTTTTTGCCAAAAGTAAGAATGATTTGGAGTCATTTTTATGTGGTAAGTTTTTTGCGCTGAAACCAAATGTTTTAAGAAACAGGGATAGAAAATGTCAAAATTCAACCCCCTTCAAACAGCCTTCTGACAGCAACTATCTTGACTACCAGTTTTATGTCTTATGTTAGAGGAGGGAATCATCTTTCTTCTTAACCAAAAACCTGTTACTCTATGTTGACAGTTCACTGTAGAAGGAAAGAAAAGTAAAGCAATGTAGTCCAGTCTTCCTTTTCAAATTATTTTCTCATCTCCTCTCTTTCTATTTTTTTTAATTAGAGTATATCCAATATACTCTGCAACACCAGCGTTTTCTTATCTTTAAGGAATGTAGGGAAGTATTCACTTCCTATGGAAGTATTCAAAAAGAAAAGCATGCTCATTTCAAGAAGTAATGCTCTGCCAGGCACCCTCCTTATCTCCTGCCGACCGATCACATCTCCTGTTCTATACATTTGGCAGCTGGAAACATGGTCTTTCCTCATTGAGTGCTTCCTACTGCCAACTCGCATTATTCTTACCCTCTCCAGCCCTGGCCACTGTTAGTGGTTGAGACTTGACTGCTTTCAATAAAGAAACTGAATACACAAAAAGTCACATAACGAGACAGAAAGAATGAGAAGTAGAAGCAAAGTGCTCTGCCTTGGCATCGTTATTATTATCATCTCATTAAGTTACAGGAGTGCAAAAATCACCCCTTACACATTATTAAACATCCTCTTTGAACTCCTTTCAAATTTTATGAAATGCCAACTGCTTTTCAGTGTGGTTTGGGTTATTTAATAAAAGCCTGTGCTGGCCTGGAGAGTAACAGTCAAGAGAAGAGAACTTACTTGTAAAATTTAATCGTGGGCTCAACAGCCAGCATAACAAACGGTGCAACGGTATAGCATACGGCCAGTTGAGTGACAACCCAGGTAACAACGTCGTAGCCTATCTTGAGAGGCACTGACGAGAGGAAGTAATGTCTGCAGTTGTTTCTTATCTGCAGGTCAGGAAAAAGTAAACAGAATATTATATAAATCCATTTCTTCGGTAAAGTCACGCAGACACATTACAGTGTATGACTCTCCCCTTATCCTCAGCAGTAGTATCACAGAAAAGTTTATACACCAGTTAGAAAGCACAGAGTAAGAAGACAGAAGTGTATTGACTGGCATAGCCAAGACCCCATAGTCAACCAGTGGCAAACAGAGAAGTGTCCCCCAATTTCCTCTGTGATTATGACAGAGAGCAGGCTCTCAGGCTGGGTATCTGGCATAATGTCTTTGGGGAGGGGAGTTGTTATGATTTGATCTTCCTCTCTCCTGGTTTGATTTCTTTACTGGTAACCAACGGTGAAAGGAAGTTACTTTAAATGAACAAATATGTGTTTATACCTGCAAGTGTGTGCTGTTCCCCAGAGATTTTGGTTTAGCTTCACATCTATGAAATCCTCACAAATGACAGACAAAGCACATGTTGAGATGGCATGTTCAGCAACCTGCTCTAGCCATAGCGGTTAATACTAATCACCAGTTTAATTCACCTTTCAAATTGACCTGGTTATTTAGCCATAGTCAAACTCTGAGCAACAATGGTGGTGCTCTCCAGTTCTGCACAACTGCCTGGTTCAGCTTGAAAGATCAGTAGTGATGAATTTAACAGTGAGACATGAAATCTGTTCTGTCTTTGGTGACTCTGGCCAAGATGAGGCCATACACACAGAGACCAGTTTACTGCATCAATTGCATCCATCTGAAAGAGTTCAAGTTCGGGCTAAGGCTCAGCCCATAACAACTCCTGGTGAAAGATTGCACCCAGAGCCAATTACATGCCAGCACACAACATGTCCTAGCAGAAGACTGGATTCAAGCTTAACCTTGGATCCTGAGCTAATCTGACTGCATGGACAGTGCCGGTGGCACTACCAACTGTACACTCACAGGCAACATCCCCTCTGCCAGCTAAGGACAGCATTGCAGCACATGCAGAATTGGTGCTGGTTATAACTGCTGGGGGTATTTTGTTATTACCATCAATACAGAACAAAGTTTCAGCGAACATCAAGGCCACAAAGGCAAGAAAGAGAGCTCGCAGCAGGGACAAGCTGCTTCACCGTGTCGGGGTGGTCCCTGCAGTTGACAGCTGGGTAATATCTAGCACGGGCCTTAGAAGAGAACAATGAAAGGTACATACTGCTCTGGCTGCGAGTGTGATAAGGATTCCAGTGAGAAACGTAAAATAATATCCAGGATAGATACCATGCCACAGGGCCGACAGGATGAACGTTAAAGCCGTAGGGTACCAGGGAGCTCTGTCATAGCAAACACTGCAAAGACAAAAACAAAACAAGAAGCAGCTGAATGCAACGGACACCGACGGACACTGCAATTCAAATCCTTCTCGGTTTTTAAGGTCTTACTCTGTTTTCTAAACAGTCTTATTTTCCCTCAGTTACAGACGGGGACATGAGGCACTCTCCCTTCACTGACACGGAGCAGGAGATGGAGAGAGGCAGCATGCTTTTATGCACTGCGTATCCAAAGAGCGCCCGTACGCGTATTCCCGGTGCTCATAGCATTTAAATCAATAACGGGGCAAAGGGCAGGCAAGACTTCTCTTTCACCTTTATGCCTCAGTCTGGAATCACACACTACACCCTCCAAAACTCGGATGGCAGATTAAAAAGCAAGCCGAAGGACAGAGAGGTGACCCCACCCTTCACTGGTGAACCGAGGTATTTTTAGGCGCTGTTAACTGGCAGATGCTGGGAACAGGGAGTGTTGCAAGCTGTTGCAAAACAGGGGATTCCTGCTAACTTTAGCAGCCCAAAAACCTTACTCCAAAGACTCAAGCAACCAGTTCAAGAACTCACCAATGGGTCTATACAGCTACCTGTGGTTTAACCGAAATGCCGTGTTCCAAAGAAATGAGTCAAGGTAATGCACTTCTTATCAGGAACATCATTTGAATAACGAAAAATAGTAGACATTGACTTTTAAGTTGTATATATTTAACAATAAAAATAGCTATGACATCCACAACAACTCCGTGCCTGCATTCCAGGTCTTACATTGACTGTACGCTGAGCTTTAATCGTGCCAAAAACAAGTTACAGGAGATAGTTTAATCTAGAAAATTTGGGCTTATGCTAGTATTTGTAAGTGCCTTAACAGTCACAGGTTAAAATCAGATCTTCCCAATGCTGTAAGAAGTCTCTTCTCCATGTCCTGGACAGGGACTCTCTAGCAAGCATCTCCTGGTAACTCCAAGCCAGACTACAATGGGGCTCTGAAGATTTCGACTTCCATCGAGTACGAGCTGAACTGGATCCCAGTGACACAAGGCTCGCCTCCAGAAGTAGTACACAAGGGAAACATAACATAGCAAAGTGAAAGAGTACAGCAAGAATAACGGAGGCAAAGAGCAGCCTAAAAGATGCCATGAAAAGGCTATTACTTTTTATTATGGAAGATCTGAACAGTTCATTTACGGCTTTGCTGCTCGTATATAAAATGCGGGCATTTTACCTTTGCAGCAATAAAACTTTTACAGCACCAAATACCCTTGCATTCCACCAACTGTTAAAGACATAGGAAACAAAGACAGACAAGAGGCTATACATTTATGAGAATCACCAGTCAGTGTTTTTCCAGGCCATCTAGAGTTTCTGGGTCTCACAAGCACATTACTGTTTTCATTATTCTTACCGTTTTAGCCAAGCAGCCGTCTGAATGTTCCAGTTTTCAATGTACATTTTAAAACTTGTTGCAGTCTAAGAAAGAAGTTCACATGAAATGTTAACACTGCAACCTATAAAATAACACTTGCATTTTAAATTGAAGTGGAGATACATGGAAAGATATTAATCCTAGTGGCTAACTGTTGTGAAGACTGTGCCACAGTCCATCGTTACACTAAGATGTTTTGGGATGAACTTTAACTAGGCTGATTGCTCACCACTAACACTTGGCACTTGCTGTAAAATCTCACTTTGTTTTGTAAAATTAAATACAACGTTTGGTTATTTTTCAAGTTACAGGAAATCTGAAAAGCTTTCTTGTTCTAAACGCTTGGCCTTCCCTTCAGTTCATAAACAGCTTCATCTTTGGAAGAGATATCTTGCCACCAATTACGTAGTCTGGACTTCCCTAGAGTGCTATTATAACAAAGTGTTGTGAAAACTAAAAGAAATGCGTTACTATTTGGAAAAGGAAGGGGGAAGACTGAAAAACATGGACAAAATAAATAATTTAGGACTACATTTAGAAGCCATTTCTCAGCCACTGCCCATTAGAGAAACCGGAGTGGACTCCAGGGTCTGGGAGAACCACCCGTACCTTCTCACAGCACCAGCTCCCCCAGCTCTAGGGCACTGCTGGGCTCTGTTAGGGCGGACTAGCTGACCTTTGGAGGTCCCTTCCAGCCTGGACCATTCTATGATTCTATGATCAGTTCCTCTAATCCTGGTCGACTTCACCTCTGGTGGTTCCCCATTCCCAATCCCCCTTGTTCCTTGCCTGCTGAAAGAAACTTCTGAGGACCTCCTCACTAAGCAAGGACATGATTCTGTGACACCACATTATTTTCCCGTATCAGCTGAAGGCAAGGGCACACTGAAAAGATGGATTAAAGACAAAGGTTTCCAAGGGAAAAATGCAGATATTTTTACACTTCCACGCACAATCCTGAAGGCTCACACTTCACCCTCTGTGTTTAAAGAGTGAAAATGATTAGCAATTCCCAATGCAGTACTGCCACATTTTAATTGCATTACTGCAACAAGAGAAGCCAAGAAAAATATCGTTTCTCTTCCAACTAATATTGTCACTCTCTTTTGGCCTCCTTTAAGTTCCTCTGTTACATTACCAAGACAGACAGTAGTCATTGGCTGTCAAAATACGCACGCTGCCAAGGCTTTCAAGTCCCCGACATGGGTTTAGCCCCATCACATTTTAATGCCCTCACAACCCTTGGCATGTGCTTATCTTTACTACATATCAGGTAATTTCTTAGCCACATTTAGCACTCAAGTTCCCAACTCTTAAGCAACTTTACATATGCAGGTGGCTGTACCTGCTGAAAACTGCACTGTACAATCACACTTCAGCTCCTGGAATTGTTGTTGGTGCATGAAGTGACAGCTCAAGACTTACCCAAAGTAATGGTCTCTGTAGTCTTTCTTTTGATCATTGCACACATTATTAAACCAATGGAAAGCACTCTACTTATGCTCTCCACCCTGATCTCTATTGTCCATGTGACCAGAAAAGGAAAAAAGTTTCCAGGGGCCTACAGTTCAGTGGGTTGAGAGGAGCAAAGGCTCCTGTTTCCTTACTTTGGCTTGACTAAAGAGCACTGCCTGCACTTCACTCTCCTCCTTCAAGCAGAAACTGCCTCAGCCCATCAAGGCAGGAATCATCTCCTGCCCCCGAAACTGAATCAGATCTTGATTCAAGATCTCAGAGCGGTGTCTAGGGTGCTGCCATCATCAAGGAGATCAAGGAGTGTAAAGCATTTCTGGGCTGTGTATTCTATATCGGTCAAGGAAAGATGTGCACTGAGGATTAATTAAGGTTTGGGTTGGTTTTTTTGTTTTTTTGGTGTTTTTTTTTAAAAAGACAGAGAAAGGATGTTGAAAAAGAGAGAATGTATAATGACACTTCCAGTTTTGGCATCTTTCAATGAAGAATTACAGGGGCTCTTTCATTTTTGAGGAGAGCTATTACAGCACATTCACTTAGTCACAGATCATTCAGCAATAAAGCAGTCAACTTATTTTCATCTGCTTTTCCTTTTAAAATCATAACTACAGAATTACAGGGGGAAGCTCCTCCTATTTCTAAAGAAAAAAAGCCTTTAGAAAGCAGTCTCAGACACAAACATTATCACATCTCACTGGCATTCACAAAACATTCTTCGGGGCAAACAAATTACATTGGCCATCTTTTGCATTAGAGAAACAAACATAAATATCTTACAAAAGACTAATGGCTGTTAAGAGTATACTGCAGTCACAAGAAATGCATGACAGGTGTTTTGAGCAGTAGTGTGGTTTGCTCAAGGTCTAGATGAAGGTCTAGATCAGCAGCCACCTAAGCCCTACGTGGCCCTGCCAGTTCTCGTTCAGGTTGCTCAGTTAGCTCTCCAACCCTTGCTTTTCTGCATTTACAAGAGGCACTCCGGGCATCTGCAGGGACCCAGCCCTTGGCAAGTGTTTGTGCAATGCCTGCTTGTGGCTGCCTCATTCACTACCACGACTGGGTTACAAAAGTGGAAGGGAAGACACTTAGAAGTAAAGGGAGTACACCGCAGATGGTGGAGAATCGTAGCTGCGAGCAATTTACTGACCCGCTGAACTCAGCCACTATCTACAGTAATTGACTGCTCATTTATTAAACATCTGATTAATCATTTATTAGTCCTCTATAAACTATTTAGAAATGCAACCTGAATACAGAGGACGATGAAGCCTGTGTGACAGATGCTTTTTATCTGCCCAACAGATAAAATACATAACCTCTTCATGTTAAAGAAGGGCAGCCTGGTAGCATGGACTTATTTTCCTTCCAGCAAAGCTTCTCCCTGTTATCGTGGCCATTTCTCTATAACTATGCCAACGCAGCCACTCTTTTAACTCACCTCAATGTTCCAGATATTCAAATTGGACAACAGGTCCCAGCGGAAAGCGCCTCTTTCATCAACTCCACTGAAGCCATAACCAGCTGCATTGTTGACTGCATCTGCTGCAATGTCAAAGCAAAACGAGTCAAATCAGGCTGCTGGAGGAGCTGTGTTTTCTTACCAGTCAGTAGGACACTAAACACACATTCAAGCCAGCTTTGTAGCAATTAGCATCATCTATTTCAAAGAGAGACTTATTCTTGCTATAAGGCAACATAAAAGTAATTTCCTCAAGAGGAAAGACTAGCGACTCATTGGGCAGAAGAAATAAAATAATAAAATAACAATGGATAGAAATCACTTTTCCTTTTATTTTGCCTTTATTATCCATCTGAGATAGACAGACAAGAGTTGTCATAAAATGAATGAGCATTTTCCTCAAAAGGGTACTTGGATGTCACAGCATTTTCCAGAATTCAGAAAAACTAGTGTCTCAAAGACATGCTTACCATTTCTATTAAGAGTTCCAACATGGTTGTTTTAATTAAGACTTTCATTCAGACTTCCACAAACAAAGCCTTTTGCTAATCCTGTTTCTCAGTGCCTCGCTAAAGTACCCCACGATCTCTACAAATCAAATATTGAGTAACTTCAATTACAAACTTAACTACTTTAAGTGCAAATAAAAGCCTGGGTAACAGTAGGCATTCTACATGCTGCACTCCTGCTCTTTTCTGGTCAACTACCTCCCCTTCTCAGACTTGCCTGGGAGCCACCTCATCACTGAGTTTCAAGATTCGGCTTCTAACATGCTCCTGCCAGAAATCCTCTCTTGGAGAACTAAGAAAACACAAGGGATTTGTTATCTCTGGATCACTAGGTGTAGCCAACACCGAAGATTAAGGGTTGAAAAAGGAAAGCGAAAATACAGGTAAGGCTTTTCATTCTAGATGATTTACAAAATACAAGCCCGGTTAAGTTACGCTTTAAAAAGGTCAGCGTTTCTTTCCCAGGAATGAAAACTGATTTTGCTTTGTAAATGCTATGAGTACAGGCACAAGCTCATGGAGAAGCCCTAATGCACAAAACCAGGGAGAGAACCTAATTAAAAGCAACAAGATTAACAATAAATAAATAAATGAGCAACCTTCTCTAACCTTAAACTTTCCATTTATTTTCCACCTTATGAAATGAGCTAGATTGTACTGATGAAAAGAAGGGTCTCCAAGTTTTTAATTCTCTCCCTGTTTAAAAAAAAAAAAAAAAAAAAAAAAAAAGGAAACAAACATCAACCCTGCCTGAAACTGGCCCATAGGACCCTGCCCAATCTCAGAGACAGGAGCTGCACGTAACTGTCACCCCAGAGCAGGGGGACTCCTGGATTTGCTCCTCCTTGCTCCACAGGTGGCAGGGACTGCTTAGTGTTTCTTTGCCAAAACCAAGAAACCAGAAATCCGGGTCTGTGATAATACAGCAGAACCATCAGCCTCTCACTTCCCGAGCTGCTGCCTGCAGAGCAAGGGGTGAAGCGCAGAAGAATTGCAGTTGTCCACCACTGAACTGCTCACATAACCCCAACCTCTGCAAAGCCCAGCAGAGGTTTCCCTGCTGACTTGAAGAGCTTTGGAGTATGGCTTTCACAGCTCCTTGGATGCAGGTGCTCAGTCCCAAATTGGTTTCATCGACAGCTCCGAGTCAGGCTTTGCAGCCACGTTCCCGTGATTATCGCTAACGCAGCAAGCAGCCAAATTTTCCATCTTTCCATGGCTCTGGAGGAATTCAGCGGCGTGGCTCAAGCACAATAGCGTGCCTGTCCCTCTTCTGAGGGCAGGAAGCGTTTATCGGCTGTTTCAGCAGGCAATTCTGGCATGCCCTGGGCCACGCCACTGGGAACAAGACTGGGAAAGGATAAAGTGTCTGCTGTTCCGCTGCCTGGATTTGCAATGTGACCAGTAAAGACCTCACCCCCCAGTACACATGCAATGCATGTTTTTCCCGAAGCCCCTCGTTTGTAAGATATTTCCTACAGCCTCTAAGGCTTAGTCATTAGTCCAAGTTCAGTTTATCTCTTTGATAATGGTCTTTTAGTTAACTATAACATTGGAAAAATGGAGGCAACATTTTAATATTGGATCCCATAAAAATAAGTTTCTGAGCAAGCAATTCTTTATCCCAAAGCCTTTCCTATCCCCCACGTGCCAGTCCTGGCTGTCTTCCCTCGATCTGTCAGTTTTATTCCCAGCAGTTTAATCACAGCCTCGCAATGAATTTCCCTGGTTCTTTCCATCCCGTTTAATGCCACTCTTCTCAGTTTTGGGTGGATGCGTTGCTGGCTGGGCTTTCAGGATCTCCCCTACACACAAAGTCTTGTAACGCCAGCAAAAAAATTCAGTCTCTCAATTTTCAGCCTGGCCTAGAAGGGTTTCACTCCTCACACATAGATGGGAAAGGGGACTTCTCAAAGGAAGAAGGTAAAATACAAGAAGATTATTTTGACCACCAATCTAGTTGTCTCTCAGTAAAAGAAGTTTGCTTCTCTCTATAATGAGCCCTCTTCCTCCTCCTCTTCTTTTACTTGCAGAGATTCTTGGGTCCTTCCCATCACCTCCTTTGTTCCTCACCTTCCCCATGGTTCTCCATAGTCTCTTCTCTTGACTGCTTAAAGTGAATGCATGAACAGGACCCCACAGGGCCTTGGAGGCAAAGCTTAACTTCAGCCCCCCAAACAAGCTCTACAGTTTTCTAATACAGATGCATGTGCTAAAGATGTCCCTAAAGAAAAAGAGATGCCTATTTGCACTGTACTATACTTGTAAAGCTTAAGCCAGCATTACAAATTTTAACCTCCTAACCCCACTGATATAAGTGGCAAATGAACAATAAAGCATAAAAATCAAGGTTTAGAGGAGGCAAAATTTTTCTTCCTAAGAGTTCCTGTACAAATTAGAGGGAATTGTTACACTGACTTTACTGGCAAGAAGCTGAAAAGCAGATTTGGCTGCAGAGGCAGAGAATGTCAGACAAACTAGAAGATATTTCATGCGCATTTTTCAAAACTTTTGACATCTCCCCACTTCAACAGGGTTCACTGCCTACAGGGAAACACGTACATCTCCCTCATGAACTACAGGTCTAGGGGCTAATTTATTCTTTCCCCCCAAAATGTTTTAGATCCCCCTCCCTATTTATGAACTTATTTGTTACTCATAAAAATAAGTGATGTAGCCAGACTTACCTAACGTCCATGCAAAGTAATACTTTGGTTTTGCTGCCTGTGTTACAACATACAGGTAACCAAGTCTTGAGAAGAAGGGTGTTTTATCAAGAAATTCGTTATCAATAATATATGCCATAGGAAAGTTCTTGGTAAGTGTCAAGAATAAAATGAGAGATACTAGTGTGATACACAGCTTGTACATCACTGCTCCCTGAAAAGCACAAACAACAATGAAACATTCATTAGAAACATTTGCTTAAGGGGAAAAAAAAAAAAAAAAGATAATGCTCATGACATACAAAAACAATGCACTTTAAGAACCAATAAAGTTAGCAATGATAGTTGATAATAATTCATTTAGAAGAGGTGACAAAGAAAAGGCCACAAAGTTTTGGTTTAATTTGGTTTACTGAACAACCTACAGACAGGTACAATTAGAAGTCAAAATTGGTGATGAACTTCACAAGAGACTCCTACATCAGTTACTGGTGGTCCTAAAATGAGAAAGGAAACAAACAAACAAACCCGTACAATGGAAACCAGAAACCTTCCCTATATATACTGTCACCTCCTGGAACTAAAGCCTGGATTCTTCCTGGAAGCCAAAAGCATTGGAATTTAGCACAACAGTAGGTCTTACTGTCCTGCTATCATTCAGAGATCTTGCTAAAAATCACTTATCCAAACAGTGCACATCTTATACAGCATGCATACCTTCCCATGATATAGGGTATCTGCTACGCCACAGTGTTTTCTGTTACAGCTCCCTAGCTTTCTATATACTACTGTTGATAATCACATCAGTAGTCTGAAGCTTGATTTCAAATGTGCATCAGGAGTAAACTCTCCTTGATAATTAAAAAGTTTAAATCTGGCACTTGGGTACCATGTAAAAATTGGCTCATGTTCTCAAAAGACTAATAAGCGCGCAATACTATTGAAACAACAATGCATTTTTTGATCCCAAGTACTCTTCTTATATATTCTCCACGTTCTGGAACAAACTAAATTAATGTATAATTATCTTTAATGCAAATTTTAATATTCTCTGCTAACTAGCATCTAACATGGTATAGGCCTTATTCTGACCTCAGTCAGACTAATGTAAATCGAAGTAATGCCACTGAAGTCAGTAGAAATACAAGTGTGTGCATCAGGGATCAGATACGCATTGGCACATTACTCAACTTCAGAGGAGACATTCTGCACACCTTCACAAAGCTAAACATTCAGTGTCACCTTAAGATAAGAGAGAGAAATCTGGTTCTCATGCTGTGTTATCCTGCCTTACAATAAGGTAATTTTATAAGAAGGTTTTAAGTAACATTAAAAATATATAAAATAAAATTAGTGCTAATAGTATGTGAAAAATGACCTCCAAGTCTTCTTGAAGTGCGAGATTCTCTTTCAAAGCACCTGGACAAGCTGCAGTTTCTGATTAGCCATGATTCGTGTACTTCTAACATCTCCTGCACTTTGGGCGAGATTTGATTTTTTTTTTTTTCCCTGACATTTCCTCTTCTGTCTAGAGCTGAACTCCTCCTTGTCAGAACCTGCGGAGCGTTCCCATCGCTGCACAAAGAACACCCATTAACCAATGACCCATTTTGCAAGCCAAACGCATTTGGGGAATTCAAGAGGAAGACACCAGCCCCTTCACCCCTGACCTTGTGATAAAAACAGCAGCCACTTCACAGAAAAAAAAACCCACTGTAACGATTACTGGGAAGATAATCCAAAAATGGATTTTCTTCTTATTTTTTAATTATGAGAATCATGTACAAAGCTGTACTTTCCTGCCCTTTGCAATAAATCTTTTGTCATTTTAAAACTTACAGTTGGAGAAGGATCAGGAAGTCTGTCATAACCCTTCTGCTTCCAGTTCACTTCTAACAGTTTCATGTGCACATGCCTCCCTTCAATGAAGGCTATATAATCCTTGTAATTGCTGCAAGGCCCAGCTATGATGCTCATAAAATTGAGGAGATAGCTTAAATACTCTAGTAAAGAAGGTCTTGTCCTGTGAAAATCATCCACACACAACAAAACAAAACAAAAAAAACCAAAACAAAACAAGGTAAAACACAGTAAAGGCTTTCACAAAGGCTTTTTGTTGTCCTATCTGCCTCAGTCCCCAACTCTCTCCTACCACCCTCTCCCCAGCTGAAAGCTCACTAGATCTGTTTTTGAGAAGCTGAAGCACAGCCTCTCTTATATCCCAGTGATGTCTGGCAGATGGCAGTCAGAACAAGGGTAGCGTGGAAGTGCTTAAGCCACAGGTGAACGAACGCTACTGATCTAGAAAGTTGTAATCTTATTACTAGAAATATAATTTCAATAAATTTAAATACCCGCTCTCAAACAAATTGGCTTGTGCACTTTGAACAGGCCAGAGGTACCAGGATTGAGAAGTTGGTAAGTGGTTTTGGACATCTGTCCGGTGTGTCAGAGACCAGTAACAGCTGGCAGACCACAAGCTGAGTAGCACTGGTCTCACCAAGCTGTGCAGTGCAGAACTTTGCCTTGTTATGCAAACCACAGGGCAGGGAGCATTTAAGACCTGGACTCTCCAGCCTGAGAGGAGCTCTCACCCACCCTTCAGTTCAGCCTTTTGAAAAATGGGAAGTGCGATGCCAGACACAGAGGAAGAGAATGAAGAGGCACTCTGTCCTACTGTGCAAATAAAGGAAGTAATTGCCTGTATTGCATCATGAACAGGAAAAGGAACTAAGGGGAAAAAACACATAAATCGAAAGACAGTTGAAGATGAAAGTCAAAGAAAGCCCATCATGTTCGTTATTTCCATTTTGCAAGTGCATATCCCAGAAGTTCCTGTGGGGGTTTTACATTCAATGTAAAAGGAAGAAGATCCACTGTCCTTGCTATAGATCAGTAGGATGGAAAAAAAAAGATGCACGGGCCTCTCATCACTAGCACAATTTGTAAATTGTTGGGCATGCTTTATTTATGTGGCAGAAAACACCAACGTACAAATTCTGCACTGAGATACTCAGCGCTCTCCATGAAAGTGCTAATAGTCACCCTCCAAATAAACGAGGAGCCCCTGGATGAGAACAGAAACCAGGGCACAGTGCTTCGGGGCTCTCCCATCCAAGACACAGATGGACACACATAAACCAAAACCCACTCAAAATTCTTTCAGACCAAAACATAGATTTCTAGCAGAAAAACTAAGCAACAGTAAAACATTTGCTGTTGCCTACTTTTATTCTGAAGCGGAATTAGTCTGAATAAACAGTTAGCTTAGCCAGGATTTTCTGCACTCATCCTGCTGGTTATTGTAGATGTTAGTGCTTGAATGATACGTTCTCTGGTGAAAGCATTTCACAGAAAGATGCAGCAAACAATTTGGGATAAGGCTCGTCTTTCTGTTTTGCAAAATTGGGTCCATGATCTGGACTTCTGAGCTTTACTGTAAGATTAAAGTAATTAGTTTCAACTTCGATTCTGCACGCTGGTGGGTGGGGAGACATGAGCAATGCACGAAGGAATGCACAGAGGATGAGTGAGAAACAAAAACAGACCAAGAACAGGAGGGAAGACAAAAGGCTGTATTACCAAAGGGGATTTAAAACTCTGCAGTTATGACTTGTCTGCCACCGACACTTGAGCTATTGGCACGTATTTTTCTATTATAAGCTCATGTACTGTACAAGGAAAAAAAAAAAAAAAAAGCCTGTTTGGTGAGAATTTGACTAGAATTAATCATATGGTCACAAGGGCCCAGTGCAGTTAAACTTTACGCTGTGAGCTTTAAAAATAGACACAAAGCCATGGGTCACAAAAAAAGTTATACGAGTCTTCCTACAGGATTTTTGCTTCTCAAGAAATTACTCCCTACTTACTTTTAGAAGCTCAAAGGCAGATTTTCTGATGGCTGAATCATCTGCTTTGGAAATGAAGGAAATCATTTCCTTGTCCTTAAACAAAGACTTCATGGTGAAAAGTAGTTATGGTTCTATGGCTAATTCTGTAACACTAATTCTTATTTAAAAAAGTAAACGAATTCACCTGCATCCTGCACTTGTACTGAGAGACAAAACAGAAAAAAAACTAATGCAGTCAAACATACGATCAACATGCTCTCTCCCTCTGAAAAATTAGAAGACTAGTCACATAACATGAAGGACTAGGAGTATTAACATTTCAGAGGGAGGTAGAAAAAAAAAAATCCAGTGTCCAAAAATTATGGCAAAGAAAATCAGTACTTGAAGTGTCAGAATCAAACCAAAATGGATTTTTACTATGCAGTGACATGCTGACAGAGGAGTGTTCTACGTGCAAAAATAACATATCACAGAGAGGATGAAGAGAACAGCCAAAAAGCCCATACAGTATGGTCTTAGCCTGAACATAAAAGAGTTGATTCAGCAAAGGCTAGTTTTGTTGCATGTGGAGTATATATTTAAGTCAGTGAGATGTTGCCAAGTACTTCAGTGCTTTACTGACCCGCACAAGGGTGATAAAGGCTGAAGGCCTGGACTGAAGAAATAAGGAACATAGCAGAGGAGATATGTTTGCTTAAGGAGGGCATTGACAACAGCATTACAGAAACAAAACTGCCCAAGCAAAGAGAAAAAGCAGGTAGGACATTTGGCTTATCATGGACTGGGAAGAAGCAGGGAATTGTCATGGCTGGGTCACTAAGCTGGTCCTGACATCGTAAAGGGGAAAAAAGAAAAAAAGAACCAACATCAAACTGAAACCTTACACTTCTTTGGATGAAATTAAATACAGATAACCAGGGGAATTAAATTCTTACTTTACAGCAAGCCGATTTTGCTCAGCAGTGAGTTCCTCAGCTTGTCGCCCTATTCCTAGAAAGAAAGAAAAGTCAGGTTAGATCTTTCCAAACGCTAAACAGTGAAAGCCACCCCTAAAGCCTTATGTTTGCATCCCACAGACATCTTTCTAAAGCCATAAGCTTCAAGATTTCTTTGTCACATCAAGATTTCTTTGAGTTGTGACACAGCTCAATTCCCAACTTCTAGGTCACGTTCCACCCTACCTCTACCTCATTCCCTCTTCCTCGCCCTTGCTACGCTTCGGAAGAGCAGCTACAGTATTCCCACACACACAATGCAACTCGCAATGCCACCAACTGGCAGCGACCCCCAACAGCCTCTGCTAACAGTCCTGGGCTGGAAAAAACCTCTGTTCCCAGAAGCCGATGGCTCATTTAAGCACAAGCCTCCCGCTGGCTCCTTGGTGAGAAATGGAGCATTTCACAGCAGGAGGAGCGGGCAGTGGAAGAGAAACGGGCTCTCAGGAAACAGAAGCTCTAGTGGTGTGAACGAGCAGCCCGGCTGCCTGCTGCTGGAGCAAACTTAAACACACACACATCAGTAATAATCTGGAATTGTACAAGGTCCAGACTGGAAGGGCAACCTCCTGTTGAGCGCACAAGACCTTAGCGGCCAGAGGTAGAGCACAGACTCGCCGTCCCAGGAGAACTATGAAAAACTCTTTATACAATGGCCAGCGCATAAACAGATGTTGGTCACAGCAAATATCTCAAAACCTTCACTCCGAAGCTTTAGCTGTGCTTACTGTGAGGAATCCCACTGGCTCCAGCAGAACAACCCACCATGGGATGAGTCACAGCGCTTGATGCTGAGCATGCATATATGCATCTTCACAACATCAGGGGCTTGGCATCAATTAACACTACTGTTCTAAACATACTGGCCATAATTACCAATACGCATACACAAGATGTATTTCCTAAAAGGACTGCTGATAAGCTGTTCATTTCCATTCTCTCTCTGCTATTTCAGTTTGTAAATACTGGGAGGGCGTGAGTTCCAGGGAAACAATTAAGCACTTAATTACTTAAAGGGCTGGGTATTTTCTTTGTCTGTTCCCATTTATGGGCAGCTGCGTTAAATTTTTACAAATAGAGCTTTGTCACTGATGCCTGAACTGCAAGCTGCCTCTGTATCAACTGCTCCATATATGGGTGTCCACAATGTAATGAGCCTTTTCCAGCATCATTAATCTGTAGGATTTCTGGTTTGCTTATAATGCTCCTGCCTCTGCTGTTATCTTTTCCCTTCTGTCTGTTCATTTACCTTCAATATTCTAGATGTGCATCTAAGGCTGCACACCACTGTGGCACCCAGCGATACCTGAGCTGGCTAGCTTAAATAACAGAAGCAGAGGAGCCCCAGCAACAGGAATGTCAATGACAAGGTCAATTAGCAGAGCTTCAAGCTGCACCCATTATAGCCAGCTAAAAGCATTAGACCCACTTGTGTAAACTTGGCTTGTGAACAGTGCTAGACCCTGCACTCTGCAGTGTGGTGTGGCCATCACCTAAATCCTAGATGGTAATAGCTCTATAGTGGGCTACTCAGTCACCCACAGCTTGTAACGCAATGGGCCTCTGACCATCAGAAGTTCACACTGCAACATCAGGAGACGTGAGGAATAACAGTACTGATCTGATGACAACTGACATTTCTAGCCCTTGCCCTGTACTAAACACAGGCATTTTACTGGGAAATAATAGTGTTCTTTGTCACAGCACAAGACTGAAGACAATGCTATTTTGCTTGCAACTGTGCTTCTCCCTGCACTGGGAAAAAACTATTGAATTCCATCTCTCGCAGCTCACGGGGTATATTATCACTGAATATATCAGTGGTAGCATGGTTTTGCTACACCGACATTAACGGCATGAATAACCTTAATGTATCAAATACAATTCTTGATTTTTGAGAATCAAGAACAGCTTCAAAAAGCTTAATGGAAACGCGCTGTAGCATATGAAGAGTGGATACTGTACTAGCTAAAATCCAAACTGGGCCCCAAGAAAGCAGGGCCCCCAAAGGGAAAAACAGTTGTCTTCGTTACTGCAAAAACAGTTAGATCCTAGAGAACAGATCAAAACTTTCTCTCATTTTCCTCCACAAAGCATTTTTCTTCTTCATTTGGAGCAACTCGCTGAACTGCATTCATCTGCTCCGTAACTCAAACACGGAATGTGCTGGAATAAAAAGGCTGTCTTCAGGACATGGGAAGAGGTTCTTTTTCTTACCATCATGTAACTGGCATGCAAGTGTTGTGATCTTCTGTGTAATTATCATCAGCGGACTATAATAAAGACAAGAACAACAGTTACGTGTCTTGTAATACAAATTATTCCCAACTTTCTTACTGAGGGTCTTTATCCCTTTAAAAAGCATAACCGTATTAGCAACAAGTGGAAAACATCCAATTAAAACTGAAGGAAGAACTCAGGCATAAGACAATTGCCCGGGTTCAAAACAACCCCACAGTAACTTGCACTGGAATTTTTAATTGCTAAGTGCACACAAAGCCTTATTTTATGTCTCTCCATCCCGCAGCAATGCAAATTGTAATTCAGAAGAAATCGCACCGCCAGGAAATACCAGCTTCTGCAGGCCACTGGGCTTTCTTTCAGGCAAAGAGCAAATTTAAGCCCCGTACAACGCAAGGCTAGAATACAGCAATGCTGCTGTAACATAACTCTGGATCTCCTTACTGTTACTCTCCTATTGTCTGTCTCCTCAGGGCCCTAAAAATAAAATATGTCGACTCTGCAGATACGCCTGCTTATTTCCCCACGTGAATCGCCCGATCAATCAGGGCTACGTGCAAATACCAGAATAGCTGTCAGCACAGCAGAATCTCCCACTTGCTTCTTGGCCACGCGACTGCCTTGTGGACACCCTCTCCAAGATGTGCCATCCAACTGGGAGCGTTTGGGCCCATGGGAATCTGGAGCCTCCCAAAAACATGAGGTAGCTGTACCTGAGCCACGCTTACACGCTACAATCCAGCAGGTTTGGGGCCAACCAGACAGCACAGAAATAACCACAACGTTCAGTAGGGTTGCTTATACTTCCCCTATCCAGCTTTACGGAGCTTGTTAGCACTGTAAACAAATGAGAGCTGCTGCAGCTAAGGAATAGAAAAAAGGCAAAACTCAGCTTGGTGGCATCAGGAGCTGGTCCCCATGAAGGTGAAGGACACAGTTGGGAGCATTCAGAGGTACTTAAGAAGAAAGATCAGGGGAAAACCATAGGGACAACTAACCTTTCCCTCATAGGCAGAGGCTCCAGGGCTAATTGTCATCCACATACAGTTTCTAAGAGCTGTGGAGCCCTAAACACAAAACCTGGCCCTGAACACCTGTAATCTGGAAGGACCCACGGTCGGCAAAGTGATGGATGAGCACCTGCTAACACTGCCTCTTCCCATCTCTCTGCCACTGGGGACACCAGGACAGGGTGCCCAGAACTCACACTACCTAAGAGACCTTCACAACTGCAATAGCCAGGAGGTCGTAATGAGGATACCTCATTATTTTCAAAGCATTATTTGTGATGATTATATGTAAAATGAGCTCCACAGAAGAGTTTTGTCTTCTCTGAGGATTAATACAATGGATTGTTTCTGAGTTTGGTGATAAAATATCAACATAAACCACACAGATGTTTCTGCTTGAACATAAACGTTGTCTTCAACATGGAAATTGAAACCTGAATCTGTGTACATGCTATTTACAGAGTTTGACCAGTATATGGATCTTTTTAAAGAAATATAGTTGATTACTCCAAATATTATGGCTATTTTAAACATTATAATATATTTTCTGCAATCCAATGAAAAAGTTGAAGGTTTTTTTCTAGTTTGAGTACTATATTTCTCAAGGTAAGACAAAAAAAAAAAAGGAAAAGTTTCATTCAATGATATCTCTGTCTAAAATAGCAGTCAGATATTCATGTTCTGCAGAGATTTTCAAGATATTCTGAATCATCCTTGACTAAAATTGAGCTACTGGTTACAATCAAATGTAAATCCAATGGTGAAGATAAGCTGTTTGCAATCTGATTATCCCACTATGATAAATCAAACTGATTTTCAAGATAATTAATATGCTAAACATAGTAAACAGAAGAACACTGGAAAAAGACACTCTTTCATTGTAAGTGGTCTTTTTATTTAATACTAAATATGGCTGGTCTTTTTCAAGAGTCCACATGTAATTCTGTGTGGGTAATTTGCATTTTCTACCCCAAATCAGAGAACATGCAGTATCAGCCAATTTCTTAATCAGAAACTATTTTTATCCTTTCAGCAGTCTCTACTTGAAAAGTCAGTAAAAAAACTTGCACATAAAATCCAGAACAAGCTTAAATATACACAGGTCTGTGTTACAACCGTAAACACAATGCTTTGTACAGCAGCTCTCCTTGGGCCACCCAGACCACTGACTGAAGCTCAGGAATGGACAAATTCAACGACGACTTCACCTTCCAGAAAACTCCAATATTTTGAAATAGTCACTCTAATTTTTATTCCAATTCATCTGTCAAGAAAAGTTATAAGCTGTTGTCACCGTTATCTTCAACATCCTGTTCCTCAAAGTAGATTTTTCCCACTCAGACAAAATTTAGCTTTGCTTTCAAAGATACATAAATCCCAGCCTTTAAGCATACAAAAAAGCAGGTATTTTTAATCCTGAAGAAAGACAGAGGCTGTTGGCGAACTAGCAGTTCGACTGCAATAAACACAGATTTTTATTTTGTCAGTGCTTGACCTTTTAGCTTTATGGGTGAACATTAACACTTGTTTCAAACGGGTTCAATTTGTTGCATATGTTTCTTAGGGCCAGCGCTTTGTGCCAATATTGAAGTGGGTAACTTTAAGCCTCAGGCTCAGAGCCAAAACTGTATGCCTTCGAGTGCCTAAATTTAGCCACTTGTCTTAGAAAATTGGGCCCTCCACCGTAAGCTGGGGAGAACCAAAATGCAAACAATCCTGATGTGCTGATTAACCCAGGGAAGCAGAAGGGCAGCCTGCGCTGAAGTCACACAACGTATAAACACAGAGAAGAGAGAGGTTCTCTTCGTCTATATTAGGAATTCATCGCCTCATTGACGGCACACTGTAAACCAGCAGAACAAGTCAGCCTCTCCTGCATTTTAATCAGAAAAGACGGACAGTCTGCCTCCCTCAAATCCCAACTCCAGAGGAGACATGCCAGCACAAAAGTGAAGCTGGAGGGAGACCCACAAAGTGCATCTGAGATACCTTCAGGTCTCTTTCCCGCCACCATCATATTACACATCTACATATCTCTTCTGTACCTTACCCGGGAAGGTGGAAACCTGCTGTACAGTGGCAATGGGATGACACCCTCTAAATCTTTCACAAGGTCAGTATCAGATATCATTAAATGCTTCAGACAACAGGTAAGCAAGGTTTCAGGTGAACTGGGAGCACCTTCCTGCTCCCTCACCCATCTACCGTTCCCTTGCTGACTTGATCTCACTGGAGGACCAAGCCTTTGCTGGAGAAAAGGGCAGAGCATGACAAAACAACGGCAGTACTGGAGCTCTCCTTCCTTCTGGCATCCCTTTGGGGTGTGGAGGGACCCCACCTTCTCACACCCATACCTGTCCCACTCCACTCTAGGGACTCACTGATCTCTTCACACACACAGAGCAAGGCTAACACTGTTTTTGTTTCTTCAGTATGAAAAATCATCCTTTCCCCCATATTTCCAGAACAACGCACAAGGATGCAAGTCTTGAAACAATATTAAAAATTAGATAAGAAAAATACATTTAATTTAGGCGGGAAAAATGCTATCAGAATTTCCTAAATACGTAACTGAATTTTGTTTATTACAACTTGGCAATACCCCAGTATTGAATTGTCATTTCTATTCAGCCTTTCAGGCAAGCTCTAGTTTTAAACAGCAATAAAATATTGATTAAGTTAATACATAAAATCCAGCATCATATCACATATAGTCAACTGTTTCTGACATGATAATATTTTAAACCTCTACTGGAAAAGTCAGTAGTGCTACAAAAAAGAAAGGGAGTTAAAAAAAAAAAACAAACTATAAAACTTCCAATAACCTTTCTTTCTCCCAAATTTTGAGAAATGCACAGGTTATTGGAGTGGGGCAAATTATTAGGTTGAATTTAAAAAGAAAATATATCTACTATTCTTGCTTTTACAGATGAAACATGAAGACCTACCCCTAGGAAGGAAGCATTTGAAATAAACCACATTTAAGAAGTCTAAATGACTTGAATTTCATTATATTTGAACACTTCCCAATTGCTTTGCCGCCACATGCAGAGTGGTGATTCCACATCCTCTCCTCTTCACCTGTCCTACTAAGCACTATGGTTATGAACTTAGCACTGAAACATAGAATTCGATTTACCTGTGATTTTTTTTCCCTCCCTCTATGTTTTATATATTGGCTAAATTTTTAATCTGAGGTTGTAGCTGCACTGTACCTCCTACGCACAAACTATAGTGGCCAACTTTTAATTTAAAAATAAAAAAATACCAAAAAAAAGCAAGGAATTGCCCCTGGAAGTCAGTATGAAATAGGAAATTTCAACAAATAAAAACAAACAAACTCAAAACTGTCTTCAAGTTACATGCCTTGAAAAATAAACAAGATGACAAAGATGCAACAGTTTACAGAGAATGCTGAATAGAGGATATTATCCCTCCCAATTAAACCTTCCAAACGAAAACATACCAGTTAAATGTCATTTTTAAACATGGCTTGTCCCAGTAAAATAAACTGGCCCAGAAGCACAGGCTGGTGGAACTCAAGGTGTCAGCATCTGTTTGCAGCCTGCTGTGGGGATCCCCCCAGTATCACATTCTGCACCCAGCAAGCTTCGACGCTTAGGAGAGAAAAGACGTTTACCAAGCAGACTCTGCCTGACCTTCGGTAATCCCGTGGAGGAGTCTGGCACACGCTCGCTAGAAATAGTTTCCACTGACCTGATTTCACTAAGGGAGGGAGGTGGAGTCAAAAAGCTCGTTGCAGACAAGAGTGCAAAACAGCAAACGTTTGTTTGGGGTTTATCTCTTGAACCCCGAAGCCGCCACCAGAAGTTCACACAGTTACACTCCACTACGACATGAAACACGCTGCCCGGGGGATTGCTGAGCCAGAGACACCACAACGGCTTCGCTGGCAGAGGGTTCTTACTTCTGCTTTCGACAGCAAAATGAAGAATTGCTGAAGCACACGGAGGAAGAATACTTCACTACACACGCTCGTGCCTCCAAAGCAACTTCCAGTTTGCTTCATGTGGGGTTTTTCTTTTGGTGAAAGCTCCTAAATGGAGTTTCTTATGCCTTCACGATAGAAGCATTGCACTTAAAAGGGTATTTACTTCTGGAGAAGTGTTTTGGGATATCCTAGATGTGTGGAGCTCTCTGGTAGCGACCGCCTGCTTGAATTCTGGCTAATTCCCACATCACAGCTCTCACAGGGCTCCTGTGGAACTGCTGGTAAGTGATCTCGGTGCATTTTCAAGTGGACCAACGCCCAGCGGAGCAGCCAAGCGCGAGCGGGCACGGAGACCTGGCTGACCTCCCCTTACTCACCCTGCCCGGGCGCTGCTCTACTGCCTCCGGGGACCTGCTGAGGACCAAAGATACCCAGAGCTACTGGAACCTACGCTGCAGGCAATGTATTGTGCTTCGTATATTTAAAAAGACAAGAAAATAAAAATGGTCAATTGAACTTGCAGGACCAGTTAGTATTTCGGCGCTGTGTTTTAACACGGTAACAAAGTGCACCTATGTGCACATCAGCAAATGTATTATTTCCTTTTTAAAAAAAGGGCTGTTGTACCTTTGTCCCTTTCTTTTGTGGTTGGTGCTAAGCCACTGAGAGGGGAAAAACCAGTAACAAAGCACTAACCACCCAACAAATATTCACTGCCTGAAGTGACACTTCTTACTAAAGTATCCGCTTATATGGCTTTTTGAGAGGGCTCTTTCAATGACCGTCCCTTTCTAAGCGGGTTGCTGAGAATGCTGCTTCTATTCTGCATTCGGGAGAGAGCGAACATGCAAAGGTGTCCATTCCTCTGGACATTGATGTCCACCAAAACACTCACGTAAGAGACACAGATTTGACACCTGTACAGAACAAGTGTCCCTGCTCGAGTGTCCCTGATAATTCAGTTCAGATCTCTCTGAGACCCACAGAAGACTGAAAGCAATGCCAGTGTGTGCAGTGATTTTCACAAACGGAGTTTCTTTTCTGTAAGGAATGACACCAGGAAACCCACATACACACAATCATTCCCTGACAATCACCAAATGAGCTACAACTTTAGGAAATTTTGCTCAGATACTGCAAGAATTCAAAAAGGAAATCAAAAAGCTCTGTGGTCTTAATCAAGCAGAGGATTAAAGCAGACACAGCTTCATATGGATGAAGAGCTCCTCTGAATTCCATCCAGATGATCATAGGCATATGGCATTTGTTCATGTAGGTTGCTATATTGAAACCATATCTATTACTAGTTTCCAAAAATCCCACTCAAGATCCCTTGATTTGTTTTAAACTAATTTCTCCCTGAAGCCATGATATTGCTATATTCGGTCTAAGCCAGCGATAGAAAGAAAAAAAAAATCCTAAACTGTATGTTAGTATTACCATTTTTATAAAGTTGTATAGAAACCACACAACTTACCAGCATAATCCTCTTAGCATATAAAAGAAGAAATAAGAGAAAGAAAAAGAGAGAGAAAGAGTTAGGATTTAGTATTCCTAGGTACAATGTATAAATGCTATGGCAAACCAAGCAAAATAAAATATGCATGTTTCTCTCAAAGACTGATTTGAACTAAAGGGGAAGCACAGCATTCAGTTACTTTACAATTAGTTTTCAAAAATAAATAGTTTTATTTGAGAAACTAGTTAGGGGAAAATTCCTAAATTATGTCACCACATTTTCGTGAAACAATATAAACGAAAGAATTTTTATAATATATATTTAGAAGTAATTAAAATTAAATTGTAGCAATTTGGAACTGGTTTTCATTACAACCTGGCATGTAGTTTAAAAAAAACAACAACAGACTTTTCACCTAAGCACTATACAATTCATGAAACACTCTTAAATCAAGAAGTTGCTGCAAGCAGCTTGAGTACAGTTTTGATTGTGTGAGTCAGTGACCGAACCTACCCTTTGCATGAGTTTGAAGACTTAACTAGTCATCAGTACAGAACAAATTTCCTTACTTCTTAACCCTGAAATGGTGAGTCACAGTTAGATTTTCCGTTCTACTTAAAACATGACTCAAAAGCTGCCTTGTTCTTTGTCCATCTCTACCTGCATTTTAGAAGCTGTGTTCTCAAAACGGGGGGACTCCAAATGAATAGCACAACCAACTATTAATTAAGAACAAAAAAAAAAAAATAAAAAAAAAACATTTGCAAGCACACATCAAAAGGGTTATTCATGCAAATTGTTAAGTGCACACAGCAGGTCAAGAGAGCAAACGAGGTATGCCAGATTTTAGCACTGACATTGGGAAACACTCATTTAAAACGTAGCTCGTCACTTTAGGAAACCGACGTTGGAAAGCTGATGGCACTAAAACTGGCTACATGCCTATGTGATGTGGATTAAAAGTTCCTCCTTGCAATCAGATATCACCAGAGACTTACATGATACTGATGTCTCAAATATAAGTCAGCAGATGACAGGCTTTTGGCTCCCTCTTAAAGATTTCCTTAAATCCAGTGTTTTGCCTTCTCGATATATATCCCCAGCCATGTTCACCCAAATGGATGGGAGGCTGGAGGGAGATGGGCATTGCTCCACAGATTCTGTCTCACTTGCAGTCCTGAGGGAGAACTCTAAGGCCATCCTTCCAGCCAGAAGCCTGTTTGAATGCTTCCCTACTATCACACGCATTTAATGTGGAACCATCAAACATGGTAGAAGCGGCAAGAGGAGGTTCAGCTGGAGGTTCAGTTTTACTCATACATGGTAAAACTGTGGTCAAGGAGCATATTTTTGTCTCTCTGGGTCATCATATCTGTTTAGGTATGTGCATAAAGCCTCGGTGGGCACATACTATTTACAGCTGAGGAAAAAGGTTCTTACAGATCTAGGAGGTTAACCTGGGTTTGAGCAGTTTAGATTGCAAATTTAATACCACTACAATATTTCTATTTATTCTTAGTTTTTAAAATATACCATGAAGATGTAGTTCATACCCACACTACATTTTCTAGTTGTTTACTACTTGGCAGTTTCATGTTTGACTGAAGTTTAGGAATTGGTTTATATCTTGAAGCGTCAGTAGAAAAATCAAATAACAGACTAAGTTCAGGTATTATTCTTTCAGTACCATCATTATCCTCAAACTCATCATTAAATAAAAGTAGCTCCCTATTCATCAAAAGAGCAGAAAATGCTACCTAGTCTATAATATAAGCAAACACCATTCCTCTTCTTCCACCCCCAGTCTCAGGTGGATCTTTATTAAATGTCTTCGGAGGGAGACAGCTAACACGCCTCACAATGAATTTCTTAATGCACTATTCAGCAAAGAATGCTCTCGTACTTCTCTCTCTGTGTCTGTCTCATAGACACACACAGCTATAGCATTCCAATCCCATTTATAGGCTTCTTGGTATGCCATGCTCTTTCAGGACATGCTTTTGCGTATTAAAAGAACTGCAGAAAAAAAAATTATAGAACTCCATTTCTCTAAATGTACGAGTTCCCATTTCTGCCCCCTCCTCTAATAAAAAACGCAGAAGTCTCAGAAGAACTCCCTACCCCACCCAATTTAATTAAATGCATCAACCCACCACCATCTCACACAGAGACACGTGCACACAGACAGCAAAACTTCAATTGCCTGTAAGAAGACAGAGGTTTGGAAGAGGCATCTGTAACTTACTGTGCCAGTTTACAGAAGTTTTTCATAATACGTTACTAATTACTCTGTATTCAAGACAGTCAATTAAACAAGTGGAATACAGATTAGCACACTGTTTTAAAATCATGCAAAAGTATACTTTCATAAACAAAATATATAAAGCTGTCTATATTTTTGCAAAGCATCTTCTACAGCTTCAGGGAAATCAAATAGAGACTACAGTGTATATGAAAAACACTGCTCCACAGAAATGCATGGCATATAAAAAACTGTGCTATTTAAACAGCAGCCACAACCTTCCCCCACGAGAAAACCCATAAGACGGGCCGAGCAAAAACTGATTTCATGTCTCTCTGCCTGGGTTACCCTACCACTCACCCCCTGCCCAAGTCCTCCCCTCCTGCCCGCTGCAGCGCCTGGGGTGGGAAACACCTTTCCTAGTTGGAGCATCAAGATAAATCAGAACTGGGGGGGAAAGGATGACCTGGAGCCAATGGCTGTGCCTAGGAAGGTGGGAGGAGAGCTGCCCGTCCCACCTCTCAGGGCAGAGCACCAGGGAGCAGAGCACCAGCCACGCAGCACTAGCGAACCACCCTGGAAGGCTTTTCCTTCCAGGCTGCTCTAGGTGGAAGTCTAGCTAACCAAGCTCTACCTTCCTAATTGGACAGTGCCTAGGAAGAAAACAGCAGAAACAATGAGTCCACAGATGGTGGTGCTCCACAGATAACATAAAAATTATTCTTAAAACATACTGGATTCAGGTAATACTAGTGGACATAGGATGCAGCTTGCAGACTCACTCACCCGGAAAAATCTGTAGTGAGAATACCATAATGAAATATGTATATTCGGCTTATATGGCACAAGGTGAGGTATCCCATAGCTACGACAAAGGAGTACCTAGAAACATAACATACAGAAGACATAGTTACCAACACAAGTACCAACAAGAACTAGAATCACTCAAATTGGGTTCGGGCTTGTTTAGGAGCAGAGTCTGATTTTTGCAAATTAGGGTGTTAACAAGTCTGAAGCTATGTTGCAAGATGTGGCAGAAATTTTCAAAGAGGACTGACAGTTTTGTGTACCCAGCTGAAACATTACGGGGGTGTCTCCTCACACTGAGGGTGGGAAAAGAGAAAAGAAGAAATAGGATCAGTTCAGGTTGGGCATTTCAATTTCAGAGTTCCCACCCTCACATACTATTTTGAAATTTCTGTCTGACTCAAGCATTTGAAACCAGATGATACTGTATGTGCATTGCTGAAATTATCCACTGCTTTTTTTATCTGCAAATGTTCTTTATTTACAACTCTTCATCAGAGATACCAGAAATCAAAATATTTCAAGTTTAAGGTATTTTCTCTCTTCTGATTTTCTATAAAGGCAGATAATGACATGTTGCCTAATCTTTTCAGCTCTACATGCTGAAATACACAGTCTTCCGATAGAATCATAGAAGCATTTAAGGTGTGAAGGACCTTTAAGATCATCAAGTCCAACCGATGAAGCACTCAAGCAGAGTGTGACAACTTCTCCTTTCAAGATAATCACAAAATTATGTTAGGCAGGACAGCAGCATGACTCTTTTTATCTTAAGGAGTTAAGGACTGGAAGTGCTGCAGTCTGTAGGTGGGGCAGATGCAGCCTTTCATACCACGAATTTCTCCCTGTATTTACCCAAGCAAGAAAGAAGATACTGGGGAGATAAGACGTGGATGGATATTTGGAGACAGACTGACACATGAAGCAAACTAGACAGTGCGTGCAATGGAGGGCTGGGACACCAGAATGAAAGGCTTGCATCACACAGGGAGGTCCGGACCATGTCTACTGGTGTCCCCTGCATCAGGAGAAGTTCACCACACGAGGGACAAGATGCAAAGATGTACAGACTACAGAATGAGACTGCACATCCTACACACCCAGCAGAGCTGAGCCACGTGAGGTCAGGCAGGCTGGTAAACACACATTGCCAAGCAGGGTGCCCCCAGACTCACTGCGAGGACTGATCACAATGGAGAACTAAAGGTGAAACCAGACAAGAGGAACAGTCAAGCAGATGACTGAAAATGATCCAGGCCTTTGTCAAATCATGGTTGGCTTTCAAAGAAATGAGTTTTGCCTCCCTGTGGACTAATAAACTGCAGCGTGAGTGGCAGTGATGGATTGCAAGGCAACCTGCAGGTCATGTGGCCCACAGCAAACAACTGGATGAAAGGCAGACTGAGGGGACACGACAGCTTCTTTAGGAGATTTAGAGCAGAATTTATCTTATTTTATCTGGGTCAGGCATTCAGTCCAGCTTCAGCCAGGTCCTCGGGCTCCCTCTCATCAGCGGAGAACAGCAAGCATCCCTCCAGAGGCAAGTCAACCAGCTCAGACGTGTAATGGTGACAGACGGGATGAAGCACCTAAAATAAAGCTCAATGCTGAAGTGTAAAGCACCTAGATTGAAAGGGAGGCGACCAGGGAGAGAGACACTGAATTGCTGCTGCAGCTGGGAGCATTTCTGACGCTGGATTAGTTTGTCCATTTATAGATCTTGAAGGCTGGCAGCCTCACCAGAGAGCAATCTAGCAGAAAATAACCAGGGAAAAGAACACGCAGGTTAAACTATTTAGTTTCTTTATGTCATTTGTTCACTTCCACTTGTGTGTTGGGGGGGAAAAAAAGCCAAGTCTTAGAGTCCCACTAGGCAGGATCCAGTGTTCTTACAGGCCCTCAGTATGAACAGATCCAGCCCTTAAACTGGCATTTTTCAAGTTTATTCTCGAGCAGCTTGAATACACTGTTATTTTGCCAAAATTAATAATGTGGATGTATTTTGAGTCACCCTGCTATGGCTAGTGGAACACAGTATTAAGAGTCCTAACCCAATCCTCCTAGCCCTCCTATGGTTTTTCAGCACGCTGGATTGTTATTTCACATTGACTCAAATCAACAGAAGACTGTCTCGCAGCAGTGGGCAACATTATATGAACTAACTTAATTTGTGTTGCAGTATATATGGTTTTTTCCCCCCATTGTGACTAATTGGCTAAACAGTAAGAGGGAGGCGGTTTCCTGTTGAAACTGTGTTCATTTCCCTAACTAACACAACAACTTGTCTAGGAAGATATAAGTAAGTATTGGATGATTCCCTCTGTAGATTTGGTTCCTCTGGTCTACAATCAGTAACTACTGTGTTTCCCCCAAGCGACGGGCAGGGACAATGATGAGGAGACAAGTGGTACACATTTTTAGCATCTTTTCCTTCTGGTCTCTGGGTGGCATTTCCTTCATAAATATTGTGTTCTTCACGGAAGAAGTTCTTCACGGAAAGGGTGGTCGGGCATTGGAATAGGCTGCCCAGGGAGGTGGTTGAGTCACCATCCCTGGATGTGTTTAAGAGACGATTAGATGTGGTGCTGAGGGATATGGTGTAGGGGAGGACTTTGTAGATTAGGGTAGATGGTTGGACTCGATGATCCCAAGGGTCTCTTCCAACCTGGATGATTCTATGATTCTATGATTGTGCAATTACTTTTTTTTTTTTTAATTATTAATTACCTCTGCACTTCTGGACTATACACCCTGTGAAGGGCTGGAAAAAACCTCCTTGATTAATACCTATCATGCTGTTGCAAAATGCCAGTGACTGCTATAGACAGGCCTGTTGTTTATGGTTCACATTTCTAAACAATCTTAGAGAAATTATAAGTGAGGGTTCCAAATTTTATACTAGAGAGAGGCTGCCTCAGGAAAAGATAAAGAAGAAGGGGAGATGATTATCTGAGCATCAGATCCTCAGACAACCCTGGCCCTGAAGACAAGTGAAGAGAGGGTTTCCCTTCCCCAGCCCAGACTGATGTGGATGTGAGCATTCAGCAGCAGCATGGGACC
>JAHREE010000131.1:10074227-10096759 GCA_033628505.1 Tringa tobata
AAAAGGGCAAAATCAACAATCCTGATGTGACGCTGTTTCACAAGCGGTAACTAGACAACCTTTTGAGCTGAAAGGCTCCCCTCCCCAGCATCCTCCAAGCAAGCCTTTCAACTTACCATTTTTTTGCAGCTCCAGAGTGCAAAGAAAACAACTTTGCAATCTCTAGCATCACGCAGACAGCTAAATGAAAGTGCTTCTCAACTGTTCTTTGGCTACTGCATGTCTCTACAGAGCGTGGGAAGCCATCTGCCCCCATTGGAAGAAGCACAAGACAGGTATGTGCAGAGGGCAGACAGTCATGACAAGAGCTTACTCCTATCAGACATAAGGACAAGCAAAAGCTTTCGTGTCCTCAGAGCAAAATCATTAAGGTTCGACATCCGTAAATCCAGTCTAGACCCTAGACAGCTGGAGTTAAATTCTTCTATTCAGCTCCAGTCTTTTTTTAAAAAAATAAAATAAAATTCACCCTGAGTTCTCCAGGAGCAAGTCATCCCAGACTAAGCAAAACTAAATAGGCTGAAATATTTAAGAAGTCACTTGGACTAGAGGATTCCAAAGCTATCAGTCCAGGACAGGATGATGTATCTCACTAAAAAATGCTCTGACATGCTGGCTGTCCAGAGGTGGTTGGATTCTGCCAGGCTTCTTGTCCAAAACATCACAACGTGTTTAACAAGACATTATAGCCCCAAACTGCTTTTATTCTGGGTAATCGTATCCAACATGGTGGTGTTAAAGCAAGGGCTTCTATTAAAGGTTTGTTGGTTACATTGCTGCAGTTCCTTTATGTCAGTGACACAGGCAGCCATACAATAGAATAATGCAATAATTCAAATACTTAGATATGCTGAATTTTAGTTCTTTGGAGCAGAGACAATATAAATTTATTTCTTGTTCATGTAAGCAACCAGCATTTATAACAGACGGTATCATAGAACTATACCCAAAAGGAAGTAATTAGCAACTTCTTATTATGACAATACTTTAGGCTTTATTTAAATAAGACAATTCTTATTTTCCGTGCAAGTTATACAAAGTAAGAGAACAAAAATGTACTGGTCTCACAAAATCCAGATACTGAAGTACAAATCCCAAACTCCCATCTGATCTCTTACCATGCAGTTACACTCAAAACACTAACTCCTCCTTCCACGGCCAGAGGTACCGAAGAAATGGCTGGAGAGAGGACAGCCCCTACAGAGCTGCTCTGACTGCATCCTTTCTAAGCAAGTCCCCAAGACTGATGGATGCCAATTCATCAAGGACAATTCAGTGAACCTTAATCCCACCTCAGCCCGCTCCCACTTAGGGTCATACTAGTACATGCAGCACAGCTCAACTTTGTGCCACACAGAGACTCTCTGATTCAGTATAAAGAAGGAAAGTGCAGAGGCTCCAAGAAACCTGATGTGGCTGATTGTTTAAAAGACAATACCCCCTTCCGTGCAGAGTCACTCATGGAAGCTTTACACCAGTAAAAACCACTAAGATCAGCGTTTGCTTTTTACTTTCATCCAGTCCTTGTACGTCCTGTTTGAGAACTGGGTCCCAACGAGCTGGGACTTTACAGGCACAACAAAACGAAGGCGCAAGATGCCACGGCAGACACACTTGTAACAGCATTTACATAATTAAGGCAGGTAATGCCAGCAGCAAGCAAGAAGCAGAGACTCTGTCACAAGCTAACATACGGTATACAACAGCACAGCAGCCTTACATACACACGCTGTTGCTTGCCTACCCTATCAGTTCCTCTGAGCATGTATTACCTGTGCTACTTGGATTAAAGTAAGCACGGGTACCCCAACCATGCCACTAGCACATCTTCATTTTGTTGTGCAAATTAACCAAGGCAATTTCTTCTCTGTGCTGTTTCCGCAAGAACTGGGGTAAAGCCTTGCACCAGGATAAAGGATAAAAGCAAAAGTACGTGCTAGCCTTACATTTCAATCAGCTTTCAATTTATAAGGGCTGTTTCTGCAGAGCAGCCAAATGTCACAGACTCAATGTACTCAGCAAGCAATAATCTCAGAATAATAGTTTACACTTTTTGTACTGAATTATGCTAGAAAGTACCTTACAGAGGAATGGCTACAACAAACGATTAAAAGTTACAGATATGATTAAAGACCCTGAAGATTAACCTTCCTCTTCAGGCTCCACAAATGACAGTGATGGTGTGGAAGAGGCAGAAACACACATCAGGATTCCTGAGTGTGATTAGAACATGATGTCATCTACCACAAGATCATAAAGGAAGCGAGAAGGCTGCACCCAATGCATTGCTTGCGAGATTGACTTCCAGATACAAAAAACCTGCAGTCCAAAATACAGTAAGAGAAGACTTTTCCTCATTGGCTGAGCACATTCATGCTTTTGCCTTTGCCCTCCCTTCTGAACTGCAGCTATCATAGCTCTTCAGCAGCTTTCCAGGTTCCTCTCCTCCATGGTCATGTTTTTCTGACAGACAGAACTGCCCCTAAACACAACTTGCTGCATTTGTTTTTCTTTGTCTACCATTAAGGCTTCTAGGGTGTGGTGGTTTTTTTTGGTGTGTATTTACAGTAGCACATTCACATTACAAACAACATGATCGGTTTGAAAGGATTCCTCAGCAGAGGGGTTGGGAGAGGGACACCACTGGACAAGAAAGGCAAATAAAAAAATTACTGATAAAACCTTTTTGTCATCCATGAGGTATTTGGTACCTGTTGGACAAAAGCACTGTGGAATAGTACTGGAGAATACTTCTTGTATCTGTCCACCATAAGTCTGCACTTGGAATTTGAATGAACCAAGGTCACTTCTGACTTCTGTGGGGATCAGTCTGAAGATCAAACTTAGCTGTGCAGAACTCACTGCAAGATTAGCACGTAGGTTACGGCAAGAATTACTTTTAAAGGTGCTAAGCAATTGCAGGCTACTTCTGTATATCAATCCCTTCTGTGTTTACCTGAGTCAAGCTGAAAGCATTGATAAAACAGACTAAATATTTTCTTAACTATAACCCATCCACAGAAGAGGGAGGGAAGTTGTTTGTTTCACGGGTTTCAGGAATATAAGACATATGTCAAGACACCAGTAAAACTGGGGAGCTCCTTTCCAAGTGCTGAGAAAATTTGTTGTGCCCAGCAGTCTAAACTCCGTATTTAAAATTAAGCACTAACTTTGGTAACAGACCAGATCTAGTCTGTTCTCCGCAGAGTAATAGAGGGATATGACAGCTTTTCATGGGACCAACACCTCTGTTTAGTTATTTATATGTAACGCTTTAAACACATGCAGCATTCGCATGCGTACACACAAAGACTGACAGTTCATCTGACAGTGACTTTACTGCATTCCCTTTAATATTAATTTTATTCTTCCCTTTAAGATACCCAAGTATATAGATCCCTAAGATTTTAAGAAATGTTGTACTGCATCACAAGTGAAGTAACAGTCACACTTTCCTGCCTTTCCCTTCCTGAAGAGAAAAGGGTTTATATATATATATAACTATTTTGGTTATTTCCACTGTTGCTAAAAACACTTTGTAAACAGTAAATTGAGGGCTTCTGAACATTGATGAATAGTGTCCACACAAAAATAACACAGAAATAAAAAAGAAATTATACGAGAATTAACCCTTCTCATTCCGACCCACCATTATAAGTCATTTAACCCTTGTTTTTAGCTATTCACATCAATTCAGTGTTGCCATCAATTATTTTTTTCACATCTGGTTTCAACTTTGCTAGCAAAAAAGAAACACCTTTCCTTTTTACAGTCATTTTCTTCCATGATCTAGCAAGTAAGACGTAATAAAATTAGGGATCGGAGCACGTGATATGTTGCCAAAACAAGATACTATCTTCCTTTCATTTTCCATGATTAAACACTGTAAGACAGAAAAGCAGTCTCACCACAGTATCCTGACACGACATCTGGAAGACTTGTATCTGAGTCACAGCCAGCTGAAAGCAGCCTTGCAATGCAGAAACAAGATATCTGTGCTTTTGGAGAGAGAGAGAGAAAATCTGGAACAGCTCCAGCCCAACTGGGTTGATGGTTATCGTTGTCTGGTTAAGGAATCCTTTAATATCTAATAGTCTCAACTTTAAAAGGCCAGATGGATCCAGAGCATGCAGACACCAGGTATAAACAACAAGAAATAATACCCCAAACCATACTTCCTCCCTTTATCCATTCAAATTCTGCATTGGCAATAACTCAAAGTGACATTTAGACCGCAAATCTGAGTTTGATAGAAAGCTGGCAACCAGGTCAAACCAACCAACCAAGCACCTACGATGTTGACACAAGAATAACCAAACACAACAGTTTCAAGATCCCCTATACTGTTATGCCAAAGTCAAAGTACATGGAAGGTTAGTTCCATCTCCTTGAGTCTTTGCATCTTCTCCCATTTCTAACAAGGTGACACTAACTTGGCAAATGTTGGACTGGTACTGTAGGAAGGGGGAAACACTGACTCCTAGGCATCTGGAGTCACCTTTTCAGTCATCTCCATCAACAGGCAGGGCACGTTACATGGGAAAGTCATCTCTTCAAGTTCATAACCATTCTCAGAGGAAAACTGTAAAACTTTTTGCTCTACCTTTTATTGGGTCCCACTAACTATCTGTGGGTGGACACTTGTAAGGGCAACAGCCAGTTGGCAAGTCCCAAAAAAAAAAAGTTCCAAATACCTGGCATTAAATACATGTGTCTCAAAACCTCATCATTTGGAGGACAATAACACTGAATTATTGGCAGGTAACAATTATCACTGTTTGTTACGGGAGCAAACTGGTTACATGGTGTGAGCTAAGTTGTTTGGTGCACTGGAAAATGACTGAAAAAAACCCATAAAAGTCTTATGAGGAGAAAGTGGAAAGTGCTTTTCTCATCCAGAAGTTATTAGGATGGGAAACAGAAAACACAAGAGGAGGTAAAATCTGGCTTTATACCCTTCCACCAAATCATCACAAAGAGTCTTGGTGCCCACTCACCATAGGTCACGGTAGGCTGCTGACCACCCACCTCAGGAAGTTTCAATTCCTCTCATCCCACAAACCTCACATCTGCAAATCTCCCCATTTAAAGAAGTGGTAACAGACATTAGAGGGTTACTAGATCACACTCTAGGAAGAGATAAGTAAGATTAAGCACGCAGTCTGTTATTATAGTGTTTTTAACATTTTCCTTATAGTTAACTATGAGGAAGAAATATCCTGCATTCTGTTCTGACCACAAAAATACTTTGCTTTTCCTTTACTAGTTTTTTCCTCCCTTATACTAGCAGAAAAACTGATCTCACTTTCCAAAAATCTAGGGAGGATATAACAAATTGACCACACAGTTCTCTCCAAACTGCAAATGGCAATTAAGTCCATTACCCAAACCGGAGAGCCCTCTGTAAGCAAAATTCCTATTCATGCTGTAATTCATTCACTATGAAAATCACTATGAGAAGTCACACTGCTAATTTGTCACTTGTCTGATGACAAGGTGCTGACGTGTCCTCCACAACACACAACCTTTGGACAAAAAGCAGGCATGTTGCACATCCATACTTGTTCACAGAGGTACCAAGTGTTAGAGCACAGCTGGGCTGGCAGCAGATGATGTAGACTGTCCTCGGGATATAGGTATCGCAGAAGATGCCTCTACTTTTCTTCCAGGCCTCGCACTTATCAGACAAATGAGAGAATAAGGATTTAAATCTACATTTTATCTGCTGAACAAAAGAAAGTGTACAAACAGAGGCCTCCCGCAGTGGCTCAGTATAAAGGTGAAGTCGCAGCCCATGGTCAAGATTCTCCATATTTGCTGCTATCTACTAATGAGCTACTGCACATTAGTTTAGGAGGCTGCTACAAGGCTTTTATCTGGCAAATTAGAATTTCTCCTCTATTTACTAATTTACCACAGATTACCAAACGGCTCTTTTCAGTATTTGGAAAAAGACTAAGGAACTATGTTAACAGAAACTACTGACAGCAACAGCAACTCCTTCTCAAGTCAAACCACTGTCTGTGGAGTCCAACAGGGCTTGGGCAGTATTTTGGAAAAGGGATGCTATAATAAAACATTCCACTTTGCCAAAGATCAACCCAATCTTCCAGGATGGTGTCTTTCTTGCAAAAATTAAAGCAAGAACTACAGAAGTGCAATAACTTGTTCTCTCTGATTAAAAGAAGATTATTTTGCACATATAACCAGAGACACCTGGCAAACAACATGTTTAAGTTCACTTTGCTGGAGACATTTCTACTTTGATGTCGAAAAATAGACCTGCTGTTATGATAGCATTTCATAACACCCAAATTGTGATATTTAATATGGGTGTGTTAAGAATGAGAGAATATTCTTTAATCAGATCATCTCAAAGATATCTGACATTTTTCAAAATATTTTGATCTTCCAGACTATTTTTATGAACCATAAGGACAAATATTCTCTACAGAGATCACTTAACTCTATGTGGGAAGGTGACAAACACCCCCAAAAAGAGGGTGGCGTCACAGAAACCATGTCGAGTTTCCCACTGCTAGAATTTTGACTTAGGTTTCCACAATGGAGAAGTATTCCCATAACATCATCTGCACAGCTCCCCTTCTTGCCCACAGTGATATCAATTTGCACAGAACTCTGTGCACTTACAGCCAGCACAAGCAGCCATTTGCGAAGAAATCAGAATCCACTGCCACTTGCAAGATGCTGTATTTTGGAATGTCTACATCCAAACACCGTGAATTGCAGACAGCATGGATCAGAGAGGAGATACTAATTTACATCAGGGAAATACTGATATAACTACTGAAAAGTCACATCTCCGATATTATATATTATATAACTCATTTCTCTGACTTCATGTTGTGGAATCCTGCAGAAGATTTTGAGGGGGCAGAAGCAAAGGTTTGAAAATAGAATTTCTCTCATGGGAGAGAGGAGAAGCGTATATGCATGACCAATTTAAGATTACAGCCACCTTCAGAAGCAGCACTAAGCTCTCATTAGCCCTGGCTTTTTTGTTGCTGTTGCATGTGGAATATAGAGTTGGTGAAGTAGAATATGCCAAATTGACAGTATTTTGGCCTGTTGTGCTGTTTCCCTGGGTAAATTCTGCTGTTTCCCTACTTACAGGGTTAAATATCCTTCCATGATTGAGAGTATAAACTTGACACAGATGTTCTTTCTGGATTACCTCTATGAAGCCACTAGCAGAATAATCACTAGCAGGACACACATAAATATATCTACAGAGCAGATTAAACCCTGAGTCATCAGAAATTGTAAAAGAAAACCATTTAAGTCATAAGTAAGCTTGACAAGTCAAATGTACATCACAATGCTAAGTCACACACCCATACGTTTACCTTTGATGGCTGATAAATTTAATGTGTGGACTCGATCCAAAACCAGCTTTAGTTTGCTGTCAACAGCTCTTACATTGAACTGCAATGACTCTGTATGTTGAGCAGATGTTTAAGTCGTGATCATTTATGTGCAGCGATGTTCTGCCACTGCCCGTAACTCAGTAATTACTGTTCTCCCAATGAGTAATGTCAAAACACAGCATGATAAAATTCCCTTTACCTGAGATAGCCAGCACTAATTCCTACCTGCAATAGAAGCAGCAGTAAAATCAAGCAAGCTGGAGCCTTTAGTCATTCAGGTGGTGTTTTTTTTTTAAACCAGAACACCTTTAGTTTGTTAGAAGAGCTGCCTCATTTCTTCAGACTACTGAGCAGTGAGGTAGCACAGTAATTACAGTACCTTTAACCCCAAAAGAGTACTTTAAAAAGAATAATTTGACATACCTCTGTGCAGGTATGGTATCACATGGTAGAACACAGCAGACATGTCTAAAAGCAGAGCTACTAAAAGCCAGAGTATAGAGGATATTTTTATGAGAAACAGAAAAATAGGAGTGAAATTTCATTATCCAAATGGGAATTTTGATAGAAGAAAAACCTCAAAACACCAGGACCACCAGCTTTGCTTTTCCAAAGGCTTCCATAGGAAGTAAGAAGTCACTGGGATCCTGTACTTCTCATAGGAAAGGCGGCATCTTGTACCATCTACTCTCCTTGCTTATGCGTAGATTCGTATTGATGCAGAGAGAACAGACTGACCGTATCACGTTACTCCATCACTCTACCTCTTCTCACAGGGTCCTCTCAGAAGACCCAATTTAGGCCTATGTGAAGTTAGGAGACAAAGACTGAAGTGAAAATGAACAGCAATGAGGAAAAGAACCACTCCAGGAGGGTAAAATACAACAAAGCAGAGACTGGAGTGCCCGCAAAGCCTCCTCTGAAAGTCCCTAGGAACCTCCCGTGGTGAGGACACCACAGCACTGTTACTCCCTTTCTTTGCCACCTGTAGGGCTCGAGCTTGGATACTTAGTTAAATATGCCAACTACCCATCTTCTTCTCAGAAATAAATTCTTAGATAACAGGTATTGTTCCCAATTGGTCTTTTCAGACCTGATGAGTGCTCCCAAAACCCAAACAATTATTTTCACACAATCTCTGAAGAGGACTGCCTAGCCCCTGCTCTCCAACACCATCACCTCATCCACCACAGACAGCAGGTCAGCAACAAAAAGGAAGCGGGACCAGGACAGGTTTCCTCAGGCATGATCCAGCTCAAGTTCACCAGCCTCAAGCACTAACTGCTCCAGAGATTTCAGTCCAGTTTCTGCTTTTGTATTCTTCAGTAAATAACTTCAAAGTAGCAGTACTAAGAGTAGCATCAACACAGATCTGCATTTCCCCCCCAGATTTAAAGGTTTAGTTTTTAAAAGCTCAGAACACATCACAGCAAGTCAAGCACCTTTTCACTTTGGGTAACTGACATAAGTACACGGTGGATTTATTCAAAATGCAAAGAAGGAAGACAATACAGACATATGTGTGTATACCCAGCCACTCTGCTGGAATGCTTTTCTGTGGCTTCAATGCACATTATATTCCCCAAATACCAATGGGGAGTTGCATGAGCGTAGGGATGGTGGGATCCTTATAGAAACATTTCTAAAGTCCCGGTTCAGAAACACGCTTAACTTCCAGGACAGATGAAAGCCTTGAGCCTGCACATATTCACCAATTTAAAAAGAAATCAGTAGGCTTAAAGTGCAATCCTTCACTAGAATGGGAATTGGCACATCTAAAATAACTTGCCCCACTATTGCTGTTGCAATGTCTGTGCAATTCTACTTTCAGTTCCTTTTCTATAGAAAAATGTGTCAGTGGTCTTTAAAAATACACACCAACACAAACAGAACAGTTTTGTCCACATTATCCCAGTGATATCCCAGTAAGTGCACACAACAGAAAGAAACAAACATCAGTAAGGGAAAAAAGTGCCAACTTCACAAGTTATTTTAAACCAAAAGAAAGTTGGGCTTCCCCCCCCCACCACTGATGAAACTGCCAGCACTGTGTTAAATTTAGGCACGTTATCCTTGGAATTAAGTAGCTTGATCAAAGACTAAACCTTTCAGACATGGTAATGGTATTATATACGAATTTTTTAGGCCCTTACACATTGAAAATCTGGAACATCCTGTATTTAAACAGTCAATCATGCTCATAGTAACTTTAAACAAGGACACTGTAAAAATTAGTGTATTAGGACATGCTTTAAAAATTTATGCAAGGACTTTGCTAGAGGAAGAGTTTGAATTTATCTGTCCTAACATTGATGTCAATGCCTGAGACAGTCCATCTAAATTTCTTTTGTTGTCAATGAGGAGGAAAGGCAATTCATCTAATCCTAAAACACAAGTCTAAACCAGGTACTTCTACTACAGAAGTAATCTCGATGAGTAAGTTTAGATTTAGAGACGTACACTGCAGACTTACAAAGATGAACAGTAGCCATACCACACACACTAACTTTAACAGAAGCAAAAAGAAATCTCTGGACTGTGAAACTGGACTTCCATTTGGTTGTAAGAGATGAAATTTTCAAAAATGACCCACAGTTCCTGGTGCTCCACTTTGTGGTTTACCACCTAAAGACACTGGAAAATGGCAGCATATTCCAGAAGCTGGTATTTCGCAATAAACTAAGCCCACTTCAAGTGCCTGAAATAAAGCAGAGCAGAGACTGCCAATCAGGAGGCACTTCTGCAAAAGAAATTACTAGTGTATCTACTGCCAGGTACATGTGGGTGAGTTTTAGGGTAACAATGCTCCTATGTGATGGGTGTAGTCAAACACCCCCAGTTTCCTGCTTCAGCAAGCAGGTGCTGCAAACCTCAGGTCTTCCTGTCACCTTCCTTGTCAAAGCAGTTTTGCATCTCTGAAACACCCAGTAACAGCACTTGCAGAAGAAGGGAAGGAAAACCCTTGTGAACAACAAAGAAAATGCTTTCAGTGGAGATTAAAAGCATCACTTCAGGGTCTATCAACATGGAGAGGTGAAGATCTATGTTCTTCTGCCCATGCTCCAACCTAGCAAAATACTGGGCACAGATCTCAGGGTGCCCCATACCCTTTCCAACAACACAGAGTCACAGAATTTGCTAAGAGGGACAGAAGATATTCCCAGCTACCTTTCAACATGGAACTCCTTTGCAGGCAGAAGAGGATACACAAAGATTTTGGGAAGCCACCAGTAAGTACCAGCGAAAATCTAGTAAATCTGCTCAGGCATTTTTTGGTGTGGTTTTTTTTTTTTTTTTGGTAGACCTAATTTTCAGTGAGCTTAACATCTGTAGAGGTGCACAACAGAGTTTTTTCAAAGAGAAGAAAAAGAAGCATGGCAAAAGGGGAGGGAATATATGCAGAACCACCTTTTTTAGTAGTAAACTTTAGTCAAAGCCATTTATTTCACAGGGAAAAAATCACACTTTCAGTTTATATTTTGGTAATTACCTTTGGAAACATAACAGCTAGTAACTTGCTCTCTTTGTTTCCATAAACAATGAAAAGTTTATACTCTGCAGTTGCTTGCAGAGTCCCCCATTTACACCGTGGCCCTTGATTCTGCTGCTAAGCGAATTTCCTAGATAGCTTTTTTTTCTTCTGCTTCATTTTTTAGCCTATTTCAAAAAAGCTGTGTATGGGATTTGTTGTTTGGGTTGGTTTTTGGTTTTTTTTCATTCAAACACAGTTATCTTTGTTTCATTCCTTTGCTATAACAGTGACTGTGTAGAATTAGCAAGCCCTCATAACTGCCAACTTCAGATACTCACTTCCACAATCATGAGATTTCAGTCATAAAATGCTGCCCTTCCCTACTGTTCTACAGTTCAAAAGTAAAATTATTGCTCTGTGCTGTTTAATATAAGTTTATCTAATTTTCATTCATGTGGGCTGCAGACTTATTTTGAATCCCTTCAGAAGTGTAACAGGAAGATAAGCCACCAATAAAATGTGTACAGTGACAATATCCTGTTGTGGCTGGTTTTTCCTGCCTTATTTCTGCTCAGAATTTGCACAACACTCACTTCATGCTCATTTATTTTGGATCTTGAACCATGCAAGAAGACAAGAACGCAGCCCCAGCTGTTAAGTTATGCCTGTGTTACAAGTACCTTCCTTACATCTACAGCAAATATCTCTGGAAGCTGAACTTCAGAGCGTGTCTAATTTTAGGTATTTAACTTCAGACTCTATTGAAAACAAGTAACTTGGAGATGACAAGAAATCAGGACTTGGCACAAGTCAAACATCTCAATCGTCACTAAACTAAAATATCTGGAAATCATTAGTACCTTTCCAAAAAGTCATGCCCTGAATGAATTCCAAGGGTTACCCCCACTAAAAAAAAAAATAAAAAAATCCTAGTTTTCAAACTTAGCAACCAAACCAAAACAAAAACTAAAAGGAAAACACACAGCACGAGCGAGTGTCAGTTGGTGAATAAGCATAAAGAAATGTAAAATAAACAACATTAAAAAAGGAAGACGTACTTGGATTTTGCTATAAATTAATTTCATTTGTACTATACTACATTTGAGAAAAAAAAGATTTAATCTCTTTGCCTTATTAAAAGCATGCTGTCTGCTTCATATGTCCCCCACTAGAGTTGCATACTACTATTTGCATACAGTACAGCAGAACGTTGGGTTATAACACTGATATTTTCCAAAGACAACTGCCATATCAGGAGGAAAAAACCCATCCACGTCTGTATTACTTAGCCACAGTATTATGTTTTCCCCCCAGGTGTATTCTTGCCATGCTTATGAGTCAGCAATAGCAGAAACTTAACTTGCTTTCCTTTACAAAGGACAGCAATCATTACGCAACAGGAATAAGTCTCATTTTTCCCCTCTTTAACAGTTTTTGGGGAAAAAAAATTAAAAAAAGAATTCCCTTCTATTTTAGAACGATTACAGTGATGCTCCTACTATGCAGCGACAGGCAAATTATTGTCCAAGAAACAAAGTACAGGAACAAAACTCCAGAAACTCCTGAAGTAAGCTCTTCTCAATATACCCTATGAACTTGAACATAGCCAGGGAAAAGAAATTCAACAATCTTTTCAGTTGCATAAATAATTATAACTTCTCTTTCAAACAAACCCTTTACACATAAAGCCTAAAAAAACATGCTTTAAAAGAACCAGGACGTTGCATGACCCAGACAGCTGGCCAGCAAAATTTATTTCCATCTCTCTTTCTGTCGCAAGCTTTTCTACCACTAACATCTGGCTATCTCAGAAGCACTTTGAGACAGCATTTCAGGTTTGATTTTTAACAAACATAAGATATCTCAAAAGGCAGATGGACTTTTTCCCACTGTTACAGTAGTACTAAAATGCAGAGTGTGGTAGCATATCAGCTTCCCTGATGCTGGAAGCCACCTGAGAAACGACCAGCATGTACTTCATACAGGACGAGGGAGAGCAGATTTGGAAGGGGATGACCAGGGACCTGGTTCTGCACTGACTGCTCTAAGTCTCTCCAGGGCACAAGACAGTAGTTCCACCTGCCAGCAAATAAACGAGGCCACCATCTTGTAGGTAGACATAGTCCAAGCAATTGCAAAGACCCAATCCTAGACACATGAAACAGAGGCACATCTGTCATTGAGGGTCTTCTGAGCTGGTCTGGTACGTTGCTCTTATTAGTGACTATGCTCAAAAACTGAAGCATCAGAGAAAAAGGAAAAAGAGGAGACAGATACAGAAGCAATTTTCCGCTAATAATCATTTAAATCCTGACTTAACTCTATCCAGGTGAAAAAAAAAAAACAGGAAGCCTGCCTGATACAGTTTAGCAATTGAGGTAACGGTGCATGTAAAATGTATGACTGATAAACAGATAACAGACTAGTGATCTGTATGTCAGAACCCTGTCAAAGGATGAAGGCAGACTGCACCAGACACCTGCTGCTGTAGTCTCTTCAAAGAGAATATGCAGATGATGAAACTATCAAATAACAGTGTTAAAGATATGCAGCATGAACCGAACAGAGAAGAAGTGCTCAGCATACAGACAAAAAAAAACCACCCTCAACAGTTAAAAATCGGAACAGACGAGTAAGAGGATAACCAAGAGTGAAATACATTGCAAAGTATATAAAGGCCCGGTTACTTTATATGGAAGCTGACAGAAGGATAGCTGTAGCTTGGGCTCCTTGAAAGTGGGATGCTGGAGAAGCATCCTCGTCTTGGGTGTTGGCTGATCTTCCCTACAGAGATCTGCTGCTTCCTGCTGTATCACCACAGAAGAAACTCAAGCAATATATCCAGTGTTGAGTTAAGGCTTGGGAGGGGATGATGACTCCGGCAGACCCACTCAGCCCTAACGGGAGCAGCCCCATTTGGGACTGCCAGCACCGACTCGGGAACCCAAAAGGATCAGCAACACCAGAGGCAGAGCTGCCAGAAACCAGTGCCTGCAGAGGGAATGGGCCCTGAAAGGATCCAGCAAAACAATAAGTACTTCCAAAAGCTTCCCCTTTTAAGCTACTAAGTATCTTACTCTGAATACTCGTGTTTTTCATATAAACACCCCAGTCTTCGCTGTTGAAATGGGTTTCATGGTCCAGTTCTGGACTGCATGAAAAAGACCTTCATTTTAATCACTGTTGAATCTTCAGCCTTGCAGTGTTATCACTTTTTTCTCTTCACGTGAAGAAACACTGGGAGACAGAAAGGAAGAAGCCCTTGATCTATTTCATTTATGCTGCTCACATATACTTTTACCACGATCCCTCTTAACAGTCACATTTCTAAAGCAAACAACCCAATTCCTTCACTTTGCTTTTGCATGTTTAAGAAGTTTACCCTGTAATTTCTCCTCTTTTATCTTGTTCATATCTTCACTCTGGTTTCATGGAAAAGAGCTACAGTCATCTTTCAACTTACAAGAGCAACTGCAAAGGGACAAAAACATAATTATGTCACCCATTTCCCTCTGCCCTGGACCATTCTTTGTTCTAAACCTCATTTATTTGCTCATTAGCATCAGCAGAACATCTCTAAAACTTTCTCTCTCTGAACTGCTGAGCTCACTTTCCTCACTGCAACGTCACGTTTGCAATTGGGAACTAGCCCCACAGCAGAGAAGTAGCAATAAAGGTAACACTAAATCAAAGTTACATTCTCTGAATAAAAACCAAAGCAATGTTTCCTTTCTTAAGAGTCTATCATATTTCACAACGTATCACAGCAATATACCTACACTTTCACCATATTTGTATAAAATAGGCAAAACCCACACCAAGAGTGCAGTGTTATGGTTGCTGTGCAACTGGAGACCAACAATTTTGCACCTCAAGAGAATTAGGATAAACACAAACATACACACAAAGGCATAAACAGCTGGGGGTGCTAACAGTGCCTCCAACTCACAGCGGATGTGTAATGCTACCATCAAAAACTGCATTTCGTTCAAAGAGTAAGTCCTTTAACTTCCCAGTCACTGTCTCCAAACCATTTGTCTACACTTGTTTTTCACCTTCAATACAGCCTAGTTGGCAGCACATCCCGAGAAACCCCGTAGCGTAAGAACTATAAATGTAAGACAACTTAAACTCTGCTTGAGAGTGAACAAAGTAATGCTAAAACTCCCTCTCTAGATAAATCATTGATCTTCGTGGAATTTGCTGGTATAAATACTTACTGCAAATCGTAGGAGTCAGGGGTTTGAACTTCCCATCTGTGTGTGCGCACATGAGATAAACAAAGTCAATATTGTACTACTCTTTAACACTCCCTTGCACTGATAACAGGAGAAAACCTACTTTCACCAGTTTATAATGTCATTTAAGCTAGGTGTAAGAGTTAATAATTAAATCTTTTCTACTCAGCTGTTCTTTAAAAAAAAAAAAGTTTAAAATAAAACCGATATATAAACATGAAAACAAGCATGGAAGTTATTTGAGAAATGTTGGGAGTGGGGGGGGGTCCTCATATGTCTTGGGTTTTGCCTTGTCATTTTACTTTCCCCATTCCTGCCCTATCTGCATACTAGTGCCAAACTGCACTTGAACAAGAAACCACAAACGAAGAGATTGCTCAAGTCCAATTAGAGCTTTTGTCACAAGACCAGGGCCTGTAGAAGAAGCAAATGCTCACCCTGTGTACAACGGCCAGCAGCTGAAGTTTCTTTCTTGGCCTGAAATTGTTACTTACTTTTTTAGTATTCTGCGTGCAATCCAAAAAACTGATCTAAAGGACTATTTTTCCCTCTGAGACATCCCCAGCCTGACTTACTCACTGAACTTGAAAACCACAGAATATAATATGATACAGACCAATAATTTTTAAAGTTGCTACTCCATAGGATTGCCAGATTTTTGTCCGGGACTTATCAGACAGATACACACGTTCAGGTGGTGTTTCAATTTATTTGATTCAATAATATATTTAGAAGGCTTTTTTCTGATGTTATTAAGATTTTTTTTTTTAAGCTTGAAATTTTTTTTATGATGTGGGAAGCCCAAACCACAGCACTAAAATTAACTGCCCAGCTCCATTAAGGATGCAACATACTTTAAGTAGCCCCCCCCAAGTTCTAAAAAAACCCCATTTATATCAGAAACTATTACTTGTACTTTTGTTTTCACTTGGGTGCTCATCTACAATTCTGCAAAAGCTGTTTAAAATGCCTTAAGCCAGGGAAAAAAGGACTAGTGAAAATGAACATTTCTAATCAAGATCGTAAGAAGGGAGAACGATGAAATCCCACCTTGCTCTGGGGAGGGACCACCTGAAGGGTTTCCCCTCGGCTGTTTTCCTTCACGTGCTGTTCTTCCCACCGGCAGAGACAGGACAGGTTGGCCCAGCTGAGCCCTGTGCAGAACACACTGGATTCCACACTGTCAGAAGTGACCAAACAAGCCTGACCAGTGCTATGCTCTGAAGAAACCACCAAATGAAGGTCAGAGATTTCCACCAGAGATGCCAGTAGGATCCACTTGGTAAGATGCCTATCTTACCAAGTAGTGCAGCACAGCAGAAGCGGGTCTGAAGACCAAAACAGCTGAGAATGAGGACCCCACATTCACGTGACTCGTTGACTGGAGGGTCTCACTTCAGAGCAGATGAATTCTGGTGCTGCTGGCTGCATGCCCTGTAGCAGCTGAAACACTACAGGCTCTTGGGATGCATCCTTCAGCTCCATATTCTCAGAAAGCAACCCTGCACAAGGCCACTTCAGGTACCAAGTATGCTAAGTGTGGACAGTCCTGAGTTTCATTCTCAAAGTGCACGCCTGGTCTCTATGTTATCATAAACACTCCCACTATTAGTAAAGGACAATAGAAATTTATGCATAAGGCCATACTTTTAAGAGCAAGCCTGAGTTTCTGGAAGCCTTTCTTAAGAACAGTCAGTAGACGACCTGAGTACCCAGGAGATGATGTTTGGTACCCTCAAGGTTACCTGTAACTACTAGGTCACATACAGAGGGATTTTTTTTTTTTTCCACTGCAAAGAAAACCACGTCCCGTTGATATCAGACTTTTTACTTGGCTTTGGACAAGTGCAGAAGGCTGGATTCACCTCTGTGCTGATGCCAAGCCCAGCAACGGCAGCCTCCCTTGCCCTGCCCAGCACCACTTGCAGTTTGGCAAGTCTGTCCTCAAGCACTGCCCATTCTCGTGAAGGGTAGCAGGAGCCAAGAGGCAGCCAGGGCATTAAACACCACGCCAGGCTGGCCAACGCGCAGTAAATCCTAAGCATCAGGGGCTCCCCTGAAAGCACAGAGCCAGCTCTGTGCTCCGTGCCTAGACCCCTAGGCTGGAGCCCAAGAGCCTTCGTCACTACTTTTTATTGTCTCAAAATAGCTGCAGAGCACCACTAAATCAGCGCTGGTGTAATTAACGTGCAGTGAAGGTTTCAGGAAAGTTTATGCAGCGCTTCCAACATTTATTTTTCCACATCTCCTTTAACACAAATGAGAAGGAAACTGCTTAAAAGGGGGAAAATTGCAAGTGGCTGATTCCAGTTGCACTTCTGTCCCTTGCCAAATGAAAAACTTAATAGGACAGACTTTGTTTTCAACGCATGAAGGATGTGGAAACATTTACACCCGTAGTGTCAAGACATCAGCCATGAAGTTCAAGCCTGCAGTGCCAAACTGAGCGAAAACACATTGAAAAAGGCAGCATGTGTTTCAAAGGCAGATGAAAATGTGTATTATTGCAATTGTTAGCAATAGCTGACCTGAACAAAAGAAATGCTTTGGAAATGGCCTTAATCTTTGGAAAGAACTATACTTCCTGAGAACTATACTCAGGAACATACAGAATCTTAGGCCCTGCACAAGTGGGCACAACACATTAGAGAGTGTTAGTCTAACAGCACGGGGCAGCCTTGCAGCCCACGAGCACTATGAACTGACCTGCTTAACTGGGGACCCAAAGCAGGTCAGCAAGACTATGCCTCTGTTCTTTAAATCAAGCGCTATGTCCTTCATGGCACTGTAGTAAAAAGCTAATGATTTCTCTTAAGGACGGTAGTTTTACAAAATCCGGCTACTCCAAAGTCAGAAAATATCAAAATTAAAGTTGGCTTTGGCAACCTAAGTGGTATCTCTCTATAAATGTGGTTTAAGATGTTGATTTCAAATTTCATTTTTGCTTACCATTCTCAAATAACTAAAATTTACCACGTTTTATTTTTTGCAGTTGAGGCTGTCAGGCAGGAAGGCGTTAAGTCTGACAAGTACTGCTGCAATTCAAAATGAAAACACTGAATTTTCAATTGCAGAATGACTGGCATTAGGGAATTAAGATGTAGCACAGTTCATACCAAACATGGACAACCGTTGCTGTTGTCTTAGAGTAGCTTTTTTCGGGTAAAAATCAGATACTAATCTCACTCATGTCTTCAACGAACTCCCATCTTTATTTATCTCATTTCAATCTGTAACAATTAGAGGTTTTTTTCCCCTTCAGCACTACATCTTCTAATGCCCCTACTGATGAGCATTAAAAGAACCTTTAAGTTTTCCAGCCCAAGTCTGTTGAGTTCCTAAAAAGCTATTTTTTTATTTGGCTTTGCATTGTCAAAAAGTGGATTAGAAAAACCATGCAAAGAGGCTTGGGACTAACGAATCTGCTGACTAGCTAAACCAGAAAGCACAGAAGCAAAACTGAAGCTGGACAGCAAAAGAGCTGAAAAATGTGAAATTTAACAAAGCAACCCCTGATTTTGGAATCAGAATTCATGGGGATATTTGTAAAGGGAAAAAATATACATACACTTTTTTTTTTCCTTCCTTCTCCTCTTTAAACCAATTTATCAGCATGCTTTGGGCAGAGAGCTATTCAAACTCAAGGAATAGTGGGAAGACATCTCTAATACTTCAACTATCCCAAGACTCAGAGGCACGTCCTGCAGTTCCCCCACAGAGTTAATGTTTTATTTAAACTGCTGCCAAAACATAAATATGCAGACCAGCTCCAATGAAAGGATTAAAATGAAAAATAAGGTGTACAGCTAGCAGCCAAAGCATCCAAACTGAAGTTTAAAAGAACAAATTTTCCCCTTTGGGGAAACACATCGGGCTTCATCAATGAAAACACTGAAGTTAAAAGCCCTCCAATATAAACATAAGAAGATGCTCATACTACCTTTTTTGTTTTCCTTCTTTAGAGAGAGAGCACCCTTGAACACAGAACATATTTCCCTGAAAGTCAACAAACTTGGTACTTTCTGACATAGGTCAGGGTAAGGCCTGTTAAAATGTAAGGTTTTTTGTATGGCAGTCGAGGATTTGCATTTTGGATTGCTACTTCCAAGGTAATAGGTAACCTGGTATATCGAGGGTACTGCAAAATAATTTTAAGAAGTGCAAATTTTTAATAAAATGCCTTAACCCCTGAATCTGAATTACTTCTAGAGATACCTAGAGCATAGAAAGGCATGGTAAAAACTCCATATATGAATAAACAATGCCATTAAACTTTTTTTTAATATACCTTTAAATAGCATATGTATTTCTTCACTGTATTTATACACACATGTGTTCTGTTTACAGAAGTCACACTATTAAAAGCTTAATCTTTAACTTACTATATATCACTGATTTATGCTAGAGGATGATGTCTCAAAATTGGTGATTTTGGGCATATATGAAAAAAAAAAAAAATCTATATACTTTGCCAAACTTTACTGTTCGAGCATCCTGGATGGATGACATTCCAGAATCAGTGATTTGGGGCATATGTGACAAGAAAAAAACCAACCCAAAACACTTTTCCAAATGCTGCTGGAGGTGTGTCATTGACCTAGCCAGATATTTTTAGAACACAAGTCAGCTAAACTTCAAAGTCTGCTTTCCTGGGATATGATGATGAATTGAACACAGAGAGTCTTTTCATCCTCTTTCAAGCTTATTAATTTTGTTACTGAATATAGCACTTCTTAAAAAAATAATATTTCAATGCTAAATTCAAAGATAACTCATCCATTAAAGAGACATGCAAATACACACCGAGACATCAGGATTATTTTAGCATCTAAAGCAGAAAACATTGATAGGTTCTCATGCAGTACACTGTCTATTAAATAAGAGTCTGCCAGGTACACAGTGTGGTTAGGAATCATACTCTCTGTAATTCTGCACTGTTTTTCAACCTAAGTTGTAATTTTCCAAAATGAAGAAAACAACCAATCTGAAAAATATCATTTTCATATTCATCCATGCTTCCCATCGTTGGTGATACAATAGCTGCTTATTAAAGGACAAAACATGTTCCACCTACCATTGCTCCAGCTTTTCTGACTCTGCTATGAAAGGATAAAGATTATGATGTTCAGTCTTCAGACCTGCAGCTCAACTTCTTTTCTGGTCTTTCTTATAGACTGACATCTACCTCATAGCACAGACCTCATGGAAAACCATCTCTATAAAAGAAGAAACAAGCCCTTTGCGCACTTAACAGAGGTGGACACACATGGCTTTCACATACCACAGTGATCTGCAGGGTCTAAACTCCACCTGTGTGCTTTTATCACTCAATCTCTGGGTGCTTCTCAGCATCTCTGAAAGCTCAGGGCCAGCCATGGGGAACCACCAGCCACACGGACCGGTGGGAGATTTAGGCTGTCACCAAGCAAGAGGCCGAGCGCAAGGGCGCTGACATACAGTGACAAACCAGAGGTTACCATGTCCCCTGCTGCAGCCTAGCCACCCCATGGAAGGCACAGAGAGCCCGTTGGCATCGCAGTAAGGAACTCCTGTAAAAACCAGTCTCTGCTACATGTGGAATTCATATCTAGCAAAATTGTCTTTCATATGCAGAGCTCCATTCTGTGCAGATCAGCCTTTTCTTTGCCCCCTCAGCAAAAGCCCTTTCTTATTCTAGTGAGGAAGATAACCAACCCACCCGGAAAACAGCTCTGTGAAAGTGTTGAAAGTGTTATTATTTTGTTTCCATGGGCATAAGCACTGCAAGTTGAAGTTGAAACACATATCGTTTGAGGAGACAGTGGTGGCACAACGCTTCCACACGGAGATCTGGGTATTTCCTACTTCAGTGCAGCAGAAATCCCTGATGTTTGGCATGGTCCAGCATGTTTTAGTGAGGCAAGAGGGTTGGAGGTCACTTTTTTAAATGACTGATTTGCCTGATCTGCCCTGAAGAGGCCCCATCTGGTGTCCACTTCTGGGCTCCTCAGTTCAAGAAGAACAGGGAACCGCTGGAGAGAGTACAGCAGAGGACCAGAAAGCTGATTAGGGGCCTGGAGCATCTCTCTTATGAGGAAAGGCTGAGGGACTTGGGCCTTTTTAGTCTGGAGAAGAGAAGGCTGAGGGGAGATCTGATCAACACCTATAAATACTTCAAGGGTGGGTGTCAAGAGGATGAGGCCAGTCTTTTTTCAGTGGTGCCCAGGGACAGGACAAGAGGAAACGGGCACAAACTGGAACATTAGAAGTTCCATCTAAACATGAGGAGGAACTTCTTCACTTTGAGGGTGGCAGAGCCCTGGAAGAACAGGCTGCCCCAAGAGTTGGTGGAGTCTCCATCTCTGGAGACATTCAAAACCCACCTGGATAAGTTCCTGTGCAGCCTGCTCTAGGAGGACCTGCTTTGGCAGGGGTGTTGGATTAGATATCTCCAGAGGTTCCTTCCAACCCCAAATCATTCTGTGATTCTGTGATAGGATAATCTGACAGGGACAATTAAGCAGGGTCCAGGGGAGGGGAGGTTGGAAGAGAAGGCGATTTTCAGGTAAGGAAAGCTGCATTTCAGCACAGCTGTGCTGCAGGTCTACAACGAATGCCAGCAGAAGGGTTTCCTCTCAGCCCAGCACTGCTCTGTGCCGCTGGAGCCAGCGGGGTCATTCGCAGAGACAGCACCTATGCCTGCATGGGTGCTCACACAGCCCAGCCACACCACCAACCCTGGAGCACGCCTTCTCCGCTTAGTGGTGTGGGCTCAAGCCACAAACCACCAGGCACACAGCTGTCCACCATCAGCACCACCCACAAGACCAGGGCCCTGGGACAAACATAGCAGGCAACCAGGTGCAGTAAAGCATCCTCAGGGCCCGAAGAACATGGGGAGAATTTTTTCCACAGACAACATTGTCTTTGTATCACCTTGGCTGCATGAATGGACAAGTTTTGGAAAAGTTAGAAAGAAAAAACTGCAGTCTGTCAAGTCTTCATTATTCGGTGACCCCGTCAACCTAACACTATACGTACACCATGGCATTGAAAACAAGCTGGAACTGTAAATGTTTGCTATTCCTGGTTCTTTCATCAGTCATGGCACAGAATACCTCAAAAAAGAAGCTATCACTATTCATGCACCCTCTCCTAAATTAATAGCTTACAGATAATTACAGGCCTTTATTTTGTGACTGTTTTAGCGTTGAACAACAGATCTCTTTTGCATCAAAGCCTGTTTTCTATTAAAAAAGGAAAAACTGGCATAGTTAGATGTAGGGGCTTAATCTAGAAAGTGATTTATTTCTTACTCAACTTTAAAAACAAACAGTAGTAAAAAATGACACATAGGACCAGCCACTCTGCAAACAGAAGAAAGCAAATAAGTCTCAGTCTCCTGTTGATTTTTACCAGCACGCCCCTGCTGCCCTGCTTTCTTAAGAGCACAGC
>JAHREE010000131.1:10101676-10125547 GCA_033628505.1 Tringa tobata
CAAGAGTGTTCTTAGGCTTGCCCCAGACAATGTCTTATTGTGTTGCAAGGAGAGCTCGGGCACCATCGCAAAGCTTTCCGTTCCGCTCGTTAGTGCTGCCATGCTTAGAACCTGAAATACACCAAACCTTCTTCGCGGGCTTGGTTTCAGGCTCTTTAATAGGCCCATCATTTTCTCCAAATAATTGCCAGCTGTGGAAGCTGAAATTGTAGTTTTGGCTTCAACCAGCAGCGTGCCATCTTCGAAGGGCCCTCCTTACACTGTGCAAGGGACTGCTGTGCAGGAAAACCCAGGCAAAAATTGTTCAGTAGGGAAGGAGTTTTACAGCAACAACGTTCTCTTAATAGTGTTGTTCTAGTGGTGCCAGTTTGAAAACATATATCTATAAATATATACACATACATGCATACATACACATACTTTAAGTAGGCGGTTTGGAAGGACTGGGTAGCCATGCATAGCAGTTCCTAACATTTTCTGTTAGAAGTCCCTCTTTCCAGTTGTTTAAAGTTTGCCAGCCTGAAACTATCTGGATGGAACTTTCCACGGGCTGTGTCTGCCACAAGCGGGCTGCTTGTTGAGCTTCGACCAAAAGGCTATTTAGGTCTCTTGTCTCTGACAGTGACAATTGTGGATGCTTAGACAAGGAATACAAGAAATGTGGCAAATGCAAAGCAATACTTTTACTTCATGCTCTCCCAGCTTCTGGCCATCAGGATTTCCCAAGATGAAAATTTCATCTGGAATATCATACTTAACAGCCATTGATGGGACTGTGTCATACATCTAATGTTTTTTGAATTCACTTATATTTTTGACCTCCATAGTATCCCTTGAGTTCTGGTATTTAATTATGTGCTGTATGAAAAAGTACTTCCTTTGATTTGTTTTAAAGCAGCTGCCTTGTAATTTCATGGGGTGCTGTCTTGTTCTTGTGCTGTGAGAAATGAGTAATCATTTCTTTATCACCTCCCCTATGCTATTGATAACTTTTTATACCCTGAGTTGTCTCTTGTCCTCACTGAAGAGTCTAGTTAATCTTTCATTATGTGGAAGTTATTGGTATCTTTCTTCTTCCTTTTCACCCTTTTCTGTTTCTATTTTTGAAAGCAAGATACTGTAGATTTATGTGGTAACAGTGTTTTGATCTATATTCCTTTACCAAGAATTCCTAACATCATCCCCAGTGAATTCAAAGCCTATTATCACAAAGGTAATAGGTAATTTACAGCCTAACATGTATGTATAATCAAGAGTTGCTTTTTCCTGTTTACATTCATCAATATTAAATGTTAACAGTCTTTAAGTTGCTCCAAAATACAACATTGGGATCTGTGGAAGTCATATCTGTTGATGCACTGCGACTCTATAATGAAAATTTGGTGATCCTGAATTATTTAATATCCTTGCCAACTTTTTCTTCTCATGTCCTTTTGTGAAAACTTAATGTGTTCAACAGGATGTATTGTCCTTCATATTAATTTCCAACTCAACATTTATTCTCATCCTTTATTTATTTCCTTTTAAACAGCTATTAAACCAGGAGAGAGTATTTACTACTATTCTGTGATTATTTAATTTCTGTGGGTTTGAAACTTTACCCCCAATTAGCTGGAAATACAAATACACTTTCTTGACAGGATCACGCTTAGCGTTCAAAGAACTCAAATGGATTTTATGTATAACTTCTGTACAATGGCTATAGTTTCCCCATTATATCATAGTTACCTGGATGTCTACTCATTTCATGGTTTCCTCTGCAGTTTCTACCAGTCTGCGTATGGAGGGAAGTGCCGCTCTGTGATTCTCTGACCCTGCCTGATTGATGCGGTGCCATATGGTGAGTGTTACTCTTCAGTGGAAGGTTTTGGTTTATGATTTAAACAGAAGATGACAACTCACTGGACAGTGTGGAGAAGTCACAAAGACAGTCATTTAATGTTAAGGAAACAGAGCCTTGAAGGTTGCCCTTGCAGCACCCAAGCACAGCGTAGCAATGGTGTAAGACATCTAGACTGGTCTTACCAATAGGAAGGTTAGTCTGCCACTAAAAAGTCCCTTTTATTGTTGCACAGGTGTTTTAAACTCTGGCCTTGTCAGCACTAATTTTGGAAGAATCCAGAAAAGGTTGGAAAAAGTGGGGAGGGAGGAGGAGCTAAGAATTTGATTCCACAGTTAAGGAAATAATGATGTGAAAGCAGAAGGTGCCTGTGAGGTGTCTTACGTGTGTGAATGAAACTCACCAGAGATGAGCTAGAAATCACTCCTGTGCTCCTTTTACTTCAGAATGGGTTTGTTTTCAAACCCTCATTCCTAACTCAGGCATAGGGACCATGCTGGCCTGTGGATGGTATTGCAAGAAACAAAGTTGAGCAACTGAGAAAGTAGTTGGGTATTTTTTCCTAGGTAACATCTTTACATCTGCATAGCTGTAAAAGCATAGTGCTGATGGCCTTCGCTAGTATCAAAAGAGAATGCTACCTGCCAAAGCAGGCTTCAAAGATCATGGGATAATGATTTTTAATATTTTCAAGTAATAGTGAATTAGAATCAGGATCTATTGATACAAAATTAAAGAAAATAGAAGACAATGAACAGAAGTTTACATATGCTTTATAGATTGAGATTCATTGTACCAACAAGAAGGCACATGTGTCTAGAGTTGAGATAATTTTGCAGCCTCATTTCTTTTCCTGATGCTGAGAGGGATCTCTTGACTTTAATAAAACCAGTGTTCATAAGGCAGGCACATGTCAATATAGAAGGATTCTTTCTGTTTACTAGTGAATTGAAAAGAAGATGGTTTATATCGGATCTTTTTGTGAGCTCTACTACTCGTCATTCAGGAACATTTTGAGATATAGAAGACTCTTCTTTCAAGCTGTAACTCTAGTTACAGCTTGAAACTAAAAACATGGAAGGGCATGTGATTTACGAAGTGAGAAATTGCAAAAATTGAAGCTTAATAAGAATTACTTATATGAAAAAGGTAAAGGTTCATGGAAATCATTCAGGATCCAGGCAGTAACTGTTGGACGTGGAGATTTCAATTCAACAACATTAAAAAATATAGAGAAGGGTTTTATAAAGAAAACAGAAGATGTGCAGGAGTATTAAAATAATGTTTTATATTTAAAAACTATTTAAATAATGTTTGTATTCTTAAGAGAGGATTTGCAGGACAGTCATGTAAAGGCAAATCATAGTGCAGGGAAATTTTTGGTAGTAATATTCCTTCAAAATTCCAGGTGTAAGTTTACTAGGAACAATCAGTGTATCAAGTATAACTGTTCTTACCTATGTCAAATGAAAACAGAACACAAAGATAATGTAATACAGCATGACTTCTCATCTTCTTTGCATTGTACTTCACTGGCAAGTTGTTTTTCTTTAACATCATCCCAGTCTTCACAGTACAAGTACCTTAGAGTTTGTTCTCTTCTACCATCTAGAGGGGAAACTGTACAACACAGAGGAAAGTAATTTTAACTTTGCCAGAAAGTTAGAGAAATAGTTCCAATTCCTTATATCAAAATCCTTTTTGCAGTAAACATAACAGGTGTTGAAACCAGTAAGGACAAAGTTAACAGAAAGCTGTTGTACTGTTTTTTAAGCTGTTGGTGTAATACTACAATTTTATAAAACGAAAAATTGAGCTTGTATAGGCAAAAAAGCCCTTTCAATTGTAGTTAGAAGTCTCATGGAAAAGATTAAATTACATTGCAGGAATCATTTGGTACTGGTGCATGGATTTAGAGAGCCAAGATCTACAAAGTTTTTGTCCACTAGTGCTATCAAATAACACTGTTAGCTAATTCCACTGCTCTGCAACGTGTATAGCCTGAATAAGGTATCTAGTAACACTAGCACTAACTGAACACTTTGTCCTGCAGTACACCGTTAAAGAGGTCTAATTGTGTGTACAACTATTCTAGTTGTGGATAGTCATGACTTTTTCAAATAACGTCCAGAGGAAAAAAGATTAGGGATAAGCATGATTTGAAGCTGGTGAGTGTTAAGATGACCAATATATTAATTATGTAACTACAAGAAATTCTAGATTGTAAAGATTTTTCTAATCGGTTTGTTTCATAGAAGTTGCCTTTTTCTACATTAAAGTGGTACTTCATTACTCTATTTGAGTGGATACCTGTAGAGAACTAGTCAACACGCTCAGCTAAAAATCTCATCGAGGCTCTCATTATCTCGTCTTGATTACTGAAACTTTTTTTCCTGCAGCATTAGTAAGTTTACCCTTGTCCAATTAGAATGCTACTGCCAAGTGTATTTCCCAAATTCACCTCTTTGAACATGTAACTCCTATCTTTGCATATTCTATTTTGCTCTGTCTTGTGTCATTCTTCCTTTTCTAGGTTCCCATTGTCTATCCATCCACCCGAAGACAAGCGTTAGCCCTTATGTTAGATTTTCAAACAAGCACTCCTGGGTTTTCTTCTGAACTTGCCCTTCTACAATTAGGAGTTGACCCCAATAAACATACAAGATTAATATACTACCCTCTTTTTAATTACTTCTTAAAACTTCTTTTTTTTTTTTTCTTATTGTTTCAAGGAGGGGGAGAAAAGCTTTTCCACTGAAAGCTTGTCAACAGAGAGTTGTTATGCTGAGATCACAGCATATTCACTGATTAGTGCTGTCTTATTGTTTCCTTGGCCTCCTGCGCCAGCTGGTCTATATCCAGCTTTGAATCCTGCCTCCTACTTAGATCATTAGCCCCTTCAGCTGGGGCCGCCTGCTTTATTCTGGGCTCGTGGAGCGTCCAGCAAAATAGGGTCTTCCTCCAAGAATACAGCTGCTTGGTCCAGTGATAATAAACATAATAAATGTATTACTGTTGTGATTATTATTATGACTATAATATTTATATGCATAGGAGAAAGAGCGGAATTCAGCGCCTGGTAAGCTCCACCAGAAAGAACATGACCCAATTAACAATGAGACCTTTAAGTGTATTTTCATCGCTGGCAAAGGCAGGCCCCCTGCTGGTTGATCTGTAAAACGTTGATGATGATTGTTTTAAAGGCAGCCACTCAACAGACCCTCCTGGGTGGATCGGTTCATGTCGCTGCCTCAAGCCAGGATCATCAAGGAAAGGTTGTGGATACTGCAAGGAAGAGAAACAGAAACCTTAACCTTCAAAGTCTCCCGTGAATCACATCTGTCAGCAGATATTTTATAAACTTACCGTGGATGTTGACACACCTTCTGGCTGTCCCATAAGTTCAAGGCTGCTTCCGTAGGAAAAAATAGACCTGGTTAAGGAAAACAGTTTAGATGAGGTTGAGCATTGTCTGCTTTAGCAGCTGGTCAGAGGGAGTACCATGCCTACAGTTTTAAGTGACTGTATGTGAACTAATTCCAGTTTTTTTAGCAGTGCAGGAAAATAATAAAGGAGTCAACTGCCCTACAATAAAGCTGGGCATCCAAATAAGTGTGTAGTTTTATTAGTGGCCTGACTAGAACAATCTCATAGCACATCATGCTATGATGGTGCGGACGCATAGAAAACTGGGCCTCCAAGTGCCATCAGAACAGTTTGACAGAAGAGCACACAAAGATAATTGCACTGAGGAGTTGATGTTATATGGATAACACGATCCCACTATGTATTGAAAAGGTGTTTGAATATTACCCTGGCTGCCTCAGTCCTACCTTTTAGCTCCTCTTTCAAAAGTTAGCTTCCTTACCGCTAGAAACAAGCCCTTAGCTCAAGCTGGCAGAAATGTGATGAGCTTGTCTTTGCTGGGTGTTCTTCACTGCATATTTTACAGGCTCATCTAAGAAATTGATTGATTGATTGGCAGTGATGCAGCCTGCTAGATTAAGTCAAATGTTCATGAGTTTCAGCAACTGTTGTCTTGTTCAAGCGATGACTCCGTTAAATATTTTGGGGGATTTTAAAGTCCAGTGTGAAAGAAGTGATGGAAATGGCTGATGTGGCTGAAGGCTCCACTCACACATTGCTGGCAGGGGAGAGTCACTGGCTATAAAGTCAGAAGTGACCCTGGTGGTCACAAAGTCTGAACTAGTGGGAGAGTATGATGTGTGAACCTTCATTTTAGAAGGATTCAACTTTTCTTTTGTCTTCCTACTTCAGCTTTCTTTCCACTAAATCAGTTTTGGACTTCATTTGGAGAATACATATGTATTTCTTCATCAGTGACAAGATGAGGGGTAACAGTTTTAAACTGAAAGGTGGTAGATTTAGATTAGATATTACGAAGAAATTTTTTACTATGAGCGTGGTGAAACACTGGAACAAGTTTCCTTGAGAAGCTGTGGATGTCCAATCCCTGGAGGTGTTCAAGGCCAGGCTGGATGGGGCTTTGAACAACCTGGTCTGGTGGGAGGTGTCCTTGCAGGACAGTGGGAACTAGGTGGTCTTTAAGGTCCCTTCCAACTCAAACCATTCTATGATTCTAACTTTGCTGCTTAATCTCTAAACTATTATATGCTTCCCTTAAATTTGAGGGGAAGCTTTGCTTGATTGCTCAATTTATTTTACATATTTTCCATACATCTGTGTCAGTGAGAAGCTGTTGAGTTTGACTACAAAAAACTCTTGCCTGACTTTGTACTGTGGAGGTGGCCAAGGCATCATGGACACCTGAACTCTCAGAAACTCACTTGGTATACCTAGTAGGGGAGCTTTTCTCAGAAAAGAAAATTAAAAGGTTCAGATTGGAAAAGATTAAAGACTGGAAAAAGACTAATGAAGTAACAAACTTTTTGTAACAATTGTTTCTTGTTCAGACTAGAGGCTAACTTTAAAAAAGGCAGGTGCTCTAGCTTTTAAAATTGCTAGGGATAGAGAAGAGTTACAATCCTAGCAAAGTTATTCTAATGGATAATGGACTTGAGAGACAGAGAGAGAAAGGAAAAATTAGTACTTAATGTAGAGAAAGACCTGATTCTCCTGTCATGAAAAAGTAAAATAGGAGTTATAACTTCATAATTTTTTTAACCAAAACCCTGATTATCTTTAAATCAGAAACCAACTCTGTTATTTACTCTTATTAAAAAGGAAACTCCAAATTAAAATTGCCAACATAAAAAATTTAAAATACACCCATAACCTTCCCATTATCATTTTTTCACATAGGCAGTACCTGGTGGTAACAGAAGGGTGCTGAAGCTGGTGATCTGTAGTGCTGGACAGGAAGACAGCTAGTCCTGGTTATCAGTAGTGCTGGACAGGAAGACAGTCCTGGCAACCCTCTCTTTAGGTACGTTGCAGTCACATCTGTAATGATAACTTCTAGAACTTTTTTCCTTCAATATGGCTTCTTGAGGGGCAATCAGACCTGCTCCAGAGCCCCAGTTGAACACATGCCTCACGGGGGTCTGGTGTTTCCAGTTGGTTCTGTAGGAATATTTTCTTTCCTCTATCCCACTGTTAGAATCCCTGGTCCAATACAGGCTTTCTTCATATGAGGTCATTGCTTCTGTCACTACGCAGGCAAAACAGCTTCTTTTGAAGCGGATGACCCAATTACTGTGGTAACAGATGGGCCAGTATACAATGCACTTGCCAGCTGACTGCTTGCAAGCATGTTTTTAAACGGATATCATCATAATTCGCTACACAGGAACTGACAAATTGCATTCTACTTGACGGAGTATGATACAGATCTGCTGTAGTGACAGCCTTCTATACAGTTAATGAAAGATCTCCTTCTTCATCCTGTGTGTAGCTGAGGTTGACAATAAGGGTGATTGCCATTACGTAGTTATTGAACTCCGGTAGTTTCCATTGAAGTCTGCTGCTTGCCTGAGTTATCCCTATAAGGAAGCATTTAGGCTTCTGATCCAAGATGAATTTATCTTCTCTAGCTAGGCTGCAGATCTATATTAGAGTTTGCTCCTCTAGCTCACTGCTGAGCACCACTGTGGATGACATACATTCTAGCTATGTGGGTTTTTTCAAATGCCACTACTGATTTTAGGGTTCTGGCCTGAGATTTTTCGGGAGAGCTCCCTGATGCCTTGAAACCAAGCAGTATAATGATCTTGGTTAAAATTCAAACCACAGAGGATTGCAGTTTACATTCACCATGTAAACAAAGGGATGCATCCAAGAGCTGTTTGTCCCAGAGTTTCACATTAGACTTTTGGAAGGCTAAAACTAGCCTGTGCTATACAGGATGGTAAAACATGGGCTAATGTTGCAACTCCCATTCTAATTTGCCTTTGCTTAAGTCAATTCAGGTTGGATGTGCAAATAACTAAGAGCTGACTGCTTGCTCAAACTGTTTCTTTGGTTTCTCACACATGTTGGTAGCATGAAATAAAAAAAATTCTATCACAGAGCCCAGATTTGTTGCTTTAAGATCCCTGCAGATATAGCATCCATCTTTATTTTGTATATGGCAAAGAGTACAAATCACACAGATAATCCTAATGTTCCCAAGGAACGTAATGGAATGAAAACAGAAACCACTATATGATTAAAAAAAATGGTTCTGATGTCACATTATTCCAGCTCACTAAGGTTTCTGAACAAGTTGTGGATGCAGGAAAAAAAAAAAAAAAGTCACGCTGTTCCTAAAAGCAGGGTCTTTTCAGTAGGTACTAACTCTCTGTTGCATAACATACTCATTGCCTTCTGCAAATTGCAGTAGTTTTACTGGTAGGAATATTCCTTGTAGATAAACAAGCGATCCTTTAGCTCTGTAGGATGTGCCTGAGTGCCTCAGTGAATAGCTTTCGAGTTTCTGGCACCGTCTTTGGGATTCCTCAGCCTGAGAGGGCTGAGCACAAGAAAACCCCAGCTACTCCTTCATACTATTTCCTAATCCCAGCAATTTTTTCCTAAATATGTGACTATACTTGAAGGTTGTGTTTGGCTTACACTTTATGCAGTGCAAATTTCTGTAACTTAGGAGATAGCTTAGGTTATTTACCTCTGAAAAGTAAAACTGGATGGCTTTTAGCACTTGAACTTCATTTCTGAATTCAGACCGTGAACAGGAAAAGCAAGAAACTACTTACTTGAAAATACTTATTACTCCAAGCAAATATTTCAAGAGCCTATTTAACAGCTAAAGTATAAAGAGGAAAGTCTATTGTAAATAGTTGAGAAGTGAACGTTTTATGTTATACATGGTGAGGAGAATAACAGTAGAAACTTCTAGATGATTAGCAGGCATGCTGAGAAGCAAATAATTGACCAGCTGGGCTAATAACAAACAGAAATGGATTAGCCGTTTTTTCAAAGCTGTGCTAATTGTTTATTTTGACTCTATAAACTATGTGTATGTCTTTGGCCTAAGGAAATTTGAACTTCATGGAGGGTTCTGCTCTGTGTTCAATATATCTGAACAGATGAGGATAAAAGTTTTAACTTCTACTTTACTCCAGACTTACAATCAGACTTAACTCCAGATTCACACCTAGTCACATTCATCAGCTGCTACTGCTATTAAGTTCTGGGTTGTTTTTTTTCTCTCTAATACGTTGCTTTTTAGAATTAGATGGATACATTATAAAAGACTTTGGTAAGAATGCAGAATTGGACAGGCAAAAGCTTCTCCACAATACTATCTGCATTTTCAAATACATTTTTTGTTGCCACAGGTAGCTCCATTTTGACATTGTCCCCTTGTAGTTTACAGTGAAAATGGCTCAGGACATTCCCTTATTAAGGCTTTTCTAGTCTTGAGAAACCACTCCATACTCACAGAAATCTGTCCTAAAGAGTATGATGCTGAAGCCTGAATGTCATCACTAAGCATTGATTTATAGTAGCTCCTTAAATATATGCTTAATAATATTTTTTAAAGAAAAAAATCCCATATTAATCACAAAATGGACAGTATTCAAATAGGTGTTTAATAAATGGAAAATGGATGAAGATAAAGCAAACAAATGTAGATTAAAAATAAAAAAAAATTTAAAAATTAGGAAATAAAGGTCAATTAATTGCTGTTGACAGAAAGATACTTTTGCAGGGCATTGTTAGTCTGACATCTTTATTATATTTGTGGTTATTACTAAATTAACATAGTAAAATTGTTTTGAGGCTGTAAATATCACTTCCCATAACATTTGTGGACAACACAGATGAGAGTTACTTGAGCAGACAGGGCACTTGTACAGAGCAATCTGAGTCATTCTGGGATGACCTGGACCTTTTCAAACAAATTGTAGCCAAAGATACAATAGCAGAAGAAACAGAAGCTCTGCCTAGAGCATGGGAGGCTGTGGGCTGGACAGGAGTGACTTTGGGAGGAATTGCAGGAGACAGTAGCTGAACAAAGGCTCCAGCTGCAATGCTACAAATTGGTACAGCTTGGAAAAGGATGCAGAAGGGAGTTGAGAACTAAGACTACACTAGAAGTCTGCATAACTACAATGGCTATCCATATTTTATCCTTATCGAAAATGGGTGTTGATACAGAAGAGAACAGCAGTATTTATTATAGAACTGCAGTAACTATTATAAAACTTATGAACAGAGACCTGAAGAACACAATCTGTTATAAAAATCAGGTTTGACTACGGTGTATAAGTATCTCCTGAAGAAAGAAATATTGAATGACCATAGGCTGACAGGAAAAAAAACACAAACCACCAAGTAAAAAAACAAACCAAAAAACCAACAAACCAACCAGTGACTGGAAGTTGGAGCCGTGTACTTCAAAACAGTAAGATCAAACGATTAAAAGGAATAAATTCTCAAAAAAAAAAGCGGGGGAATGTTCCATCTCTTTTGATATTAAATAAGTTTTCATTTCTTTCCAGGAACTGCAGTTTAGTATCCTAACAAAACACGAGTAATTGGGTGAACTAGTAGGATGTATCAGTGAAATTTAGGAGTCCGTAATATTCTCCAAAACAGGCTGGCCACATTCAAGTGATTTACCAGGAACGGTCCTGGGCCTCTGAGCCTACAGCAACTTCTGAACTATGCCCAGAACTGATTTGGGAGAATGGTCGTTAGTCTGGACCAAAACCATGCCATCAACTGTTCTAACAAATTAGAAGTTAAAAAACATTGAATAAAAAAATAATCTATGTCCAGATGTGTTTCCTGATGCCCTTCAGTTTGTTAGGAACACATAAGTCTCTGGAGAGATAACCTTTCTTGGAATTTTTGCTTCTAGGTTTCTTTGTTTTTCTTTCTCTTGCAGAAAAAGACACAAATTAGGCTATTTTCTCAATTTAGGCCCAGAAGAATTAAAGTGCAACACCATGTGATTCTGTAGCACACAAAAATTAAGCTCTTCCTCAGCAAAGCTACGCATTAGAGAAACATCAGGGAAAAGAATTACAAAACCATTTATAACTACAAAACACTGATTAAATACATACACACCTTGTCACACCTTCTTTGGGCCCACCTTAAGCCAACCACCCCTCCACAGGAAAGGAAAAAGAAGGAAAACCACCACCTTTCAACCCTTGCTTTCTAAATGTACCCTGCTCAGATGGTTAATGTTGCACACCCGGTGCCAGAAGATCTTAAGATGCGCCTCACCTGAACCTAAATGGGTCTTGTTGAAACAAAAGATGAGGAGATACTAAAACTCAGAGGATAATTTTTGTTCCTTAGCCTGCACACCGTTCCCTGCCTGTTAATAGCAAGGTAACTTCTGCTATTCCTTTCCTTTGCATCACAATTTAAACCATTAATGCTTTCATATCAGTTTGGTGTAATCAGGTAACTCTGTATGAAGCATAACTTCATTTTAACATTGTTGGAGACTATCTTCAGAGGCCTGGGAATGAGCAGGTGTAATAACAGTTTTAAGTTATTATTATAATTTCGATGAGCACAAAAAGATGCCCTTTAGAGCCCTGCTTTAGACAAAGAGCCTCAATGGCAGGCAAAAGCAAACTGTATTGCTCAGTGTTGACTTTATTAACATACTCTGTTGGTATTTCTGTGAAATCAGTATTCACCAAATTACTTGCTGACCTCATACTTGTACTATCACAGCCAATTTTTTTAACCTTAAATCACAATCAGCCTAAATAGGCACCACCAAGAAAACCTAGCTATTAAAAAAGTGTGACTGCGCTTAGTTATTGGGTTTGTAAGTATTTTCTCAGTAGCAATTCTTGCTTCCCTAAGTACACAATAATTTAAAATGATTGTAAACTGGCAGTGGATGGAAATGGATTCTGAGCAACAGTTGAGAAGACTTGGATATATACCTTTTTGTCTGTTTGTTGTTATTTTGCATGGGGGTTTTGTGGTAGGTGAGTAGTGCTTTATAAATTGGAAGAGAACAGAGAGTTGTCAGTGAACTGAGGAGGTGTGTGTGGGTAAGGTTATGACCAGTGCATGAAGTACATGCATATGGTGCTTGGCTCGTTGTTCTGCAGCATGGCACCCTTTCAGAGGCTTCTGGCAGTCCTTAGATCAAGCAAGCAATCTTCAGGCAGCACATTTTATAACGCTCCTTAGGCTTTTTGTGTGTATCAGTAGTGCTGCCCCATTCAATAAATCAGGAGCATGCAATTATCCTGTTGTCTTTGCTGCCCATTACCTCAAAAAGTGAGATTTCTTGCATCTCTGAGAGACTGCATATTTACCCATGGTGTATCCTGGAATGCATTTGATACAACACTGATGAAGCTGTTGACTAGTTCATGAAGATCTCGTTAATCTCAGGGCAACAGTCTCCAAATTTTCCAAGCTCCTAAGGTTTCCCATCTGTCTCATAAGCTTAGAAATGGCATACTGCAAAATCAGATGAATGTGAGATCTGAAGAAATCTGCTGTTTCCCAACTGATTTGCTGCCATCTCTTTCCCAGAAAGACAATATCCTCCCAGATGAGTCAGACATAAAAGTGAATTGAGGACCAAAACAAGAATGCATTTATACCCCAGCACAGCTAAATCAACTTGCATCATATGTTGCTAAATTGTTTATGAAAAACAGAGCACAAGCCTCTATTTTTCTTTACTGCTGAATTTAGAATTTAAATCTGAGACATGAATTATCTTTGTTCTGATAATAATAAGAAATATACTTTACACAGAAATAGAAAAAAAAAAAAAAAGAGCTAGAATCAGAGAAGCATTTCCCTTCTGCTCACCTTGATAAATAATAATATGGTTTGCAAGAATATGATTCTTTTAACAGCTACTCTCTTGAGTCTCAGAATATTGATGTCTGGCTAATGAGGATTTTCATGGACTTGAGTCACTTTGTTTTTGTAAAAGGTGGATAGCAAGACTGATAATTTTGAGAATTGAGTCCTAAAATCTTTATGCATGACCAGATTGTGCTCAAACTTGGGGACGCATAGGGACCAGAAAACCTGACAAGAGGTTTTCCTTGTGGGCAAGGACTGCATCGCAACAGACACTATTCCCTAATAGCACTACAAAGAAATTTACATTAGTGTCTTATGTCACAGCTGTCCATTTCACAAGCTTCATCAGTTTCCAAGACTTTGACATACACATCATAGTCACTTTTGCATATGGAAGTTCTCCAGAGGAAGCGAGACAGATTTGCTCATCTTTGTGATATTACTTGGAGGCCCTGCTATCTCACCACTTACTGCTCACGACCTCAGTAGCCAACTATTCCAATATTTATAATCCTTGTCCTTACAATGATACCCACAGAGTGCAATGACACTTGGTTATAGATTATTTTAAAGTGACAAAGACTGCTGATATCAAAGCAAAGTCAACTGCAATAAAGTGATGGCAGGAAATCGCATGGTTTGGTGGGAGGAAGTTCTGAGAAAGGCCAACCTCAGTCAATAATAAGAAAAGTAGGCAAATGGGACCTTGCCAAGCATAGGTGTGCATTAAAACTGAGATTAAAAGGCTGATAAACAGCTGCTCCTGTTCTTCCCTTGAGTTTGGGGACAGATGGTACCACCTCTACAGGCATTTAACACAGAAGAGTCCCAGAGAGTGGGACAATGCCACCTGATTTCTACTGTATCAGCTTTTACTGCCAGGTCTGAGGAAACTTGGATCTGCAGCTGCACTCTGACAAACCCCACGCTGCCTGGAGTCACAGCAAGAGAAAGCATCAGCCCTGTTCAGGTCCCTTCTACAGTCGGCGTAGTACAGGGACTGCTGTTAGGAACAAGCTGTGTTAAGCAGTTTGTCCAGCTGTGGTTCATCCAAGAGGAAGGAAGCCTGTGTGGGGCTGTTGCGCAGATGCAGCAGCAGCTGTAAGGCCAAAGGTACTTGCTGAAGATCTCAACGGTGGAAGGTGAGATCTCGTTGGTTGCAATTTTCTCTTTGACCACCAGACTCCACTGTCCTGCCTGGGATGGAGGCAGCTATGGCAGCCAGGTCTTCACGGAACTCCATCCCCTGCCTTGGAAAGCAGGAGTGGTAAGAAAAGCCTGGAGGAATTGGAAGTAACATAGATCACCTGTTATGCAGAGATGGATGAGGAACAATTGAAACATGGCAAAACAGCAAAAATTCAACTGACCTCATTAACTGACTCCTGTATAGCACAACCAAGAAAAAGGCTGGAGTTTTCTGAACTCTTTGAGCTGGTGTCATCTCAGCTCCCTTTTTTCCAGGCACCTGGATCATCCCTGCCTCCATGTTGTCCCCTCCCTTGTGCTGGCACAGGAAAATTCTGTGCAGCCCTGCAGTGCAACAGATCAAGAACTGATACAAGCTAAGACTAACCCAGCCCAAATAATAGTTGGCTCTAACTCAGATCAGTTCCCCAGCCACAAGCAAAGGGAGGGGCAGCACAGGGACAGGAACAAATGATAAGTGAAAGACAGGACTGCTTCTTCTGGTGGCAGTCACACCTTCTGCCTGCTTGAGTCGTGCATGCAACTGCAACCTAAGAGCAGAGGCTTTTAGGGTCAATACTCAAGCCTGAATCAGCTATGGATGGTGTTGGAGCAATGTTGGATTGCTCTTCCTGTATCTCATATTCATGTGTCTCCAAAAGGTACCTAATTTGAACAGCTCTGGAAAAAAACAGAAGGTCAGAAGTCAAAAAACAGGAGTTCCCCAAATGTCTTCATTAGCATGATGTTCTCTTAGCATCTACCTTCTGATACGGAAGGCAGAAAATAATCCCAAAGGGATGGTTCTGACCACATGTGAAAACCTTGAGCTCTTGCTACTTTGGTTGCCACTGTAGTCTAAATAAAATGGGTTTCTGAAGCCTTTACAGGTAGAAATAATATTCAAGCATTATTTGAAAGTATTATTATTTCTTGTAAACACTTCCGATGTCTCCAAAATGCACCTCTTGCTGTTACACTCCTGTGATGATGAAGTATGAGATTTTGGACAACCTGCCAGATATTGGAGAAGTAAGGCCATATTCTTGCAAAAGCTATATTGACAAAACAATTCAAACCAAAGAAAAATGCTAACTGATGTTATATCCAGGCATAATAAAGAGGAAGATAAGGATGAATATGCCTACTTGTGGAAACCCACTGTGAGGTTAAAGGTGGATTCGTTTAAGAAAAATTTAAAAAGCACGGTAAAGAAATGTCTCTTCACAAGGCACAGAAAAAATCTATGATCTCAAAGAAAACCTTACAAAAATTCTTGATGCAACAAGAGTTCATGAAATGTTAGGGAAGTTTGAAAGTGAAAGAGGAGGAAGGAAGGAAAGGATTTAGTTCTCAAAAAATGGTGATAACCATACCTATCAAACCATAGATAATAAGAATTACGAAAAAAAATACAGAACAAAACTTATAATTTTGGTAGTGCAGTATACTTTGTGCAACTGTGTACCTTTCTAAAAGAAAGGGCTGTTGGTTTTCTGGTTAATAGTTAAATCTAACTATTTTGCCAAAGCCTGTAAATAAAGACACTGTTCCAAAAGTCAGCACATTATGAGAAACAGCCTCAGTGCATAGACTCTTTAGGCAAGCATTCAAAAAAGTAAATACAGCATGCGATTTATCTGATCTGGATGAATGTGGAAAAGAAACTTAACAAACCTGGATTGAATTAAGACATTGCACTAGTGTAACTTTCCTACAACAATCCCACTAGTTAGAGAAGGATAAAGGAGACCTTGTGTACACAAAGATGAAAATCTTCTAGTTACAGAAGAGGCAGTGCCCTAATGCAGTAGTCCTCCTCCTGTCTCCTATAACAGGAGGTAATTATGAGCTGGATTGACGGAGGGGGTATAAGGTGAGCACTGTGGTGCCTGTCTTGTGGGCCCTGACACAGGGAAGGAGACAGTTGGCCAGCCATTCAGCCATCGATGCTCTTCCTCGCTCTCTAACACCAGCCTAACCTCATCCTCAGCCCAGGCTCTGTGCTCAGCAGCCCTTCCTCTGCTGCCTAGGGAAACCTACAGCTCTGAACCAAACACCTAAGCTCTTCCTCTCCAGTGTTTGGAGAGAAACAGGCACCCAAGATTAAGACCTGGCCTTCCACCCTCAAAAAAATAAAATAAAATGCCCAAAATAAGCAGGAAGCTCCAGTTCTTCACAGCAATTTATTTACTGAGTAGAATTTGAAATATTATCTCCTTGTTTGCCCATAACAAAGGACAATGGAGGTCTGGATTCACATTTGTCTTCTGCCTGCTTTGGAAAATGGGTTTGAACAAATATCTCTGTCCTAGGAGACACGGGCACGGGCTGTGGGCACCCTCCAATGGAACTATTCCACTGCCAGACAGACCACTGTCAGAGTGATCGATGCAGAGACCTGGATTGCAGCCCTTGTTCCAGTGAAGAAAACTGGAGAAAACCCCAGAAGATGAAATTGAAACAGATTCCTATCAGAATGCTCTGGAACTGACCCTCGCCCAAAAAGTCCCTGGATAACTTGCTCTTTAAAAAGAAAACCTTGAAGATAAAAATACACAAAAATTAACAAAACATATGTTAGCAATATTATATGCCTGATCTTAATAACCTTTTGAAGCCAGTTCTTCTCCTGAAGTTAAGAACATGTGAGGTTCAGGACCTGCATGGATGGATAGCTGTCCCACAGACTTCTGCATGCTCCAGAGGCCAGAAGCTGAGGCAAAGCAATCCTCTCTGGATGTGGAGTCTCTTCACAAACAGTTGTTTAGGCTGAATTTTTATAAGGGGATTGCTTGGTCTTTTGGAAGGCAATTGGTTCAGTTATACAAAGGCTAAAGAACTTAAAAGATTGAAGGTCTGAGTGGTAGACTTAAGAGGGTTAGATAGCTTGAGAGCAGCTTGATTTTAGGTTGCTTTGTGTTTTAAATAGCACTTGATCAAGATGAACAAGGTTTCAATTGATTTCTGTGTGAGGACAGGGGTGCAGAAGGCTACTATGGACATTAACTCTTCATGTAAAGTTGGACTGAACTGAGAAAAGGGATCCGAACTGGCCACAGAGGAATAGACCCCATGTCTCTTCTCCCTCCTAGTGAAACCCCTTGCACTGAGCCATGTTTTCAGAGGTTGAGAACAATGAGATGTGCTGTAATCCCACTAAAGGAAAGGCAGAAATTTGCGACAGAAGGACCAACAGTTTAGCAAGTAGCCGATCCCCTAATCCTGCAATACACAGACACTTAAAGTCACCTCGTGATAACTAGCCTGCATAAGGTCAAGTACATGTTTCTGTCTTTCCATGATAGGGGTGCAGCGCCCTTCCATCTCCTCAAGCAGATAGTCAGACTTGACGTTCCTCACTAAAATCCTCCCGAAAACAGAACTATGCTGACATACAGAATTTATGCATGATTTTTGTTGTGTTTTCGTAAGTATCATTTGCTGCAAATCAAAATTGTACGTTTACCAACGTATGTAGGTAGTGAAGTATAGAAATGGAAGATATTAACAAGTTTATAGATATATACAGAAGGGTTTTTTTAACATAAAAACACGACTACATGCAAAGGATGGAATTTCTTATGGAATATCGACAGACTGTGATGATCTTGCCAACAGTTAAAAAAAAAAATCATTAACCCTGAAAAATAAACTCATATGAACCAAGCAATCATTTCTCCACCACAAAGTTCTTTAGATAACTAGGATTAATAGATGTTACACAGGTATAATGAGGAGATGCTACCAAATGATGCTGTGTTGCTGTATGCTCTCGCTCTAGTTAGGTGGTCTGCTGCTTTTCCTGAAACCACTGAAATAGGACGGATGGCTCATTGGTAAAAAAGATTGTGCCCATGTCTAACTTTTTTTTTTTACGACAAAGTGGGTATTTCAAGCTTGATGCCTTTTAAAAATTAAGGGATGATAGTCCTGTAAATGTTTCCAGAAACTGCTAAGTAAATAGACCCAGTAACTAGATCACATGCTACTTATAAGAGTCATTTCACTCCTAAATTCTCAGACCACCTTCTTAGTAGGAATCACAGAATAAGGAAGTCAGTTTAGTTTGGCTAGTTTCATTTCTCTGTTTTTTAAAATTTGGTCTCTCTCCTAGAAAACACCATTACAATCCCTGTAAATTTTTTATGTGTTGAATGTGGTTAATGAATTTGCCCAGGTTTTAGGCATTTACTTCACAAGGGTTCATTTTTTTTACTTGGAGTTTTGTTTTTAATTCTGAGTTCCAACTAAGAGGAAAAAGGGTCTAATGACACAAACTGCGTTCAAAGGTTGTGGAATTATATTAGATTATTTCCAGTAATATCCCAAATATCTAGCCCCCTGAACAAAAGGAGAATCTGCTCTTACTTTACTGCAGCTCTATCATCTTTACTCTCAAATTGCTCTCCAGAAGGGGTGCCTATATATTATTCTCTGGGAGGGCAGGCATGCCTATACTTAAGGTTATCCAACATTTCTCATTCTGAGATCCAGTTTTTCAGTCATCTGTTGCCTTCTAAAGCTAAATCTTTTGGTCTGAAATTTCACAAAGATGATGGCCTCAGCCTGACATTTTTGGCCAGAACTATTAAACTACTATTCTTTGAAGCAAGGCCTTGAAATTTGGTCAAGGATAGCTCTAATTAATACAATTTTTCTGAAAATTATTTTTTTCTGAGAAGTGAAATGTGCTAAACATCACAGTTTGCAATTGTTTAATAGAGATTCAGTAATGCTGGGTAGCTGCTTCAGAAGATGTCATCCTGAGATGGCAATCATGAGTGGGGGTAGAAAGGCAAAAACTAGCATCACAACCCAGACTGGAAAAGAGCAGCCTTTGGCTTTTTTGGGTATCTGCCTGGAAGAATCCCATGGGAGAGGAGACCAGAAAATCAGTTGCTTTTCAGGGATGACTTCCTCCACACTAAAGACTGGTCCATCCCAATGAGCTGGAAATCACACAAAGGCAGCAAGAGTCAGGCATAGATGAACAAGGAGCTCCTGACAAAACTTGAACGTAAGAAGGAAGCATGTAAGAGATGGAAGCAGGGACAAGTGACCAGGCAATAATACGGAGATGCTGTCCAAGCATGTGTGGATGGGGTTAGGAAAGCCAGAGCTCACTTGAAGTTGAATCTGAAGTGGGCTGTGAAAGGCAAGAAGAGGAGCTTCTCTAGGTACATCAACAGCAAAAGGAAGATGAGAGAAAATATGGGCCTGTTACTGAATGGGGAAAGGGACTTGGTGACAAAGCACATGGAAAAGGCTGAGGCACTGAATGCCTTCCTTGCCTCAGTCTTTACTGGTAAGATTTACCTTCAGGAATCTCAGGTTCCTGAGAGATGGTGGGAAGTTGTAGAGAAAGGAGGATTTACCCTAGGTAGAGGAGGATCAGATTGGGGAACATTTAAACAAACTGGGTCTACGCAAGTTCCTGGGACCTGACAGGATGTACCGAGGAGCGCTGAGGGAGCTGCCCAACATCACTGTGAGGCCACTCGATAATCTGTGAAAGGTCATGGCATCTGGGAGAGGATCCTGATGACTAGAAGAAAGTAAAAGTCAGTCCTGTCTTCAAGAAGGGAGATTGGGGAACCTCAGATCTGTCAGCCTCACCTCAGTCCCTAAGAAGGTGATGGAACAAATTATCCTGGAAACAATTTCCAAGCACATGAAGGACAAGAAGGTGGTTGGGAGTCATCAGCTTGGATGTATGAAGCCAAAGATATACTTAACCAACCTGATAGCCCTCTACAGTGAGATTGACTGGTTCAGGGGATGAGGGAAGAGCAGTGGATGATATTTCTCTTGAGTTCAGTAAGGCTTTACAGGTTACAGGGTTAAGTTACAGGGTCTCCTGTAAAATCCTCATAAATGGATGAAGTATGGGCTATGTTAAGTGGCCCAGACGGTTCTCATCAACAGCACAAAGTCCAGCTGGTGGAGGCCAATCATTAGCGGTGTCTGGTAGGGGTCAATACTGGGGCCCACGGTGTTTAACATCTTCTTTAGTGACCTGGATGATGGGATGTCACGTTTTCAGTGACAGCAGGAAGCAGGTATCCCACCACTCTCAGTACATCCCTCCAGATGTCTGCTTCCTCTCATGCAAGTTGTATTCCAGATGTGCAGCAAGCACATAATCCCACCTTTCCCTTCTCAGCTCTTCCTTCGATGCTTGTGAAGTCAAGCTCCAAAATTTAAGAAGTTGAGTTCTTAAAGGCTAATAATTAGGAAGGTAGGGTTTTTTTTGTACAATCTCAGTTCTGCCCCTTGCATGTGTGCATAATGATGCAGTCTCTTGTTATGTGAACATTATTCCTGCACAATTCTTCAATCAGTGTGAAGGATGGGCAGGTCTCATGTAGTAAGTAGCTGTACGGCGTTTTCTGTCTGGACAGATCTCATGTAGTAAGTAGCTGTTCAGTATTTTCTGTCCTCATAAGTATTCCATATGCAGGACTATACACTTACTTACTGTCTGTTACTATTCAGACCCTTCTTAGAGACAGTTTTCTTAACTCAGGAACTTTTTTGCAGTCTTCATTTTTACATTGTCCAGAATCTTCTTCATGGGAGAAGTCGCATTAGAGTCCAGATCTTCAGGGCAGCTTTTAACCATTTGAACAGCGAGACAAAGCTTAATCTCCGTTGTTGCAACAGCAATCAGAATCTCAAAGAAAGCAATCCTCATTACACAGGTTCATCCACTTTCAGGACAAATGCAGCCTTTTCCCTAAATGACACCGTGTGGGTAAAATTGCGTATCATCATACAGATAAAGACCATAGTCACAAGGAAAGATAAATCACAGCTGCACATCAGGCTTAGGACATACTGTAATCTCCTAAGCCTCTGAGTTCTGCAGGGTATTTTCTCTGCAGTGGATACCTGGACATCCCGGTACGCAGCAATTTGCTTTTTATAGACCAACGGAGTTTTTTGGGCCTGGAACTAGCTTCCTCCCATTAGCTCTAGGAAGTGGATTGAGTGCTTAATCAGTCCCGCTGCAAACTGAAATATCTGCTACAGAATTGTATTAAAAAAGAAAAAAAAAAAACCACCTCTTTTCCCAGAGTGTTTCTGCACAAGTCAGTTTATGGACAACAAAGCTGCTTTTCAGATGAAACCCACGCTTTTCTTTGAAGTTTCTCCACCAGCCTCACCACAGTCGCAGCACCACTCTGCTTCCAGAAGATGGGAACATGCGACCTTCCCATTCAGACACCATGGGCCGTGTCTCCTGGCCATCCCATGCGGCTGGTGAACGTTTCTGGGACTGGCCTTTCTGCTAGTTGCAGGGAAATGCTACCCATCAGAGTGTCTTCTCCTGTTGGACTAAGGATTTATTTTCTGTTCTTTTTCTCATGTAAAAATAGATGCTGTCTTTCTGGATTTATTGCAGTTCTGTTAAAGTGTCCTTCTGAGTGTAATAGGGTTTTGCCTGGTTCTTGAAAACTCTTAACCTTTCTTATGCATTAAGCCAGACCCTTTTCCTTCACAATGAAAAACAACACAAAAAGAAACAACATAGGATTTAACTGTTAATAGTTTAGCTTTATTTTATTTCAGCCGCTTGACTTATGCCCTTTACAGGGTAATGAGCTACTAGAAACTTAGATAATGAAAGAACCAATATGTGAAAGTGAATTCTGAAGTGTACCGTGCCTTAGCCTGTGCACTGCTTCTTTTGCTCCCTCTGTTTAACTGTGTTTTCTTTCTGGTCCTGGAATCCTGGCTATTTTTACTGTGCCTACATGTCTCTTTTTATATTTTAGCCTTTCTCTTTAAAGGTCTGCTCTAAGGACTCTATATTTTTGCTGTTATCACTTTGCTATGTTTTTACCTTGTTTCTTTCTTTATTGCTTTTTCTTTCTTTATGATGTAACATCACAGCCCATGTTTCTTCTTTTCCTCTTGCAGGATCCTTAATTATTCCCCCCCCGTCCATGTTGTTTCCTAGATGCCTTTTTTTTTTTTCCTCTCCTCTCTTCCCTGAAAAGTCCTCATTATTCCTTTCACAGCTGCAGCCCACAGTTACCTTTCTTTCCTGTTAGTTCCATTACCTTTCCTCTAGGATACGCAAAAGCCATGTCGTGTTACCATTTCCATACCTGGAAAAAAACCTCTTTGAACTTGAAGCAAGCTTATTGCCTGCCTGCCCACACGTTTCTCTATGCCTGAATTTTTTCCTCCCCATTCACCCGCTGTCCTCATTCCTCACCTTCTGCCCTGCTCCGGCCCTCGGATGTGCCCCAGTAACCTCCTCCTGCTACAAAGCAGCTAGTCCTGGCATAGTGGGTGAGATGGCAGAGACCATGGAAGAGGAAAACCAAAAAAGAGGCTCCGGAAGAAGGCTGAAGATGAACTCTGCAGCAGGGAGAGATTTGTGCTCCTCCCTGCTTTCGCCGAGGATGCACCTCGTCTGGTGAGCAAGGTGCTGCTCCACCTGCCATGGCCAAGGCATGCTGAACACAGCTCTTGGCGCTTCACACGCAAAGATGGACACTGCTGACTGACTCCCTAAGAGCAGTCCACAGTCACAGAACTGCAGATAAAATCTTAAACAATGCCAAGGTTCTGCAGAAGGAAGTGAAATTTTTCAGCCATTCCCTGCTCCAGCCTGGTATGGAAGGACCATAATGAAGACTTGGAAAGGTCCTGGATGCCCAGTCCAAACTTGCGTCACCCCTAAAAGAACTCTTCCTCATCTATTGAAAAACCTCCTCCAGTATTCCTGGGTAGGCTGCTGTGGGGTTTCCTCACTTCAACATCTATTGATCCCCAATTATCTAGATTAAATCTCATGTTGCTTAGAAAGTTCATTACCTTCCCTGTGGAGGAAGAGCAACTTCTCTGTGACTTGTTGCATATCAGATCATCACTGCCATGTCCTCTTCCCCTGCTTTTCACTCCGACAACACAAAAGCCAACCTTTGCAGCAGGACACATTTTTTTCTGACCATGTCTTATTGTTCTTGTTTTCCTCTGGATTCTCTGTAGGCTGCATCTTCCCTAACATGCAGTGCCCAAAATCGTATGCGGTTGCTTAATCGAGCCCTCTCCAGTGCCAAAGGGAGCAGAATTTCTTCCTTTGGTGGAAAACATGCCCATAATGGAAGATGCCCTCGTTTTACGTGTGACGGCATCGCACCCTAGGCATCCACTCCCTTTGAGCTGGGGTCAGAGCAGGAAGAGCTATAAGCGGGGCTGTAGACTTGGTGGAGCAACTTCTTGGTGTACCTGCTAGCGTTGGAAAGGTGGAATGTTTTCCAGGGAAGGGATCTCATTACAAGAGAGATATGGAGGTGCTGGAGCGGGTGCAGGGGAGGGCAACGAAGCTGGTGAAGGGCCCGGAGAGTAAATTGTACGAAAAAGGATTGAGGGAGCTGGGACTGTTTAGTTTGAGGAAGAGGAGGCATCACTCTCTACAACTACTTGAAAGGACACTGTAGAGAGGTTGGTGCTGGTCTCTTCTCACAAGCAATTAGCGACAGAACATGAGGGAATGGATTCGAGCTGCAACAGGGTAGGTTTAGACTGGACATTAGGAAGAAATGTTTCACAAAAAGAGTGGTCAGACACTGGAATAGGCTGCCCAGGGAGATGGT
>JAHREE010000131.1:10140017-10176227 GCA_033628505.1 Tringa tobata
GTGTAAAGAAATGTGTGAGGTCATTTAGGTGCCTCCAGCGTTGTTTGCTTGGGACTCGTGTTCTAAAGATGCTCTTCATGTTGCCTCTGGTCTTGGGGTGCTGAAGTCCTTCCCTTTCTCGTCTTGGTAACATGCTTTTGCTGAATATGTGGGAAGTGAATGCAACAGTAGTGAACAGGTTGTGTGCTGTTGGCTAGGTGTTAAACATAGGTACAGCCTTCTGTGGGCAGAAATAGGTTAATACTTATAAAGCTTTTCTTGTGGCTTTTTTTTGGGGGGGGTGGGGGGGCGGGGAAGGGCAGAAACCACTTTGCTGTAAAGGGGATTCCAGAGACTGACATATTTAATTAAATAGAAGAAAAAAGAGAGAAAAGAAAAACAAGCTTGTAGGCAGGCAAATTCCCCTTATTCAGAGAAAGCCATGTGTTCAGGATACTGTCCTTAGTGTGATTTATTTGCTTCAGAATTAGGAAAGAGGGTTGCTAGGAAAAGTAAGATGCATTCACTTCTTTCACCTTAAAGAATTTTATAAGGGCGATTACCATCTTCCTCCTTTCTCCCTCTTTTCCAGTCCTGGAGAATAATCAATTTAGCTATAAGTCAGAGCAAGCAAAAATGTGATTGTTCTCATCTGTAATGCAGAGACTGAGACAGGCTCTGTCTTTAAGGCCCAAATTGGGTATTTCTGCCTCAAAATGAATTGGGAGTTATCAGATCATTCTGTGTTCAGTAAGGAAGGATCAGAATTTCAGCCTTTTTATTTTTCCCTTCAGATTTGTCTAGCTTTTGTTTTCTTGACTACATCTTGCTCTTTTGATAGCCTCAGGACCACTTTTGAACATGTTTCCCTCCTTCCTCCAAGGGGGAGAAGCGGCACCAGTTGTACCAGACAGGCATTGTATCTGTTGCTAGTACTTCATTTGAAGTGGAGAAATGTGGCTTTCCCAGCTGTTTGAAGAGCTTGGTTGCTTCAGCGTGTGAAGAGCAGCTCCCAAACTCTGCTCATTTGGCAGTTGAGAAGGGAGGAATCTCCTTAAGACCTTGGAGGGAGAAAACTCTAGGCATCTGTGAGATGCTATAGTATAGGTAGCTAAAAATATCAGATACTTGAGCTTGCCTGTTGACTTTTTCAATGGTGATGCCTTGTTGAAATGGAGAAAACCAACAGATCTGAGACAGTTGTAAATTTCTTGAACTTCCCACTCTACGCAGTGCTTGTCAGGCCATACCTGGAACGCTGTGTTCAATTTTGGTCCCCGCTATATGAAAAAGATGTGGACAGGCTAGAGATGGTCCAGAGAAGGGCCACAAAGATGATCAAAGGACTGAGAAGCCTTTTGTGGGAGGAAAGGCTGAGAGAACTGGGTTTGTTCAGCCTTGAGAAAATAAGGCTTAGGGGAGACGTTATTACTATGTTCTGGTATTTAAAGGGTGGCCACAAAGAATGGTTGGACCAGATGATGCTTGAGGTCCCTTCCAACCTGGTATTCTGTAATTCTGTGATGATAAAGAGGGATGACAGAAAGATTTCAGCAGTTGTGCTCGCTCACCGGGGCAGCCCCAGCTCTTTCACTGGTCGTGCAAGCCTGGCATGCCTAGAAGATTAGGGACAGCCTGCCCACCAGCAGCTGTAGTGGTCCTGGAAGGTTTGCTTTTCAGGAGGAAAAGCTGGTGTCAGATACTTTGTCTAGATTCAGCTGCAGACCCTTTGGTTAATGTTGCACAAATCGTCCAAAAATGTATCGTTCTTCCTACTGCAAAGTACTGCTGAACACCTCCTCCAAGTATTTTGCCTCTCTCTGAATGCCAGAGATGATGCTTTTTGCCCTCTTTGTTGCTCTGCCTGGTATTTGAGTGCCCCTCCATGACTGCATGGGCATGAGCCCCAGCGTGGAGCAGGTGCACTGACCTTCCCAGCTAGAACCTTGAATTTAGAGTGTCTTGAATGAAGAGTGTGGGAAGAGTGTGGCCCACTCTTCTCTGAGGAAAAATGTGGAGTGTAACTTAGTAGGGGGTATTAGTCTGAACTGCGGTGGGTTTGCAGGTCAGGACTGATGCAGTGGCACACTTACATAGGGGACATTCTCATGCATCTGGCACTACAGGTCCACCTGCCTATGCATCTGTACCCCACACGTGTGAGACTGGAATTTTTTTGATAGTAATATTGATGAGGGCCATGACTAGTTGCTTGTTCTTGTGTGTAACTGCATAGTGTGGAGAAACTTCAGCTTTCACTGAGCTTCCTATCGCTTTCAGTGGCAGAGTTGGAACTCTGAATTTCTTAGGTCTACTTTGACTACCAAGACATGGTTGTGGTATTCCGATCTGATTTTTCTTTTCAGAGGAAGAGTCCAAAAGCCATCCAAAAGCTTCACTCTGTCCATTTTGCAATGAGCTGATTCTTGTATAAAGACAAACTTAGGAGCTTTTCTTAGTGTGAGCAGCTACACTTACCAGCAGATGCTGGGAGTACATGTGAATTTGTGAAGATTGCTTTCTGAGGGGACAAGCTGCTGGTCCTACCACCAGATAAGCCAGTGGCATCGTGGCTGCGGCTGAGATTGGACTATCAGTCTCAGTGATGTGACCTTCCAATTGTGAAAGAACTGATGGAGGCTTTTGATAGCTTGGACAAAAAGATGGGACACACATATACACACAGCCTTGGGGCTTGAGCAGGAGTCCTTGGGAGCAGTGGAATGAGGTGTGTGCTGGGGATCCTGAGGAGCTGAGCTTCTGCTTCTCTGGTTTAACTAGCTGCTTCCATCTCCCCTGGCACGGTGAAATCGTGTCAGTCCCTTCACTAAGCATTTTTATCCAGACTACAAGTTTTAACAAACTATGGGGTTTTTTTAGCGTGTGGAGTATTTTGGGTTGTTGTTGGTTGGTTTGGGTTTTTTTTAAGTTCAGTATTAAGATCTTTAAGAGGGTAGACCAGCGAGATGATTCGGGTAAGAACCTTTTACAGTCACGATATGGAATTTTTTCACCTTAACTAGCGAAGGCAGCGGTTTGAACACATGCCAGTGTGCCTTTCCAGGGCTGTGATATGGCTGAACCGCAGTGGAAATCTGGAACCGTAACGACACAGTTTATGGGAAGTTTGACTCCCTGCGTTTAACCACAAATGTGGTCAATCTTAGGAGAGGCAATAACGGAGAGGAAGAAAGGTGGTAGTATTTGATTAACTTTGTTCTCCTTATTTTCTGTAGCGCATCTCATAGATGCAGCTCTGGCTGTGAGAAAAGAGTGATAATATTACTGACTGGTTCCAGTTTCTTCCTTGTTATACTTTGAAGATACTAATTTGGAGTAGATACAACAAGACTTGCTTTCTGTGTATTAAATTTAGTAGTCGTGTGCTATGATTAAACAGTTGTGCTGCTTGGTAAACTATTCAGTATTTCTGAAGATAATCATAGAATCATTTTGTTTGGAAGACACCTTTCAGATTGAGTCCAGCTGTTAACCTGGCACTGCCAAGTTACCACTAAACCATTTCCCTCAGCACTACATCTACACATCTTTTAAATACCTTCAGGGATGGTGACTCAACCACTTCCCTGGGCAGCCTGTTGCAATGCTTGTCAACCCTTTCAGTGAAGAAATTGTTCCTAATAGCCATGCTAAACCTCCCCTGGTGCAGCTTGAGGCCATTTCCTCTTGTCCTATTGCCTGCTACTTGGGAGAAGAGGCTGACCCCCACCTCGCTACAACCTCCTTTCAGCTAGTTACAGAGAGCGATAAGGAGAGCCTCTTTTTCTCTAGGCTGAACAACCCCACCCCCCTCAGCCATGTAGAAGAGTATTAAATACCATGTCAAGATCCTTCAGGTGGTCACTAGCTGCATGTGGGGACTGAAACGCAAAGCAATCTAGTTGTGACAGGTATCTGCAGTGGATGAGTGAGGGACAAAGGTCTTCCCGTTGCTCCTCACCATCGTGCCCCAGATCATCAGATTAAATCTGTTCAGCTCAGTAACATGGGAACGGCTTTTTGTCTTGGAAACCAGAATATCCTTCTGCTTCCTATCTGCATGTTCTCAGAAATGAAATGTAATCCTCTCATAGCGAGGGTAACCTTAATCGCCTGCTGGGGCGGGAAGGAAAAGATAGGAATTGGGGATCAGGTCTGTGCTACTAGGAGTGTTCCCCATGACAGAGGGGATTTCCTGGGAGGCGCTTTTGGGGATGTGGTTTCACAGATGGCTTACGGCGATGCCGTTCCGTGCTGCCACGAAGAGGGTCGTGCTGCCCTCCCTCCCTCCCCGCTCACCCAGTCCCACCACCTCCCTGCGTCGGCGCGGGGCTCGGCCGGACGGGGGACCGGCTGAAAGCTAACACTGGCCAAGCGATTAGTTCTCAGCCCAGCCAGGTTGTCCCCAATGGTGGTGGTGGTGGGGTCCCTGAGGTGCAGGTGGGATGCCTCCCTGCCTGTGTGTTGCAACCTCAGCATCTCCAAGAAGCAGGCGGAGTTGTGTGGAAGGAAAACCTCCCGGATGGGTCCGTAAAGAAATCGGCAGGTTTTGTGCCGTTATGTACCACTTTGGTTACCGGGTGGTCACCAGTGCCGAAGGGCTGAGGGCACCTGGCCCCCTCTCCCCACCTCCTGCTTTCAGCCTTTTTAAAGGCTTGTGGGCGGCTGTAGGGGTTTTGTGAGCACGTGGACATGCCCTGAAAACGCTCTCGATTCACAGAGGAAAATCCGCAGTTGCTTAAACTGAGAATCTGCATCGTCTCAGGGCCGCGCTTGCACTGTGCTCCCCGTCCCGCACCCAGAATCCCAGGCTACACGTGGTTTAATTACAGTCTGGCGGCTGGCATCGAAGTAGGTGAAGATATAATTGTAATTTGTGCCGAGAAGTTGTGTCTGTAGTGAGCCTGCAATCCTGGAGGCCTTCTCCCGGATCATCGCTATGGGGAAATCCCTCCTGAGGCCGGGCCGGCTGTGCTGCTTCGACAGGTAACGCTGCTCTGAGCAGGGCTTTGAGGTGACTGCCTTGGTTTTCATCTGTTAAAAATCATTGTGGTCTTGCACGACAGGTCGCAGAATCCCTGGAGATAGGAATTGGGATGTTTTTTACTGCCAATAGCCACAGCCGCCACCAAGGGGCTTACCTTGTATGGGTTATGAAGGTGGGGAGGCTCCTAGAGGTTCTGGTTAGATGGGTGGTAATGAACGCTGGTCATACGCAAAGTTCATCAAGGAAGGTTGAGTTTCATGACTGCACTCACAGCAGTCCCTTCCTCTTCACACAGTCTCCCTTCCTCAAGTGGAGAGGTGAAGCCAGCCTGCCTGGTGGTGGGACACTTCCATCCCTGGAGGTGTTCAAGGCCAGGCTGGCTGGGGCTTTGAGCAACCTGCTCTAGTGGAGATATCCCTGCCCATGGCAAGGGGGTTGGAACCCCATGGTCTCTAAGCTCTCTTCCAAGTCTTAACATTCTATGATTCTATGAGAGCACCCAGGGCCCTGCTTATTCCACACCGCTGCAGGATTTGGCTCTTTTGACCAAAATACGCTGCTGAATTTCGGCTTCAGCTTAAAAGGAGATATATCATTGGGGTTGTAAGGAAACCTCCACGCACAAACTCAACTAGTGCGGTACTGACTAGCTCTGGACACAGCCTGTAACTGATGGGGTTGCAAAAGTAAGAGTTATCACTTTAATCTCTTGCCTAATTTTGAACATAACTGTTTTGTTATCGATTACTTCAGCAAAAAAAAAACCTTCAGATGTATTTATCGCACAATCCCTCCAATGTTGCCCACTGCCTGAAGCCTCAGCTCTCCCCACAGGAGCTGCCAAAACTTCCATCTCTCTACCGATACTTTCTTTAGCATCGTTGTGCACTGAAACATTTGCAGGATAGTAAAATTGTGAAAGCTGTGTAGCATTCCTATTTATTTTGGAATTCAGTTTTTTACCCAAGGAAGGCTGTAACTCTGCCGTATTTACTTTCTTGTATTTAATTCAATAAAATGTATTTACCTGAAGCGGACACGAAATTTCCAGTTTGCTGTGGAAAGTGTTGCTGCAGAACTTGTTCCAAGTTAGTGCAGAGTGCGTGAGGGCTTCTTGCCAGCGCAAAGCGTGGGAGGGAAGGCAGGAGTAAGAGTTGTCTCACTGCTATCATCCCCAGGCGCCTGCTGAAAGAGTAGAAGTTATGGATGTCAAGGCAAGGTGACAGGTATTCTGGTGGTTTGGTGGGTTTCTTTTTCGAGTTTTATACTTCCAAGACACACCAGTGACTGGTAAAGCAGGTTTCTTCCAAGGCTATCTTTCAAGTACTTTTGCTTCACCTTGCATAAGAACCTGCAACTTCAGATAGTGAAATGTAGTTAAGTTTTCTTGGATAATCTTGGCTTTCCAAGGTAGTTTGGAAACAATTAGTGTAGAAAATGAGGATTTTCTCTTTTTTTTTTTTTTTTTTTTTTTGAGAATCTACCACACTTCAGGCTTTTTAGCAATCTAGGAAGCTACAGGGTGGTGGAGGCTTCCCATGGCTACCCTGAGTTGTCTTACCCTTCCTCCTGCTGCTAAGAGAATAAGGCTGCTGTTCTTCCTATCCACATAATGTTGAGACAGGCCATCATACAGATGCTATTTTTGATCCTATTCCTTTCCCTAATTATATGTAGCTTTTATAAATCTGTCTGGATGGAAAGATCCTGTGTACTTTGAAAAGGGTTCACTTGATCTAAATTTAAGGATGTCTCATGTCCAGTTGTGAAACTTGCTATTTTAGTTTGCCCTACCTACAGCTTTTACTAAAACAAGAGGAAAAGGGAGAAAAGGAGATACTGAAAAGTGTGTGTGAGAGGAGGGAATGATGACTCATTAAGTGGGACTGCATTTGAAAAAGGATCAAGGTGTACTGATCATAAGAAAGTCATGGTTTTTGTGAAGAAGGCACGATTAAATCATATGGTCATTTATCTTCTGAACAGATGAACGTACATTTGTGGAAGAGCCCATGAGCCTGAATTGAGCAGATAACTTTGAAGAGAGAAGAAATCTATTTAAAGAAAGGAATTTTTAGTGCAGCCTTTAATAGGTGATATTTTAGTGCTAAATTCCACTGGAAGACTTCTCCAGGCTTCTGGAAAATCCCATTTTGCTGTCCATTATCTACGAGATAGTTCTAATAACTGCAAGGCAGGTAGCAGAAAGGGAAGGAGGGAGAAGGCAGCAGTTCAAGAAGCCAAATAGGCTTTCTCTGAACTTAAGGCTGCAATGGATAGAAATTAAAGCCCATGAATAGACACCTGTGTTTCTGCCTTCATCCTAGGTATTGTCTCTTACCTCTGTGCTAGTTTTCTGCTCTTCCAGTCTCATTCTGACATCCATAAAACTTCCCTAAGACTTGGGATGCCCAACAGTCTTGAAATAGCCCTTTCTGGAGGGTTTAAGTAGCGTGCGATTATAAGGATGGAGTTCTGTACACAGCACTGCAAAAAGTGCTTGTGATGTTTCCTAAAGTGTTTACCAGCAGTATGCAACAGCCAGCTCTTTCTACCTTCATCCTTCTTCTCCTGACTTTCCTCCCCATCAACCAAAAGCTAAAAGATAATGAAGGTGTAGCAGTCTGACCTGTCAGATGAGGCTGACAGAAAGGATGTTAAATGAAAATGCTTTATAATATTTAAAAAAAAAAAAAGCCACATCGGTATGGCATTGGATTAAAAATTGGCTAAGTGACAGATCAGGAAAAGGGTCCTTTTGATTGATTCCAGTGACTATTTGCACTGTTCCCAATACTACGGCGTGCTTTCATCGTTGTCCCAGAAGTAAACAAAAAAAAAACCTGTTACTGATAGTAATTGCTAGCAGAATAGTAAGTGATAGTGGAGCTCTCACGACTTGCTCTGCAGGCACATTCAAACACAACTGTGTCTTTAATACAGCCAAAGGCAAAGTTGTATGCCAGAGAACAGGGAATGCAAGCTCTGCCTTATGAAAGAGGGCCTGTATCCTGGAAAGCAGCACTTTGGAGAAGCCCGTAGTGGACAAGGAACTGCACACCAGCTTCCAGCGCGATGCCCAGGGGCTGTGGCACTGAGGCTTGCATCCTGGCACGGACAAAAAAAGGAACATGAGAGGAGGAAACTTTTGCCTCAGTGAACAACAGGCTTGGTGCAGCTGATACTTGAAATAACGCACACAAATCAGTGCTAGTGCTTGTAAAGGGAAAATGTTGAAAAGGGAAGATGATGTTAAATAGGGCAGCAAAAATCATTTGAGGTCTGAAGGAAATGCCCTACAGTGCACCTTTTTGTTATATGGCACTGTACTGCGCTACAGCGCAATATTCCATTTATGAAATTAATATTAAGGGATGACTTGACATATACAAGATACAGTATGGGAAAAGGGGGGTTGACACAGCTGATGGTTGTGCTGCCATCCAGAGGGGCCTTGACAGGCTGTAGAAACAGGCTGACAGGAACATGGTGAAGTTCAGCAAAGGGAAATGCAAAGTCCTGCCTCTGGGGAAGAGTAACTCCAGGCACCAGGATGGGCTGGGACACACCTGCTAGAAAGCAGCTCTGTGAAACAAAGCCCTGGGGGTCCTCGTGGACCAGCAATGCATCCTTATGGCAAGGACAACTGATGACATCCTGGGCTGCACTAGGCATTGCATTACTAGCAAGTTGAGGGAGATAATCCTTCCCCTCTGCTCAGCCCTGGTGAGACACATGGAGATCAACAGACGCCAGCTGGAACACAGGAAATTCTGTTTCAACTGAGGAAAAACTATTTACTCTGAGGGTGACAGAGCACTGGAACAGGCTGCCCGGAGAGGTGGTGGAGTCTCCTTCTCAGGAGATATTAAGGCCTCGGAGCATATGATACACAAGGAGAGGCTGATCTCGGACTCTTCAGCCTGGAAGACAGAAGGTGTATAGACACCTGATGGGAAGAAGTGAAGAAGATGGAGCCAGGCTCTTCTCAGTGGTGACTGCTGACAGGAAAAAGGGCAGATGGCAGAAATTGAAATGCAAGAAATTCCATTTAAACAGAAGATTTCACAGTGAGGATGATCAAATGCTGGAATAGAGCTCTTAGGTCGTGGAGTCTGCATCACTGGAGATATTCAAAACGCAACTGGACACAGCACTGAGCATCCTGTTCTAGTAGCTTCTGCTTTGAGCAGTGGGGCGTTGACTGGATGATCTCCAGAGGTCCTTTTCTACCTCAGCCACTCTGTGGGATGCTTCTGGCGTTAAAGGACTTCTTAAATTGTTGAACTTGAGCACATCAAGTACTTACCACTGAAAGCTGAAAAAATGCAAACTCAAAGTGGAAATTAGACTTTTTTTTTTTTTTTCTTAACCGAGGGGAAAATAATCATGAGTTGATACCTTCAAGTTTAGACAGAATGAATGTTTTGCTGTGTCGTTTCTCTGCAGAGTTGTGCTCTGTAATTTCAGCTCTGAACAACCTTGAGGTTGTTATGTCCATCTGCCCGCTTTCTGGTGGCAGCAACCATATTTATGGTCCTTCTTGACAGGTGCTTGCTCGTTTAACTTTCTCATAACATAGATTCTACAATTGTGTGGCAATCTTTCCTGTCCTTGGCTATAAGACAGCTTAATGTTACTAACTGCGTAGTAACTAGGGGAAAGATAGTGGTCTCATACGTGTGAGATCACTATGAGAAAGTTGGATTCTTTTCTTTGATCAAAGGCCAGGTTAGAGAAAAAATATCAATTCATTTAATTTTAAAATTTCAGACTTAAAGACAGTATATTCTGGAGAAGTGATCTCAAGGTACTTAGCTTAGGGAATACATAGTAAAGAATGCAAAGTGGAATGCACGGATTGTGTCTGGTGTGGGCCAATTTTGACCTAGAGTCAAGTCCTTGGTTGCCTCTGCGACCTGAGATGTTCTGCTTCGCTAGAGCCAAACCAACAACTTTCTCTTCTTTTCCCCTAGGAATTTATTATCTGTGATGATACATCTGTTTTGGATGTTATCTTGTAGATTAGGCTATCACATCAGCTTTTTAGATTGCCCTGTCCATGGCATGATAGAGTTCATCCAGATGTGAAAAAGAAAATGATTTAGTCTACCAAGGCTCGTTTGCCTTTTTCATGAACTGTTGATTGTCTTCTTGTCTTGTTTTCATTCCCTCCCTGTCACTGGGAATAAGTAAATTCTGTCTTTTGAACCAAATAATTTATCTTCATTTTGCCAGCACTACCCGGTTGTTCTGCTCCTTGGTGTGGCCGATGGAGTGATAAAAATACTGCTAAGCTTGGATGTGCATCACAGTGAAAGCTCAGTGGATTAGTTGTTCTTTGTGATGTTACAGAGAATTTTAAAACATTAAGAGCTCAGCTATCTTTGTGCCATTTCGGCCACGTAAGCTGTCTGCTGCCAAACCAATTGCTGAAATAAGAGTATATGCAACAGCTGCCCGCCTTGACGTGAGGAGGGAGGAAATCATCAGTTCCTAGAGTTCAGTAACCCAGGCTGGGTGAAAACCAAGTTCAGTGTGTACTCGAAGTGCTGCTGTGGAGAAACCTCTGACGGCAGTACCTGCTCCTGATCTAGGATGAAATGGGCTGTCAGCCACAACTGGGGTCTCTGGCACCCTGCTATCTGTCACTCCCTCCCTCGCTCTCTTCTTACATGCTTTTATCTACCTCTTTGACTTTCTGCTGATTTGGACCCTCCTTTCTGACTGCTTCTAGGAATGGTTGCTTTGGGATACATAAACTGCATTTCCTGTTTCTTGCTATTTATTTTTCTTACTCTGAGGTCTGGTATGTGGAGGAGGTTACTGTGTTAACTTCTTCAAGGTCACTTAAGGATTTTTTTTTTTTCATGTGATAGTAGTAATTACGTTTTCAAAACTATTATTAGCTTTTTGCAAATAATGAATCAGTCTCTCCATGCAAAGTCAGCATTATAGATATTGTAGGTGCAGAAACAACTCCTCAGGATTAATCTGCTTGGACAATGTTGTGACTTCCTTGAAGTGAACTAAAACCCCCACAGTTTACACAATGTACAGAACTATCCTGTATTACAGCAAAGGCTTAGGACCCTATTTCTTATCATCTGGCTCTGTGAGTGCAAATCATTGCGTCTCATCTGGGTCTGGTTGTCTCCTGAAAGTTTTCTGTCAACTTGCACAATGTCCTTTGGAAGCTATATAATATTTTTATCACCCTAAATGGATTCAAAGTACATTTATTACTTTTGGGGAATTCAGCTGGACGTTTTTATACTTGTTTGGAACTAGGTTAGGAAAGTACTTCAAAATTAAAGATTTTACTACTTTAGATCTGACTTATAACTAATTACATTAATTGAACAAGTAGTTAGATGTAAGAACCATCTTGCCTCAGGCAGTGAATTAAAAATACAGCAGCGAGATGGCTGTCACCTTTTTTTTAAGACGGGATTCTCCTCCTTTGGGGGCATGAATACCCAACACTAAAACTCATGTGCACCTGAGTATTTAAAACTTAATGCCTTCTAGTTTGTAGCTTTCTGCTGTAGTTTCTAAAGTGTTTGCATATGGATCCTCTTTGTCATTAATTTTTGAAAGAGCGTTCAAGTTAGTTGGTTCCCTATGAATCACCTGTGAGTAAGTAAAGCCATGCGGTCCCTCAGCACTGCACTAATGTAACTCAGCATGGATGTTTTGCATGGAGTGTAGGAAGGTTTGGGGTGCCAGGGTGGAAAATCTTCAACCATAGACCTGTGCAGACAAGAAACCTTGCACTCCAGAAACTTCATCGGTGTAATTCCACAGATGCCGTCCTTTCTTGTAGGTGTCCTCTATCCAAGGAAAACAAAGCTCGAGATGCTGTGGCTTAGGCTGGCAATTTAGTGAGCAAACTTTGTGATGCAAGCCCCATCTTGCATCGTTACTCTGCACCTACACTAAGATAGCACCGGCGTCATTTTGCGACTGCTCCTTCTTCTCCTCCCTTTTCACTTCATTGGTATCAAATCCTATTAATTCCATCTTCCTAGGGAGTTTTAAGACTATATTCTACATGTTCTGTAAGTGAGGAATAACTCTTTTCCTGATTCTTATGTCAATATATATGCCCAGTGTACTATTACTTTAATATTTAACCTGTGTATCTGCTACTTTATGGCATTTACTGGAATTTCCTCCAAGGAAGTTCGTCCTATCCTATTCTCCAGTTCCCTTAATGTCCTTCCTCCCCCCTCCCAGGGCTTGTTTGTTTAGTAGACAATTTGGCAGACAACTGACAGTGTTTTGAAAGTTTTTCTTTTTTTTTTAAGTAGCTGTGCTAATTTCTACATGTAGAGTGGAAGCCCCTCAGTGAAACTAATCCAATCACAATCTTATTTTGCAGTTAATGACTTCGAAAAGAGCACTTTTAAAAATAGTCCTTAAATACAAAATAATCTCTAGGATGTATTTTGAGACTGGCTGCTTGCGATGGGTTTTTCTTTGGGGCCAACCTTATAATGGTACGGGAGTTTTATTTCCCTTGTTCCCGTTGGGTTTTAGCCTCCCCAGTCAGGAGGCTGAAGGTCTCCTGCAGAGCTGAGCACGACGAGGTGGTGCCCTATCACACACCGCGTGGATTTAAACTATCGCTTTCTTATTTGGCGTACTTTGATCTCCACAGGTAGAGGTTAAAAGTGGACCTGCGTCAGTATAATTATAATATGTATATGCAATACAAAGAAATTACACCCAGAAGTCTCTTACGCGGCCAGCCTGTTGTCACGTTCCCCACCACCAACCCGCTTGCCATCAGTTTGAAAGTTCAGCGTCAGGCCCGTTTTGTGATAGTCTTGTTTTTCTTCAAAGGATGTCTGTGGTGAGAAATTACTGACGCGAACTGCAACTCAGAACCCCCGAGCTTTGCTCTGTGGGCAGCAGCCTCACTGGAGCGGTATCTTTGGGAACGGGACGGGTGGCTTTGACACCAGTTTGCAGGACCCAGGCTGGCCTTACAGCTTGTCGGTGGGAGGGCTAGCCTTGCCACCGTGGCCTTGGTTATGCTCACCGGGGAGGGTGACTGTCCTGCTGCACCCAGCCACCCCAAAAACCCCACAGTCAGGATTTCCACCCCCCTCAGATGCTTGGTTGTTTTGTCTTCTGCTCCTGCTGCGAGTCTTGGCTCTCTGTCAGTAGGTTTTTCTGGAAGTTTTGTCCTCCAGAGCTTCCACCTCAACCAGGCAGGTGCAGCTTGGCCTCCGGCAGCCCTTGGGATGGGAGAGGATGCTGCTGCAGGGAGGTGTTTCCCAGGACTGCTCAGGGGCACGTGTGCTCCTCACCTGGGGCAGTTCAGCAGTTGAGATGAAAACTGGGTGCAGTTTCCTGAAAATAACTTTTCCAATTTCAACCTGAAGTGGCAACTGAAGCCATCAAGCTTAGTACAGCGGAAAGCCCTTGCTTTCATATTTCTCTCATATTTGGCAGAAAAAAAAATGGCAATAGAAAGATCTCAGATGATTCATTTCCGATGTTGCATAGGTGTAATTCTGTTGGTTTGAGGCCTGAAACGTGGCTTATGCTTTGGTTTATTTCTTGCACAACTACTGTAATATCCTTCCCCTTCTAGCACAAAGGAAATACGAAGTAGTGCACCAGTGTAGGAGAATAAGGTAAGCTGCATGAGTCCAAGCGTTCTGGGGTGTAGGCTGATCCCCTGGCATCCAAATAGGCCAACAAGCAGAAACTGGAATAACGTCAAACGGGTTGTCATCTTACCTCTGAGTTACCTTAGGGGTGGTGACTGTGAGATGCTCTGCCCTTCTGGCAGGTCAGCCCCCCATGAGGTATCGGGACGAAAATGAAAGGGAATTCGTACCTTGAGATTATAATTCTTTTTCAGTAAAGATATCCAGGAAGAAACCACCGTTTTTCATTGCTGCGTTTTGCTGCTTCCTTGGTTTGGTTCAGGTCATTGCGTTTCCTTGAAAAGTGGTGGAAAACATCCTTCTGTTCAGACAGGATGGAGATAAGGGAAGCGTGAACGGTCAGGCATCGATGCCCAGCGCTGCTGACGTGGGAACGAGCCCCCTGTGCTCAAACTGTTGAGCGTATCTGGAAGCAGCTAATGTATTCCCTTCAGTGGGTGTTAAAAATGGCATTGTGTGAGTAATGACTGGGAGGCACTCGTGACACCTGCCTTGCTTCTTCCTGCATATTCAACCTGAGAAGGGAAAAGCCATCGCGAGGTTCCTCCGGCTTGGGTCCTCCTTTCAAGCAAGAATCTGCTGCTGAAACTCGGCCCCCCACATTTTTAATTGTTTTTAGCTAAATAGAAGTCTTACGGTTTGATGCTTAAGCATTTAGAGTTCGTGGCTTCCTTGACACTCCTGATACTTCTGGGGGAATCATGAAAATGGAAAATCAATGGGAATGGTTCAATTAAGCCTTGAAAGAAACTTCACCAGAGTTAACGCTATCAACCTTCATCTCTCAGGGTCAAATGCCTAATGAGGAAGGGCTGCAGATGACCAGAACATAGTTTAATTTGATAATTGTGAGGTGCCTCTTATTGAATGATAAACCCGATTAAGACATACAAAGGGGATTTTCTTTTAATATTCATCTACATTAAAAACAAGCGATTTGTAGCTGAAGGAATAGTTTCGATGTAGGAGCTAGAGAAGAATTTCCCTCAGTCAAAACTATAATAAGCTGGTATTTTTCAGCCTGATAAGCTGAAAAATAAGCTGATAGTTTAGGAAACACAAATTGGTATAGTGTAAAGGATTTCTTATCCCCTTTTTACTACAGTTACCTTTTTCTGAGAAGAAAATTTGGGGCTTTTGTGTTGGAGTAGGTTGATCAGGATGATTTCTGTAAGCTGTGTTTTCATTTGCTTTAAAATGCTTCTTTAAATGTTACTTTAAATACCAGCTGCTTGTCACTCAACTAATAATCCTGACTAATAGGTAGCAATATTTCAGACTCCTGTTCTTCTTTTTGTTGGTTTTACAATTTATTCAATTTTCAAGGCACTATTCTTTGTGTATCTCTTACATGCTCCTACCTCAGTTTAATGAATGAGCGACATTTAAAACTTAATTTTAAGGTCATGTTTTCATTAGAGTGCCATCTCAGATGGCACATGCCCATCTCAGATCATCCTTCTGTCAAATTTTACGTGCCTGCTAAAGCATGGTGGGTGCAGCATATTTCAGCCCAAGGGTTTCCAGAAGGTAGCACAGGTAATGTAATTTTTCTTAGGTCTGTCTCTTGCAAACCGTGCAACTGTCGTGCATGCAGTAATAAAGCTGAGGGAGACATCTAGCAGGAAAAATTTCAAATGCGCATAGTTTGGCAAAGTTACCCTCCATGGTTTTATCATTGGAAAGAATTAGAGGACGTTTTACTGCTGCTTCTTCCCTCAAACTCAGAAATATAAGCCTGATAGAAAATGAGGCTTTAGTTTGACACGGTGTAGTCTTCAAAAACTGATGGTGGTTGTCCTGTCCCCCACCACAGCACTTCCCTCCCTGCAATCTTGACAAAACCCTGTGCTGGCTGTTACCTCACATTCAGCACTTTCCTGTCTTTTATGCTCTTACGAGGTAACACTCTGACTTCACCTGGTGTCTTCACAGAGGGTGTCCCACCGCTCCTGCTCCGAAGCCAAGTTACCCAGCAAGGGGTAACCTGGCAGAACACTCCTCACCTGTGTTTTGGAGGAGGGTTGGGGTTCTGCTGGTGGTGAGCCCTTGAGCCAGCTCCCTGCGGGGTCCGGTGAGAACCCATCGGTCAGGCACTGCCTGCACCAGGGGTGGCTCAGGGATGGAGGGAGGATGCAGGAGAAGAGGCGATGGCAGCAACCTGTTACACCCAGGCAGCTGTGAGGGTAAAAAGCCCATTAAGAGGGATGGGCTATAGTTTCCTGATTGCACCTTTTCCAGCCCTTTTTTCAATTAATGATAAAACTACACTTGCTCTTTTTCTATTCTTCTGTAAGCATGCCTGCCTCCAACCTCTTCTGAAAAGTTAGTCACTGAGACCAAGTATTGTGAAGTGAATTTTCAGGTCCTGCCTACTTGAAAATACTTAGCTTATCCTAGTATATTTTAAACTCTTTTCCTATAGACACAAGTGTTCTTATGAAGACATTCTTGTGAGTTAGCTACCAAAATTAACATTAGAGGCAATCTGGGTTGTTTTGGGGGATTTTTTTATTTTTTTTTTTTTTATTTGGAAGAAGAATTGAAGCTAGAAGGACATAACTACATAGGAGTCAAGGTGCCACCTGTTCTTTAATGGTCTGCACTGAACAGTGGATCCCAGTGGTGCCCAGTGACAGGACAAGAGGTAATGGGCACAAACTGGAACATAAGAAGTTCCATCTAAACATGAGGAGGAACTTCTTCACTTTGAGGGTGGCAGAGCCCTGGAACAGGCTGCCCCGAGAGGTGATGGAGTCTCTGTCTCTGGAGACATTCAAAACCCACCTGGATAAGTTCCTGTGCAGCCTGCTCTAGGAGGACCTGCTTTGGAAGGGGGCTTGGATTAGATGATCTCCAGAGGTCCCTTCCAACCCCATATCATTCTGTGATCCATAGCTGTATCTACATCAGCAGTTGCTTATGATATTGAAAGAGAAAATGGAGTCAAAAAAGTGGATACCAAAAATTTTAGGCCTTCCCCAAGGGTTTAGGCAGGTGTCTGGTTCAGATCAATAGGATGCTTTCCGGTCACTTTCACGTCTCTTGCTGGATGTGTCAATCTGTGGCTTTAGCTGTCTCACTGCCCTGTGTGCTTTATGATCCTTTCACGATCCCCCTGAGGAATGTGACTTCCATTTATTGCCCTCAAGTTTCAAGTTGCTGAGAAGTTCTTAGTCTCTAGGCTTCCTGTCTTTCCCTGTCATTGGGGTGCTTCGTGCTGCTGTCCTTTGGCTTCCTACTTAGCAGGTCCCATGTGCTGGGTGAGAAGATTCTGCATGCTATGATGGATCAAATAATGCAAATAAAGACAATACAAAAACTTGTACAAATACTGCAAATAATTATGATAGGGCTCTAGCAGAAATAAGTTATGCAAATCAAGATTTTTAAATTTTTTTTTAAAAGGGTTACTGATTCTGCTGATTGCTGAACCTAGATCTTGAGTTTTCTGAAGGGAAGTTCGGTATCAGGAAGCACTATGAATAATTTTGGAGATGGAAGAGAGAAACTGTGAGTCACCCAGAATTTCTAGTGCGAAGACAAAGGCACTAGAAAAATCTTTGGTCTCTAGGTCAGGGAAGGAGAAATTGAGAGAATATACCACTTCAATCCTGCATCTTGTTATGAAGTTTGTAGAACAGGAAGGGGAAGAAAGCACTTGCTGAGTGACGTGTAACATCTGGCCAGAAATGAAACATTCCTCAGGGTTTGCTAAAATTGCTTCTCGGTAACTTCACCGAGCTCTTTTAAACTCTTCTAAAATATTTTGCTCCGTATCTCAGGTTTGCTTTGTGCTTTGTGCCCTACAAAAGAACTCTTTTGTAGCCCTCTCTTGCTGTTTGGTGTTTTTCCAGAAGCCGGTCCGTAGCCCTGTGCTGCCTGTAGGTACAGTACGCTGGAGAGACCCCCCCCGAGAGGGTGTTGTTTGTAACACCGTCCCCTGACGCCCAGGGACAGGCTGTGTGCAGCCTGAGGATGCCGTTTATGTTCTCTCACTACCAAACCTGATTATTTGAAGTTCACAGGAGAAAGTTGTGAGTGTTTAAACCGCAAAAGTAGGGGCAAAATACCGTTTCCAGACAAGTTGAGGCAACCAGTTTTGATGCGTCGTCCAAACCAGAGTCTCTGCTCTGATGGAGAGAGCCGCTGCAAATCTCTGGATTTTAAGTCTTTAGCGTTTCCCCTCCTCCTCACACCTGGTTTTGAGATTCTCTTTTATCTTTAATTGTATCCCTTTGGCCTAGTCTTCCCACGCCCTGAATTGTTCCCTTTTCACCCCTCCTTCCTTTTCTCTTAAAGCTCTCCCGGGTGGAGAACCACTTAAAAAAAAAAAAAAAGTGTGAAATGTATTTCTCCCTCTGGAATAGCTGTAATCTTAATTTAATCCAATTACGTTGGCTAAACATATTAGCTGGATGCTTTTGTTAACAGTTGACCTTTTTAAAATCTGTGTCCTTGGATTAGGGAGGCGATGTCTCGGGGAGGGGAGCAGAGGTGTTTCATGCTGCCAGGGGCTGCCGGCGATGGGAGCCCGCTGCCTGAATCGCTTAGAAGGATGCAGTCAGTTCAGTTTTGCTCTCTTACCGACGAATTAGTGCCTTGCCCCTTCACAAAATATAGAGGAAAAGTGGCTAGAGCACTCTGCACTTGCTGTTGCACCGTGGGCTTCTACAACTTTTCATTTGCTTTAACTCGCCTTTTAATAAGCCTTGAGGTTTGCAAGCGGAGCCCAGCACAAAGGTGTTAGTTAGCTCTCCAGAAGTAAATGCATAAAAAATTAATTTATTTAGAACCTTTTGTAGTTTGCAGACACAAAGTAGAACGCATAAGATAAATCCACAATACAGAAATATCTGTCTACAGCTCCATACCAGAATGTATTATTTTATCTTGGCTCGCTGAGGAGCAGAACATGATGCAACCCTTTGGGGCAAGTCTGAAGAGCAAGCAAATACAATACTCTGAATTATTCAACCTAATTGAATAAACAACATTCTTTGGAAACAGCTATTTGGCTAAACTTCATTAGATGTAAAACTTCTTTTTCTTCTTTTCCCGTGTCTTCCCAGGTAATGTTCTTTCTATTGTTAGGATAACAAACATCCCCAGATTAAATTTCAGTAACTTGAGTAGTATAGTAGGGTATAGAATTGTTTCCAAAGTCAGTAGATTGTCTTTCTGTCTAAGAACAAAATTCATATTGGTGGTGGTTTTCATTACAATTTGCCTGTGTTGCATAGCTTAACAGTTTCATTCAGTATTTTTATTATGCAAGTGTGCACAGCTTTGTTTTGAGCTGGATGCAACATTTAGGCACAGTGTTTTTGACAGTACTTTTGCTCCACCTTGCCTTTATGTAGTCAGCTTTAATGCAAATGTACTAGTCAATGTGAAATAAATGTAGTGGCTGGGCTTTCAATGAGGACAAAAATTACCGAGAAGCAGAGGAGAACAGTTGTCCCATGCTCCTTGGTGTCACGTCTTGTATTTCATTGATGGAAGTTTTATAGTAGTGGAAGTTGCTGGTTCTCTCGAAGCTGTCCTTTCAAATGGTGAAGGAAAAACATAACTTGCACTAATACTACCTGTGCACAAACTTATATTGACATAAAGAGTTTTTCAAGAGAACTGTAGCTGTTGGGGGTGCATATGTGCGTGCGCTTTAGAGATGCTCTTTGCTTTTCTTAACTGAAATGTTCTCAACTCAGTTGGGGGTAGAAATCTTTCATATGTACTTAAGAAATTCCAGACTAGACTGAAGTAGATCAGAAAACTGTCACTCAGCTTTTCAAATTAAAAAAAAGCCGAATTTTCAAATAAAAATCCTATCAACCTTGCCTTTGAGACCTATGTATTTAAGTCCACCTTAGGATTCCAGTAAATATTCGGATTCCCTCGTGATGAATATGGGGTATGAACCTGTACTGCTACCTTGCTGTGAAAAGTTCACTGCTGTCTGCCTTTCCTGCAGCAGGAAGGCAGTGTTTGATAAAGTGAAATACACTTCTTAACATCCATCAATTAAAAGAAATATATGTTGTTGTTGTTGTTTTTTTAACAGGCAAAACGAAGGCTGGAGCTGGGAGAAAGTGGCCACCAGTATCTTGCTGAAGGACTAAAGACTCCAAAGGGGAAAGGAAGAGCTGCGACAAGAAGCCCGGACAGTCCAAAAAGTAAGGAAACTGGTGACATGCTGCATGACACAGAGTTTTTTTTTTTTTTTTTTTTATTTTACCAGCTTGAGATCACAGCAAACCAGTACTACAGGCGGCGTTACCTCACTGGAAGAGCATGTTCATTACTCTCCTCACCTGTGTGTGTGTGCAACATACTCAACCCCACAGCCAGGCAGGCACGATGAGTTTGTAGCCTTCACCGCTCCGTGCGGGGCTGCCGAGAGGCTGTAGAGGCTCCTGGCTGCCAGGTCTGTTCCTCTGTTCCAGGACCACCTCTTCAGCTGAGGACATGGAGCTGGGGATGCTCAGGAGAGGTAGACGCAGAGGAATCAAGATATTCTGATGGGATCAAGCGCGCAGTTATTAGGCAGGGCTAATCAGGCCAGACTCCTCCTTCCCTGCTAAAGTTCTAGCAGGGCTGTAGGGCTCCTTCCCCCAGGCAGGGATTTGGAAAGAGCAGTAGCTGTGCCCCAGCAGCGTTACACACTAAATGCTTTTTTTGTGGGCTCTGATATTCCTCCTCTCCCTGCGGTATGACTGGGTTATTGCTGCCACCGCTAAGTTGCTGCAAGTATTAATTTTTGCACATCTCTGTTGCCTTGGGCAGTAGGTTTCTTGCAGCAGGAGCTGGGGGGGAGCTGTATGTAGCCTTGCCATCTTGTTTTGGGGGATTTTCAGCAGAATTTGGCTTGTGGAGGGAGGGCAGTGGTGAAAGGAGAGGGCTGGGTGAGCAGTGGTGGTGATGGGAGGGCAAGAGATGTGAGGGGATGCCTGTCCCTCCTCACCAGTCTAAGTCTTGTTTCTATTGAGGCAGACGGGGGAAAAAATGAAATTAACTGAAGATACAAACTTAAAGTGGAGAAGTTAAACAACCAAAGTTGTTTTAATTAAACTGAACTTCATTAAGCTAAATAACGGTGGGTTTTGTTTGGGGTTTGTTTTTTTTTTTAAATTGTTGAGTGTGTTCTCACAGAAGTTCAGTACCATTCTGAGCATAGGATGCTGCTGCAGTGTTGATAAGGCTGTACAGAGGACTTCTGGCTGTATGACCAGTAGCACATGCCATTTTAGGTGCGGGTCAAGTAGCCTCAAGTAGCCTTCTCACTCTGATCCTCTTAGTCTTTTCTAAAACCCAAAGGAAAACCAAATAAAACCACCCTGTTCTGAATTCAGAAGGTCACCTTACTGATGCGGATATTCCTCCATGTCCCAGTGCAGATAACCTCTGAATCTACCAAAAAATGAGATTTGGTAGGTTCTCCTTGCAAATAGGCAATGACTTCATTTTCATCAAAAAGCCATCGTATTCTTCAAAATATTTCAGGGTAATCTAAAGGTTCGCTTTCAGGTAGGATTTCAGTTTTGACTGACTTCTGCAGTTAAGTGTGGGACCTGAACCTTGAAAACATGAAAATGACCACCAGATCAGCCTAAGATCCATCCTGCATAATGTTTGACCCCACCTGAAGGAAGTGAAAGGTTTGAGATGCACAGTAAAGGTTTTGCTAACAGGGAAACTTTCAACCCAGTAGACTTCTAATAATGCCCTTGACACAAAGGCTTTGAACGTTGAGAATTAGAAATTATTGTGATCTATGTATTTAAACTCTTAAGAGCTCAACTATGAAGTACATAGTTGCTACATTTGTGCATGAAAACAGCAAGTTGTCTAGTAAGATCCAAGCTGTTGGCTGACCTCTAATTTAAAAGAAGTGGATACTGTTGCCCAGTTTGAGCATTGTTTGGTTGTGGAGAAATGATCATTATAAATTGTATCCTGTGTCAATCTCCTCTAATTCACTGGAGTTTTCTGTACGCCGTGGAGTCTGACACTGGTGGAATCTGTCATTGTGTTCACCCACTGAAGTACACCTAAGTCCTGCTTAATTCCACGTGAAACACTTACCTTAAAAAAAGGGGAAAATCAAACCCTGGTGAAAGCTGGCTCTCAGCCCGATGAAGGAGCATCATAGGGGAATTTTTGGTATTGCTGCCAGGATAAATACTAAAAATACTATTAAGAATTCACCTAGTGAAAGCCCAAGTAGAATATTGCTATATGTATCCGTCAGACTAATGGAAATATTTGCATTTAAAAAAAATGTATGTATTTGCTCATGTACCTGTGACTTTTGGAAAAGTACATCTTGAAATACAAATAAATACCCAGTGGTAAGTTGTGTCTTAATGCAGAGGTTTGAGAGATTTCTCTAGTAAAAATGAAAGAAATATCTGTAACATGTATCCTTTCATTTATGGATGCTGCTTTCGGAACCAAAAAGGAGAAAATTGATTTATCTGGGTTTGGTTTTTTTTCTTCCTTTCCAAGCCCCAAAATCTCCTTCAGAAAAGACTCGGTATGATACATCACTTGGCCTTCTTACAAAGAAGTTCATTCAGTTGCTGAGCCAATCTCCTGATGGGGTCTTAGATTTGAACAGAGCGGCTGAGGTCCTCAAGGTGCAAAAAAGGAGGATTTACGATATCACCAATGTACTGGAAGGCATCCATCTCATTAAGAAAAAATCCAAAAACAACATTCAGTGGATGTGAGTATTCATTATCCTTTTCCATTCCTGCTGGCTGATTTCACTGTCACAGAGCAGCAGTGTTTTTCTTCTCCCACCTTCCATTCTAACGCTTTGCTCCAAGCAGTCATCCAAAATGCCTTCTATCAGGATAAAGCTTTCTTTTTCTGTTAAGTTTTCAGTGTATAAATAGCATTTGTCAGGGAAATTAGAAACCAGCGTTTTGTCTGGGTACTGGATTAACTCATTTGCTTGTGCAAGTGGAGTAAGTTTTTGGGCTCACATCTCTACTGCCTGTTTTGGTCTTTTTCAGGGTGTTAGCGGAGAGGGGAGTTAAAAAGCGAGATTTTGTAAGCGCTTAGAAATATCCAACTTTTCCATCTTGCTGGCAGTTCCGTGTTGTCATGAGAAAAAGAGGCTTTTTCTGGAAAGCATCGTTTATGTTGACTTGCTCTGGGCAGGTGTAGGGAGAAACGGGGGGCGAGGGACTTGATCTGCGGCGTGAAACCCTGCCCCTTCCCTTTCCCGGAGCGCGGGGGCAAGTTTTTACAAATGCCAAAAGGGTGTCTTCCTTCTGTGTGTCCGCAGGGGCTGCAGCCTGTCGGAGGATGGTGGCATGCTGGCACAGCGTCAAGGCCTCACGAAGGAGGTGACCGAACTGACTCAGGAAGAGAAGAAACTGGATGAGCTAATCCAAAGCTGCACCCTGGACCTCAAGCTGCTAACAGAGGACTCGGAGAACCAGAGATATCCTTTTTGCCAAAACCTCAAAGGTGGTCAGTCTTCTTCTCGCCGTGCTCTCTAGCGCGAAGAGGATTCCTGTAAGTGATGTGATGTGATGCGAAGCATCAGACGTTTCCAGAAGTTGGATAACGGGTTTTAATGTAGTTCTATATAAAAGTTATTCAAGCCACTTGCACCTGTAATGCTTCTGGAACGTCTAAAAAAAAAAAAGGGAGAGAAAAAGGTATGAAGCAGCCCATTTATATTCATGTTCACATACAGTGAAACCAACAATTTAGCTGATTCATTAGTGACAACATCAAAACCCTGTGCTTTTTTGACTCTCGAGCCCAGACCAAACCCCATTTTTATGTGTGCGGTAATTATGAAGGCACTAGACAAAGTCTTTGCTAAGGTAACAAAGACTTGTGTGTGTACTCATTATTAATTATTTTTTTTTACATTAAACTGACATGTATACATAACAGACACAGAGAGGAAAATAAACTTGGGAGCCAGTTTAGTCTGAAACTTGCAACGTTTTTAGATTCCTCTTATTAGAGAATCTATAATAAAATATCATAGATAAAGGTTTTATGAGCTCACAAAATGTCTCTTTTAGGCTTCATTATTTGATGTAGTAACAGAGCTCAATTGTGTAAGGTTCATATGATTTCTGGTATTTTGACTGCAAATACCCCTTTTAAGTAACAAATTCTTATTTTCACTAGATTTCCCACCTATGAGCAACAGAAGAGAGCATTTATTAAATCCTGATGCGAAAACTTTTATTACTTCTACTAGTAGTTTGTAAAGAGCATCTAATAAGGTGGACTTGATCTTATGTTTTGAAGGGTAGGAAATAGGTACGGGAGCGTCAGTAAAATGTAATGTGAGCTATGTCAATACTGTCTTTTGATTGTGCTTGCATCTGAACACCTATGAAAGCAAGACCATTGAGTGGCATAGGCAGTAGGGTCAGTGCTGCCTTGATCCAAGAAGGGATTTAAGCAAAACAAAGCCAAGCATTAAAATTCTCTATATTTCTACTGCTGTTTGCTCTGGTAGAGTTCCCTGCCCTGGTGGTGGGCGAGGAGGGAGCAGCACTAGCAGCATCTTGGCCTCATGCTTTTGGATTTAGGACAGTGTATTCTCCAAATCCTTCTGTGACTCTTAAGTTTACTGATAATAGTAGCCATTATTGAGGAAGGAATGTGGAAGCGTGAAACTTGGGGATGAATCTGAGAGCATCCCGGTATGGTCTTCTGCTCACCTCACTGGAGCGTGACATGAGGTGACCTACCCAACACTCACAGAGCTGAGAAACCTCTTCCTTTGCTTAATCTCTGAAGGCAAAGTTGCTGCTTTTGAAAATGTTTTTCTTTTCCCTCATGGTTAGGTAGTGCCAAAACGCTGTTTGTGTCCCAGCAGCGTGCCTCCTCCTCTCCTTTATACATAAAATCGGACGGTAACTCATGGCTACCTGGAATGTGTTGGGATGTGCCCAGCATTAGCATGGGGAGCTTTTAGCTACAGCAAGGAAGATTCTTGTTGAAAGCCATGCAGTCCTTTCCTTTGTTCATAGAGCGACAGCCACCGTTGCTGTAATTTGTACTCTGCCTTCGCAAGCCCTACTAAACCTTTCTAAAGGAGCAGTAAAAGCCCTGATGAAAGAAAGCTGACCTCTCGCTTTGCCCCCTGACCTGTTACTTGGCATTTGGTCCAAGTCAGATGTGAAATGTCTTGGCGTTTTGACCTGGGGCAGTTTGTCTTACTGTACGGTAACAGCAGGCATTTACCAAAATTATTCACATTTACACACCCCCACCCCCCCCCAAAGATGTATAATAATAAATCAGGCTCTTTATTTCTGTGGCATAAATATGCTAGATACTTCACGGATGAGAAAACTAGAGGGCTGGAAGTGCTTGCGTGTGATCGTGGCTGGTGGCCACCAAAAGCTCTGTGGCATCTTGGTCACACAGGTCAGTACGTGAGGCACCGCCACACGATAACCCACCAAAACACTCACGTTGATTTGGACAGATTCGTGTTGACCAGCAAAATATTCATCATATTCGTTTCCTGCTTAGGCAAAAATCAACTTTCTGCACTGTCAAGTTGTTTAAAGTAGCTGTGTAAGCAGCTTTTCGAAATAATGGCATAAAATGTAGATCAAGAGATAGATATATGAATATATAACTGTTTTTTAAAACTCCAAATGAAAATTGAAATTATTATTTTATTGATGACTTCAAAAATATATTGTGTATGTGCTTTTATGACATGCGCCTCTAAATTCCTTTACATTTTTTTTCTGTGATTTCCAGTTCTCTGCGTTTTCATAGCAAGTGTGTAAAGAATTTTGCTTCGTGCAGTCTGCGTGTAGTTGCGGGTTGTTGAGCTTTAGCTTATGTAGCTTTACATGTGTAAAGGAGAAGGGAGAGAAGGACTCAGGACAGAGAAATCCCTTTTGTCACTCGGTGGTAGCCCCAGCTGTTAGATAAAAAGAGAGATTCTCAGGCGGTTTCACTGCAATCACAACCCATGTAGAGAATAGAAAACTTCGGCCAAAGAACAATGGAGCCATGAGAAAATGGAAAAATAATTGAAATAATTCTAATAGTCTGAATATCTTATAAGCTGGGTTGGAAAATTCCTTAACAGTGATTACATTAGCTTATGTCACGTATCAAGATATTCGAAAAATTAGTGGCCTTAAAGACCAAACTGTTATAGTTGTGAAAGCTCCTCCAGAAACAAGACTTGAAGTGCCTGACCCGGTGGAGGTAAGGAGAACTGGCTTTTCCTGCCAAGTTATATATTGTTGTATTTCTATAGACAGAGCAAATGTGTTGTCTTACTGTAGTAACTGATGCCCAAGTTGGATTATATTGGCATACAGTCCTACATTCACCTGTTTTACAAACTTTGGAGGTGTTTGTTGTTTTTTTTTTTTTAAAAAAAAAAAGGAAGGGGAATCTTTAAAAATTGTTTTACACAAAGCAATCATTATTTGTTTCTTTTCTCTCAGTTCCAGCTTTCCTTCAGAGTAATCCACACTATTTACGGATTATTCTCTTTTGGTTGTACTTTATGTAAAGAAGAGCTCTTCCTTGACAGCTGAAATTTCATATTTGTAACCATGTAAAATCTCTTAAGAGATTCAGCTCTTTTTATTTTTTTAGCTTTATGTAGTTTCAGTTATAAAGTTCATGGGTAGCTCAATGCCTTAAGCACCTTGATGACTCACGTTACTGATATCCAAATTTATTGAGACATGTTTTCATGTAGGATTTTCTTTTATGAAGTATCACAGTTATTGTAGAAACTTGTGTTTTACTCATAAAATCTATTCTTGCCCTTCCTTCTTCCATCATCATCTTTGTTTCATTGACACTGATTTCCTGTGTAAAACTTAGTGCCTTCTGCTAGTGCACTTATTGTTTACTATTACGAAGTCCGCAGGGGATGGGGCTTTTCTTTTCCTGTTTTATAATAAGTACTTTTATTTCTGAAGCTGTCTGTGCTCATCTGCATCCCTCTTGTGTTGCCCCTTGCTACTCAAGCCACAGTCTGTCTCTGAGTGCCAGCTTTTGTACATGAGCTGTCTGGCTCTTCTTCTTTCGTCCTGGTTTTGTTTCTTTTCCGTATCCCAGGTAAGATGTCTAGGGTAACTTAGCTGCTTTTCCCTTCCCTTGCCTGATGTCACAGTTGCAGGGACAAATGCTACAGGTGGCTTTTCTTTGAAGATCTCCTCAGGGAGTAGCTTTACTTTTTTGTCATTCCTCTTAAGGTTTATGAACCACATGGTTCAGCTGCTCCTGGGATTTTATCTCTCTGTGGTAAAAGTGAGCTGCTTTACAATTCCCAGTTGTTATGACAGACCCAAGTATGTTGGGCAAACGTAAATAATTTCCGTGAGCCGCTACTTTAGAGATTCAACAATGTACCCAATTTCTTCTCTCAAGGAGCAACTAGACATAGGGCCAGACCTCAGGAACCTCCGTGCTGTGTTCATACCTCCGCGTTAGTCCCTCATCCCTGCTCTTGGGCTGGTTCCACTGAGCCCAGTGCCACCTACCCCCAGGCAGGCAGGAACAGACTCCAGATGCTCTCTCGTTCCTTTTACTAAGATTACTCTTCCTTAGCCCCATTACGGTTTGCATCCCTGTTTTTTTTTTTCACCCCTACTTTTGTCCTTAATTCCCCCTTTGAACCTAGGTGCAGGTTTTAGAAGAGTAAATCACTTTTGTTGCAGTGAGGAAAGGATATCTTATCAGTGCCCATAAATATACACTGTTATCGCTGCTTGCTTTCCTCTTTGTTTCCCCTAGGCATTATGCTTTGATTTTTTATTATTTTTTTTTTTATTCAGTGAAATCAGGCGGGTAGAGAGAGATGCACACAACCATTAAAGCTAGCGCCTAGACCTCCCTCATCCTCTGTGCCCAACTTACACATTTAACGTTCAGCTTCAGGCAGTAGAAGTCCTATTTCTTTCTCTCATTTGCAGTTACCTTTCAGTGTCCTTTTTTGCAACCTCAGTCACTCAGCAGTACCTTCTCCAACTCCTGCTCTTCCCATCTCCTTTTTTCTAATTATCTTTAGCATTGCCCTAAGTACTCTTTAAATGCTTTCTCTGCCCTGGGACATCCCTGTTCAGTTCTTGTTCTCTCTATTTGTAAATGCTGACTATTATGCTACGTAACTGTCAGAACGTAAATAATACGAGGAACCTTTTGTCAAAGGGCACAATAAAATGTATTTGGAACAAGTCTGCAAAGAGAGATATAATGCCTGTGCTCATACTTTAAAAAACTATTCATGCAATACAGCTGGAGTGGGTTTATTCTTAACTGGAGGCATTTATGATTTTCCATCATAAAACTTGGGGCAACTTTGCAGATTTTCCATCTGTCTATGTCATTTTGGTGTACTGCATCAATACAGGAAGGTTAAGAAAAGGTAATTTCTGGAGACAACTTCGGATCTCCTGTTATTCAGAAACACCATCAAAATTAGAGTTGCTGCCTTGAGGGGACAGAAGGACTTATATAGACAAGTTTGGGTGAAGAAAATGGCATGGGGTTGTTCTTGTTGTTTCGAAAAACTTCCCTGAGAAACAGGTGGACTTAGATACAGCTATTTGAGTTCAGTGTGAATTGGTGTTGAAGGTTTTGTTGCGTGAGAAGGATGTTGTGGCATTCTTTTAAGCAGAAACAGTTACACAAATGAATCCAATAATAATGTTACGAATAACAATAAAACCCATGCCTTGCATCCCCATTCCATCAGAATGCTCCAGGTGCTCATGGTTGTAAGAAAGTGCTAGGAGTTCAATCCTTTATACCTCTCTGGTTATGATAGAGCACATAGAATGTTGGGCTTCTGAGATTTGTGCTCTATAGGCAGTGGGAAAAGCTTTTATGTTCTCTTCCAGTCTATGAGATACATTAGCCAAGCCTTTCGCATCTTCAAAAAAAATACACCGGGGGGGGGGGTGGAATTTCAAGTTCTCTTCATTAGTAAAAAATGTATTCAAACACTCACACCCCAGTAAGAATTTACACCATACTGTCGATATTCTGTTGTGTTTGTTGGTGTAACACCTTACCGATGTTTGTTTTGTTAGCAGAGTGCATTGATACATTTATCTAGTACTCAAGGACCCATTGAAGTTTATCTGTGCCCAGAAGAAAACGACGCCCTCAGTCCAATGAAAACCTATAGTCAGGACCACAACGGAAATATTTCCAAAACCTTTTCCAAAGGTAAAATTATTTCTTTGTGATACTAATGACCTTCCTTCGTGCTCTCATTCAGGATCTCATTTTGAACTTCAGATATCCAGCTCTTGGTTTTTTGGCTTTATTTTTCTAAGAAGTGAAAAGCTAAGGCATCCTTTTTCTACCGTTGTCCTTCTGCTTTATGTAGCGGGAAATATGTTTTCTTCTGCATCGGTTGTTTAAAATAAATTTCATATTTGCATATCATATGGAACTATGTAACATAAGTTCATGCAATATTGAAGAAACAAACAATTTTGTTCCTTTTGCATTTTCAACTAGGACAGTAGCAGCAAAGACTTGCCTCAACACAAGAGGCAGAAATCTCTGTGTATCGGTATGTGCAGCTACGCGGTGCCACTGGTGGCATCTGTTGCCCAGAAATTTTTCACTTTGACTATGAATTCCACCAAAAAATAGGCATCTCTCACTACACTTGATTATTTTTTTTTTCCCAGTAGTTTTCTAAACCTTGGAAAATAATATTTTAGTAGAAAATTCGTGGTGAGTATTTTTGAGAAGCCCTTTGTAAGACATCAAAAACAAGCTAGAAATTATATGGAGACCATTTTTTCTTGAAATGATGCTTTATGAAAAGCCCTTTATGCAGCGATTACTTTGTTTCATCTGTGCCTCATATTTCTAATGAGATTAAACGTCTCATCTTTATTTTTTCCCTCCCTCCTCTTACAGAAGTGGCTTCTGCTAACTCAGGACAAGGTGACTGCTCAGTAAATATGGCAACAATCTCTCCACTGGCTTCTCCAGCCAACCTTCTCCAGCAGACAGAGGACCAAATTCCCTCAAACTTTGAAGGACCATTTGTGAATTTGCTGCCTCCTCTGCTTCAGGAAGATTATTTGCTGAGCCTTGGGGATGAAGAAGGCATCAGTGACCTCTTTGATGCTTACGATTTAGAGAAGCTTCCTTCACTGGTGGATGAATTTATATACAGCTGATTCTCTTAAATGCTGTCCATACCTAAATCATGGTTTTAATGGAATCAAAAAACCTGCCGTCATTCAGAGTTGTCCCCTACTTACTATAAAATAGCATTATTACATAAACTAGGCTCTCGAACAGTGCTGATATTTTAATTAAGTACTCCTTAAAATACCATAAACAACAAAGGGAAGGCTTTTCCAGCGAGGCCTTCCCCTTGAGCCTGAGCTCCAGCGCCTTGTGAGTCGGCAAGTGCAAGCAGGTGACCATAAATGTTTTGTCTTCACACTCCCCCAGTCTCTGCTTACGGTGACCAGTGGGCTTAACGGAGAAGGGCTCAATGAACTGGTTTAGTCCCATGTAACAATTTTCTAATAGTATTTCAGGCCGTGCCTTCTGCAGAGAACGCATGTCTTTTGGGTGTCGCACCAGGGATCCTACCTGCAGTGAACGTAAATATGAAGTAATGCAAAAGAGTGAAATGGGATTCTTCAGCTACTTTGTGGGAATGTTTAAATTGCTGTCATAACGCTCATTTTGAGCTGTGTATATGTCTCATTATGAGGTCAAATACTTATGTCCTTAAAAGCTTTTAATAAAAAAAAAAAAAATACACTGTAAATGTAGTGTATATTGCAAATATTGAAAAGTATGAAGTTCTGCCACTTCTCGTAGTAATCGCAGATTTTTAAAAATGCTTGTGTGCGCGCGTGTGTGTGTGAAAGTAGTTTTTGTTGGTTGTTTTTTTAAACTAGAACGAAGATGCACAGTTCAATTTCACTGCCCCCAATGTGCATTAGAACTGGTACATAAATTTTCGTGGTACTAAGTGGGGCTTTGTGTTAAGTGCCTACTAGAGATGCACTGTGGGTTTTTCCCTCTATGGAAAACACTTCTGCCAAGCTTTGTTTGTTCGATATATCATATTTATCTCAGTGGGTTAGCTTCCTCTGCTTACAGCTTTTTATAATTCTCTTCGCCAGCAAAATGGAACTAATTTTTTTTTTTTCCAAAGTACATAACTGTAAGTACCACATCAAATGAATTGCATTTATTTTTTGAAGATCTTTGGTAGTATAGTATAGTACCAATATTTATTTTTTGAACGTGAGAGGAATTCTAAGAAGTCTTAAATAATTTTTCTTTTTTTTTTTTTTTTGAGTGTAAAATATGTTGCCATGTTCTGGGCTAAGTTAATGTTGATTAGATGATGCCCATATAATCCTTTTGTTTGCATTACTGTTGTACTTATCTGACATACTAAGAAAATTAGTACTATTTGTACTGTAGTAGAATATTACGTACGCAGGTTTTCTGGTACCGTTGAGTTGCTGCTATGAAAGCTCACACACGAAAAGGCAAGAAGTCACAGTACTAATAAGAACACTGTATGACTGTGTGAGCTTTGGAATATAACATGTATAAAGGGCAACACGTAAAGAACTGTTAAACAGTGTTAAGTGTGTGTTTATATGTACAAATGTGTGCATAGATCATTCAGCAGTTGTATTTAAGTTGATGTATGTTCTCAACTCACACTTTAGTTATCTAGCAGTTTTGTACAATAGAATTAATTTTTAAACACTGCCAGAATATTTTCTAGCTGGTTTGTAATTTTTTAAGAGTTTTTTTAGATGTGGATCTGTAAATAAAATTGTAGTATTTAAAGTTTTCGTCTTGTGGAAGAGGAAAGTAAAAGTTGTGTGAGCATGAAGATTTGCGAGACAAAGGGGCACTTTTGCGGGGGAAGAAAGAAATGAAGACTAACGCAGACCATCTTTTTTTGTACAAATTAAAACACTTGTCCCAATGTGCGTGGGCAAAATACTAATCTAACTTAGCTTTGCATTGTATGCTAGTTTAAAAAAAAAAACCTCTGTAAAATACTGTAAAAAAACCAAAAACAACAAAAAAAGCTTTTATGGTGAGTTTTGTAAATAGATTTATTAAAGGATGACCTGTTCTCTAGCTGTGATCTTACCACTTCGAATGGATGTAATTTGAATAAATTTTGTATGGTAATGAATCAATAAAAAGGATTTTTTAAAGAGTTTAGATCTGTCTACAGCTTTTGAAATTACTCTTACTCTCGGTGCCTATCATGCTGTTTCTTGGAACATAGCTGTTACTATTTTCATTATTAGTGCTCACACTCATTTGACACCAGATAAGTTTCAATTCCAATTTTTTATTATGCTAACGCTAAGTTTAGTGGGTATTTTTTTAAGCCACAGTGAAACAAGAATAAAACAGACACGCGTAAAGAGACATAGTAGGAGAACCAGAGGTTGGGATAACACAGGTTTATTTTTATTTATTTCCACCCCCCATCATGAATTATAACAGACTCCTTGCAAATTCGGTTATTCTAGGATTAAAGGACATGAATGCAATTACTGAGGATCTGTTTAACCTTTCTACTGATAACTCTCCAGCAGTCTCTCGAGCTCTCCAGAGCTTTGAAAAGAAGTTCTGTTTACTTGAGTCCCCTCCAACTGTCTCTTGAACCAGCTATGCATTTACAAACTTGTACTCCCTTTCTGGTCTTGGAGCCGCACTTTTCTAGATGCATGGCAATCAATTACTAAAACAAACAAACAAAACCCCCAGGATAATAAAATCACAATAATATGGTTGTTTGCTTAAATGTTATACTTCTGAGCACGTCAAAGGTTCTGCACACAAGAAGGCAACTATTTTATCTTTACGCACCTGTCTATTCACTGACTTCTGCACACAGCAGTACTGAAAGGAAGATTACAGAAAAGCTCCTCTGTTCTTCTACATTCCCAATAAATAATAAAGGAGGGCTAGAGGACTGCCTTCTCTGATCTCCTTTTGAAGCAGAGATGACAATAACTGTCCTCTTTCTGTCCTATCTGTCATAACGCCCTGGCCTGTTCTCAGTTTCTCTGTTCTACGGCTGCCCTGAGCACTTTTTATTCACCCCTAGAATCTGCCACTGGTGGCCACTTTCCATGTCATTTTCTCTCCTCTTCCTTCTGCTTTCTGTATCTACTTTGTAAGCTTTGGATGTGCTGCGTTGCAGGAGGAAAAAAACTCAGCCAGTTAAAACACTTAGTTCTGCTCCCCTGAGCTAGCACAGTGTACCTCAGCCTTATCCAGCGTACAAATATTAGTTTCAGGGAGGTTTTATTGGGGCCTGCACAGGCTGCATTCCTTGGCTGCCAGCAGATGGAAAAGGATTCTAAGAAATCTGTCAAAACTGGCCTGAGAGATAGGCAACTACGCGCTCCTTTACAACACGGGAGCGGAGTTTTTAAAAAGGGGGAGAAAAAGGGGTTCCTGTCCTTGAATCTGTGCTGAGAACTCATCCACCTACAAAGGACAGACACCATCACTTTCTGTTCTTTTTGATTTACACCTGAAAGAGTAAGTTACACCACTGTCTTGATGCAGATATGGACATTTTTGTTGTAGAAAGAAAGTATGAAAGATAGGTAGGATACTTTTTGTAGGACAAGACGTTGCTACATGTTTAGAAGCACCAAATTTAGCAGTATATGCCTATTTTTTTTGTATGTAACAGTTATGCACAATACCTTTGGTGCTCCAATGCCAACAGTTTTCAAGATCAAGTGAACCAAAAGCCCGCACAGCAAAATCAATGGAGTGATATTTACAAGAGCATAAACAAGTAAAATTCATCTCCCCATTTTGCTTTTCTTGCTGAAGTAAGATCTGCCTGCATATTACCCCACAGCTAAGCAAAGATCAGCAGAATGTGTTGCCTTTATTAAGTTTCATCCACTTTTTCCTTTCTAAAACTTGAAAGAGAGAAAGTGTCATATCTAACAGAAAAAATGAGTGGCTCTCAATTCTGAGTGGCGCTGAATGTTGCTGACAAATGAGCAGCCACATTCTGTAGGAGTGGAAGGAGAAATCTAATTTCTTGTACCTAACTTCAGGACACCCATTTTTTTTCCTGCATGCCTTCCCACTTACTTTTCCACCCAGAACTGCATGTTAGTTATCAGAGAATAAAGTTGTCATATAAAAACTGGGCCCTCCCGTCCCTGGCTGTTTCCCTTCCCTAAGAATGCCAGCTGAGAGGCTCTGAAACAACTAAGGATGTAGCTTCTACTAACCATGAGCTAAAATTGAGGTTTGTATTTTATTTTCTTAGTAGTTTTTGTTTTTTCCAACCACCTGCTGCTACAAAATCTATAATGACTTAATGTGGTAACCCAGCTCAAGGCTAGTGTCTTCGAGTCTACTACTCCTGAAGAGTAGGAAGTACAGTATGTAGGCCACTTGGGAAGGATGTATTTTAAAGCTCTTCTTTGGATATTCAAGGAACTGGAGCGTGTATGTTACCAGTCTATAAAAGGCCAGTAGTGTGAGTTGTACTGCCAGCCACTGTCTCTTAAAATGCAGTTTTCCCAGGTGGGTATAGACAAACTCTCTTCCTGTGGTCAAGAGGTGAGAGGGAATCATCTGCTTCCCTTGCTGCCTGCTGCACTACCAGCAGCCTGTGTGCAGCTTGATTTGCTATCACAAATTTATTACAAAGCAATTTATATTCGTGAGCTTCAAAAGTGCTTAAAGGGTGCCTTCCATGGTGCGGCTACATCCTAGAACTGAACAGGAGTGTGCTGGCACAAGGGGTGCTTCATACTATGAATTCTTGGCAGTGGGACAAAGTAAGGACTCTGCTGGATCATGCTGAAGCTGATCAGCACGGCCTATTTATGTCACTAGGTACGGGACTCCTGGGTTATTCCTGCCTGGGACCTGCTCTTGGAGCTCAGTGCCTTCCCTTAACAAGTAGTGGTTTATCAGTCACGGCCATCTGGAGATTTCTGGGTATGTCTAGCAGGCTACTTGCGCTTTGCTTTTTTAGTCTAACATAAAACAGCACTGATGTCTGCCCAGTTCTGTTTAACCAGAGCAGTAACACTTGGCTAGTCAAGATAACCGTGGGGTAAGTGCAATGCTCTCAGAACAGGGGTATTTAATTCAAGGAGTGCACGGGAAATACTTAGAAAACTGTATATGGGAAACCGAAAAGAAAAAGGAAGAGAACAGTTAACCTTATCAGGAAGCAGTTAAAATACTGATTGGTAATAAATACACCGTAACTTCCTGACACACTGAGGACTACTTGCACTATGCTATGAAGGCGGATATCTAAAATAGATCAATGCGACTACTGAGTTTAAGATGTTTTCCTCCGTTTTCTGGGCTAAAATAATGAATTACTCTCAGTGAGACAGTGTGATGTGTATCTCTGAAAAGCACTTGTGTGCTTAAACAAAGACCAACCACAGAGGCAAATGTATCTTAAGCTGTAACGACTCTATCAGGAGGCTGGGGTGATATTAATAGTGCTCAGTCCTGCCTAGAATGATTTGTTCTTAAACACTGATCTAAATGAAGTGCTTGTTTCTTTCTGCCCCAATTTTCCTCTTCAAATCTCTCCTGTTACTTTGTTCTCATTGTTATCTTTTTTTTTTTTTTTTTGCCTGTGAACATAGTCAGACTAGCCTGACATAAAATAGGCACCAGTTTCTTAAGAAAAAGGAGAGGGAGAAGAAGTGGTATTCATAGGCAGCAATTGCCAGGTTTTATCTGCTAGCTGACCAATAGGCCTATTATCGAATACACTCAGGGCTTTCATCCACTATCCTTCCAGTTGGAGGGAGACTATAATCTGTTATCCGAAGAATAAAATAATGATTCCAAAGGCTCCCTCTAAAGAAAGCAACATAACATTCAAAATTCAATTACACGACATGGTGATTTTTATATTCCAAAGTATGCCAGCCCAATATAAAATAAAATAAATATGTTAAAGATGCAGTAAACTGTTTAGGTTACCTGTGTATATTAAAAGCAAAGCAATAATATTATGCTTGCCATCTATAGCACTTTGATCAGTAATGAAGCTATACACTTAACAACCTGTCTGCTTAGAGCCCTAGCTTTAGCCATCCAAGTTTAAACACCCAGACTAATGTCTTCCAAAGCATTAATCAGAAAAGTTGCTATGAGCCCTAAACTGGGGGAAAAGCAGCACCAGAAACTTTAGCCATCTAATGTTAAATATTTTGACCAGCATCTTCAAGACTAAACAGACAAGTTGCTACTTTTCTGCTACTTTTGTAGTTGCTATTACAAAAGCATTGTATTTTGAGAGAATTAACGACTGAAAATAAATAACAACTGAAAATAAAAGAAATATCAACTGAAAATAAAGAAGTGGTGTGGCTGCAACAGGAGTTTCACTGAATTTCACTGAATTTTTAGAGTTGGAAGGGACCATAGAGATCATCTAGTCCAACTCCCCTGCTGAAGCAGGATTGCCCAGAGCTAGAGCATGTTACTCAGGACTGCATCCAGGCGGGTCTTGAAAATCTCCAAAGAAGGGGACTCCAC